>CM056502.1:13862869-14462869 GCA_029783415.1 Anisodus acutangulus | reverse complement strand
TGACATTAAATCTTTACTTCTCTATTTTATAATTTTTCTGCTTACTGGAAAAAAGATTTTGTTTCTCTTGCATACATCCGTTAAGTAAATTTGGAGTAAAAAGACTTACTTTCATCAAGGTAATCTTCAAGTCTAATCTTTCCTATTCACATCTAGGTTACCTTGTAAGATTTTAATTTGCATTATTTAAAATACACAATCGACTTTGTATGGCTTATATTAGCATTTTGATTTTGTATATTTCAAATATAAGGTACACAAACTCCCAGGATAGACTTCCATATAAAAGTATCAAATTTTTATATTGCGACAACAAAAGGCGCTAGTCTTTTTTTTTTTTTGGCTACCCAAAAGAATTTGTATCATTCCTCTAATATGAATAATGATGATCATCATCATCATTTAAACTCGCTATTTTTGTGATACGTGTTTTAAGATGAAATTTATGCAATTTGAGTTAAAAGTTGAATTTTCAGTATTTTTGCTTTTACACTCCTTTGGGTCTTTAGTTACATTATACTTAAATACGCATCTTTGGTGGTATAATTAATATTGTGTAGAAGTGTATGCTTTAAACAGACTAAAATTTGTGATCTAACAGATGAATTAGCCCAAATGTAGGTCATTTATAAGCATTACTTTTGTACTAAACAAGAGGTATTGAATCTAAATTTGTTATTATTTTGTTAATTCTCTTTATAAATTTATCATGGATCACACGAGCAAATTTGCTAGTGTATATATAATATAATGTAGGTTCATTATGAGAGTAAGTGTGGTCGGGTGAGGGTTGAGGTTGGGGTGGAGCAAGGTGGGTTAGGGGTAGGGGCGGAGTGGGTGAAGGGGTGTAGGGGTGGAGTGGATATAGGTGAGGGGATTTTAAGATGGAAAGGAAGCAAATGTCATTTATATAACTCAATTTCCCTATCCTTCCTTTCTTGATTTTTAAGAAACTTGTTTTCTTAAAGAAACTGTTTCCCAAAATATTGATCAACCAAACATGACACAATATTATCAACCTAAACTTAACACACCGAGGAATGCTACATGATTGAGGACAATATTATCAACCTAAACTTAACACACCGAGGAATGCTACATGATTGAGCCATCGTCGGTGTTTCCTCAGTGAACTTCGAAACACAGGCATTTTTGTCCACTTTGTTGTCAAACAAGGTACTTGTCAATTAGCACAAGTCAGTACTTTCGTCATTGTTTCCAGGGTGTTGTTTAATCTGGCGTTTTCACTAAAAAGCTCGAATAGCAGAACAACTAATAATAATGGCAAGTCGCTGAATTCTACAATGTTAAGACATCGATGCTGGTCCGAGATGGATGTACATTGGCACTACCAGTGCATTACACAACGGTATCCACTGATACAGATTCCTAATAATACAAGACTTATCCTATTTGGAGATTTTCACAGTCAAAGTCAAAGGTTTGTTGCATTGTATGTCCCATAATAGGTCCCATTCTTCTACTCTTTTCCGGAAGTCGATGACTATTCATAGCTATTACCTTGACACCAAAGAAGAGTTCGACCCAATGCTGAGCTGAACAAGTAAATTTGGAAAACTATTCTTTGTTTGATGCTAGTCAGACAAATACAGTTATCCGCAGAATATAACAGCTTGTTAAGAAATCATCTTAAGGGAATTTTCTTTGAACATAAGATACCCCATGCTCTTGTACCCGTCAATAAAGAGAAAACTATAGTTGGAACAGCAGCATAGGCAGATCTGTTAAAAAGGAAACAAAAACTAGGGAGTGCTCTTGCTTGCCAAAAGTAGCATCGCATTCAGCCTAAGCGATGTATGTAAAACTTACTCGGATTTTGAAAACCACATTTGTTGAAAGGAACCAAGAGATGCCAATATGCTGCCCACTATCCAAACACTGCGTAATATAACTTGTTAGTTCACTGTTGTGTGAAGAAAGCCTCTCCCCATTGCTAAGTGCAACAAACCATCATTTATGGAACAATGATGGTTTCAAGGTTGTAGTAAAAGCAGTTAAAATGAATGGAAGTATGTTTACTGCTTTCTCAACTCTGCAATTAAATGGTAAGGGAAAGGGAGAAAAAGAAAAGATATAGGGCAAAATGCTTCAGTTAAATGCTGTCAGCTTAAACTTAGAAGTAACAAATATGGGGAGAAATCCAAACCAGTCTGCATGTTGCATCCAGATGAGAAAGGTAACTCCATAATGCACACTATACAGTTGAAAGCTTCTACCTTGACTTTATAAACTCAACATCAAAAGGAACTATTACTGTGAAGAGCGACTGAGAAACAGTAAAAGAGAACTACAGAGTAATAGTTTAACCTGAATCTCCTTTCCGTAGCATTTCCACTAGCCAGTACTTTGACTCTTGCTGCCTGAGGAGACTCCTGGAAGAAGCACATACAAGATACAGAATTAGACTATTTAAGCTGAGGAGAAAAATTATAATGCTATCCGTGAACACAACCACATGCATGAATGGGGGAGAGGGGCATAGTTAGAGTCAAATGGGAAAGGGCACCTCTAGCAAGTCCTTTTCCAGACGTTCTTTCAGTTGTTGCATCGATGCTGTTCCCCCAGCAAGCTGTAGTGGGCAGTAAAGTCAAACTAACATCTCATCTAAAGTCTCATACTCAAATAGTTAGATGAATAAAATAAGTCTTATGGAAATCCAAATGTTCGTGGTTGGGAATATGACCGAACTTAAATAATCCAATGATAAATTTGAGAAGCATCGGTTCTAATCTGCTATTGATTCGTTTTGCTTCTTTTTCCCTTTCAAAATTCGCTATCATGACTTCTCACTTTGTTTGTCTTACTTTGCTTAGGCTTGTGCTTTGTCTTGAGCCGAGGGTCTCTCAGAAACAGTCGCTCTACCTACCAAGGTAGAGGTAAGGTTTGCGTACACTCTACCCTCCCCAGACCCCACATTGTGGGATTTCACTGGGTATGTTGTTGTTATGTCACAAGGAGCATCACTCCAGTTTTAAAATTAAAATTACTTTGTCATGCAGTTTCCATATTCTTCTCCTGACGGAAGCGTCCTCTCAATTTCAGTGCATACAATGTGAAAATGGGGATTTGAAAGAATTTACTTTGTCAAGTGATTTCACAAGTACTTAAATGTAAGCAGCAATATAAAAGAAGGGATGCGCACAAAAAAGAAACTGCAACCTCATGTTTAAATAGATTGCAAGAAACGTTGATGGCTTTACCAATATACTACTAAAAAGTTCTCTTCG
The DNA here is from genome assembly GCA_029783415.1 of Anisodus acutangulus. Lineage (NCBI taxonomy): Eukaryota > Viridiplantae > Streptophyta > Magnoliopsida > Solanales > Solanaceae > Anisodus > Anisodus acutangulus. The sequence continues at coordinate 14,459,621 of CM056502.1, read as the reverse complement.
AATATCCACATTGCACTTGTTTATGCTCTCTATAACCTGAAAATTTTGAGTAAATTACTAATCGAAACAACAAAGGAAAGGCGAAAGAAGAATATTTTGAAGGACTCATGTCCTCCTTATTGACCAATATTTTATCTATATGAGCAAATTCGAGAGAGAAAGGACCAACCATTTGTGGTAGACCACGAAGGGAAGCAGCAGTCTCAGCAAAACTTTCCATACCAGGGATAGTCTGTGACACACATCAATAAGAAAAATACCAAAGTAAAGACTAGATGAATGAAGGATCTGAAGGAACTAGCTTGAGATAGCAAAGGGACAGATTCTCCGGATAACAGGTATGTTTAAGCAGACAACATTAGGTACTGCATTTGAAAACGTATGATAGTATACAGAAAAGAACACAAAAGTACTTTATTAGAAGTAATAATAGATTGATATCTATATCTTTGGCAATTCAACAACTAAATCTGAATCTCAAGGTAGAGGTCATGGCACAATAAAGTGTCACCCTAGAAACATCCCACTATTGTGTGACATGAATATTATAAACTTGTCATTGAACCTTTGAAATGCAAGGATATTATAAACTTGTCATTGAACCTTTGAAATGCAAGGAAATGAAATGCTACTTTAAAAAGGTAATGTCGAACCAAATTGTGTGAACCATACTGGAGGTATGTAAATTAGCACAGCCAGGTCCATAATCCTCATTTACTATCAAAATAATTCTTAAAATATAGTTCGCATCCATTGCAATGCAAAGAAATGAGTTCGCAGATCATACCACCGAGTGCTTCAGCTATAAGCACACCCAACTTCTGAAGGATCACTACATAAAAACCGATAAACACAACAGAGGGGAGGCAAAGCAAGAAGCACTACAGATACATAACCCTAAAAATACAGAATCACGGACAGAACAAGATGAAATTGTGCACAAAAACAGTTCATATCCATCCATGACTCGCATAAGATAAGAAACTGCACAAGAAACCCGAATTTGGACGACTAAGCAACACCAACCTGAACCAATGATGGATTGAATAAAATATCAGGAATCTTGAATCTATCTGCTCCAACTTCTATCGTCCTGCATCATCATGTAACAAAAAAATAGAAGGCATATGAAACTTAATGTTAACCTTAGTAAGGAATGCACACACACACACACCAAACACCCCCCCCCCCAAACCCCAATCTAATTGACCTAATGGATTTTTTGCAAAGGGTAAGAGTACAGTAATGAGTTACTATATTTGAGATCGCTAGATATTTGACTAGTATGAAAAGGTATTGTCACGTCAAATTCAAAAAATATAAACTTATAAACTAAATCCAACTTCAGCTAGTATGACATTGTTTCAAATGATGGACTATGCCAATTAAGGAAGGTGGTCTGTATGTTTTTGAGAAGGCACAGGTTAATCAAAATAGGAAACAGCAGTAACTCTGAACAGCTGAAGTCTGATCATCTAGGACAGGAAAACTACTAACAAGCTTTCTAGTAATACCAAGAAAGAGTAAAATTACAAACTATGAAGCAAAACTGTTTCCAATTTTTGCTTTTAGATCTTCAACCAAAGATTTCAAGGAAACTGACTCATTCACAAATAGAAACAGAGGAAGACGACAACACTTACTGCCCATCAGGTAGCTCATAAGATGTTGGAATGTTCGAATATGAACTGTCTGCAAGAAATACAGTAGCAGCATACTATTTTCAAACTTCAAAACAATATACTTCATACAGAAAGAAATCAAAGAGAAAAAGCATATGAAAACATATAAGAATAAAGTATCATTGGGACTTGAAGCGATCTCAACTGCCATCATGAGCAAGAGTATATACTCAAAAGGTCTCAAGACTAGCCAAAAGATGTCAGTGACATTTTACTGGATGAGGAAGATTACATTTTTTCCTTTTCTCTTTTTCTGTTTCCTTTTAGATAAGGGTAGATAATAGCTGATTCAGGGATTACAGAAAAAACTACTCTTTTATTTCAGTCGACAACACATTATAGAATGTTAGCAATTCTCCAGGGTCATATCCTTTCACTACACTTGGATCAAGATTTCATTGCCTGTAAATTTCTCCTGCATTGGGTGTGAGATAATTCAGTGTTTTTCAGAGGCAGATTGGATGAGGGAAGAGGAAACAAGATAGTACTTAATAGCTATGCGAGACAAGGATCTATCAGACGCTACTTTCGTTCATTATAGTCCAGTGTCCCAATTGAAGTAACTTGTTTTTTCTTTTTGAGAGTGAAAACAGATTTTTTTTGGTTTATAATATGCAGTTTTTGAATATCTCGATTAAATTTCGCACGGACAAAGTAACTATTTCCAAATTTGACCCTAAAAAGGCAAAAGTGGGCATTCCATTTGGACTGGAAGTAAACTATTTAATGAACTGCCTTCTCACATTTAGATACATTTGTATCTTCTAGGGAAACTACATAATCAACAGAATCAATTAATGAAGAAGAGTATAAGAATGTAATAGCTAAGAGGAGAAACAAACCATCATATGGAGTATCTGGGGCTCGGGAGACGCATTCTTTTATGTCACTTGCAATCGTTCTCTACAAAAATAGAACAATAATGAGCAGCTGAGAGAAATAAAAACTGAAGAAAAGAGATGCTAATAATAATTAACCTGGCAATACAGTTTGTAACTCTCTGTTGTATTAGGGAACTCAAGGTCCACTATCTGTGAAACAAATCATGAATGTCATTAATCAATCTATCAAAACATCACAAGATAAATGGCATTAAGCACTAAAATGCTAGCAGACCATGCAAATCAGAATCCCTATTTGCCAATGACAAAATTAGGCTTTCTATGATGCGACTGGCTAAAGCAAAACGATTATATCTATGTTTAATGCAAATAGAATGAAGTCTTCAGAAACAAAGCATGAAAGTTTTGAGCCAAAAAAAACTGATACAGGAGAAAGCAATGACACCCCAAGTATATTATCTTTCATGTAAGACAAATGTTGAGCACAAATTCATTTCAAGTCGCAACCTGGTTCTCCTTTTTTTTCCCTTTTATTGGGAAAAAAATAGGTTATGAAGAAACATAAACCAGAATACTTAAAAATTACAATTTAGGTGAAGGATTAAACAATTAGACTGGTTATAGTACTGAAGCAAGGGTGTTTTACCTGAAATTCTCCTGGACGGATCTCCTTCCGCTTGAATGAGTACCGAGGTTTTATCTAGAAATAAACGAGAAAAAGTTTGTTTTAAGATAAAACCAATCATTGTATTCAATCAAGTCTTAAGGGGGAAACTGACAATAAATATCTAACCGTAATGCCCTTCAGTTCCAAACTTTTTATCAAGCAATCAATAAGAATTTCTCCCCCAATAGGAGATGTAGCAACAGCCTGTTATCAAAATAAAGAAATATAACATATCTATTCACGGAATACCAAAACAGAACTTTTTCCGATGAGTACTAAAGGAATATTATTGATGTAAATGCTGGGGGGAAAATACATCCAAAAGGGAACTTTACAATGTGTGTAAAGAACTAAGAGAGTCAAATATAGCTTCCGGCTCTAAAACTATGCCGTAGTAATGTTGCATCAGACTACAACCAAAACAGAACTTTGAGAAGTTGGAAACAACGCACAGAACATCCGGTGAAGATTTAGCCCCCCGTTTGGCCATAGATTTTGGGAGCATATTTTCAAAATATTTTTTCAAATCTTTGTTTGGCCATAAAATTTTGACATATTTTGAAAACAAATCTTCAAATCCCAAATTCCGGCTCAAACCTGTTTTTGGGCCAAGATCTATCCATTGGCCTTTTTAAATTTTTAAAAATTACCCAAACTTTTGTATTTTGTAAAAACAAAAAACATCTATTTATGACCCAACTAATCCTTATTTACAATGTTTCCCCATTAATCAAGAATACTTCAAAACGTAAGAATTATTTGAAGGCTTGAAGCTATCTCTTAAGCAGTTACTATTGTTTTAATTCTAAAAATTATGTTACTGCTTGTAATGTCCAATAACTAATTAATGAGTCTCCATATCCAAAGACCGCATTTTCACAAATTGAAATGCAGAAAACAGTACGATTCAACAAAAAGATTACACAAATTGAGATGCACTCAACAAGAAAATTACAAAATTAGTAAAATAAGAGTACTGAGACCAATTTCAACAAAATTAAAACACAGGAATAATTTGGAATTAGCAAGTATGTTTGTTTGGTATGGTTAGGTATTCTTGACAGTTTTTAAAACTTATGGGTATAAGTCATGTTTCATGTTTTTCCAAAAAAAAAGTGGAATATGTTTTGAAAAACTATAGCCAAACACATTTTCAAAATTTGAAAAACTTCACCCAAATCAAGTTATTCAATTTTTTTTGGGATATCCATAACCACTAACAAAAATCCGTTTCCTCCTTCCACCTCCCATAGACAAAAACAAAAAAAAAATCATCTAGAGATGCCAGCCCCCTTGAACGCCTAAAATACATGATCAATCTTGCATAGAATAAGTCGATTTTCCACCTTAGAATGCATATCCTGGACTTGATTTCTTCTTCACTCTGGCTTACAATCTAGAAGAAAGGCAGGAATATTCTATGAATGAATAGTTACTTAAAACTTCTATTCGAGGGGAAAATGCAAACCCAAAATGTGATTTTTCTTAGAGAAATTCTAGTGAACTACAACTTGAGGCCCTCAGTGCTTACCATGGGGAAGTACAAATAGATTATAGGATTTTGCTTCTTTCCTTTTTATTTTTTAGTTTTTCTTTTTCTTTTTCTTTTTCTTTTTCTTTTTCTTTTTCTTTTTCTTTTTCTTTTTCTTTTTCTTTTTTTAGTTTTGAGAGTGAGGGTTCGATTAGCAGATTCAGAAACGAAATAATTTGCTTCAGAGCAATTAAACAATTTACTGAAGCATGTCAGAAATACAAACATAATGGGAGATCTCTGCAGTGTAGTAGAAGCTCTGCTAATGCTAGGAACAAACAACAACAACGTACCCAATGAAGTCCCACAACGTGGGATCTGGGGAGGGAAGAGTGTACACAGACATTACCTCTACCTTGGTAGGTAGAGCGGTTGTTTCTGAGAGACTCTTGGCTCAAAACAAACCATAAGCACAAGCAAAGCAAGAGAGACGGTCAGACCCGGACAAAAAATTTAAAGCAGTATGAAATGTTGGTATTAAATGCGAATAAGTCATGCTAGCGCATTCTGAAAAAGAAGCAGTAACTAATGCAGGTACATAAGATAAATAAAGTACACTAAAGAACACATATCATTAGAATCAAACGCTACTATAAAGCAATACTGCGCCTACTAGTATGATAGGCTAAGCGAGCCTACAATAATAACACTACAACTACCGGTTTGTAAGCGTAAATAGGGCTACGCTCGACTACCGCTACCCTTCTACCCTAATCTATGTCCTCCACAATCCCCTATCTAAGGTCATGTCCTCAATAAGTTGCACCTGTGTCATATCCCGTCTAATCACATCTCCCCAATACTACTTCGGCCTATCTCTACCCCTCCTGAACCCATCCATAGCCAACCTCTCACACCTCCGCACTGGGGCATTTGTGTCTCTTCTGCACATGCCCGAACCATCTCAACCTCGCTTCCTGCATCTTATCCTCCACCGAGACCACTCTCACTCTGTCCCAGATATCCTCATTTCTAATCATATCCCTCCTTGTATGCCCACACATCCATCTCAGCATCTTCATCTCCGCAACTTTCATCTTTTGGATGTGCGAAGTCTTGACTGGCCAACCTTACGCCCCATACAACAGTCGATCTAACCACCACCCTATAGAACTTGCCTTTAAGTTTTGGTGGCACCTTTTTATCGCACAAGACTCCAGATGCGAGCCTCCATTTCATCCACCCTGCCCCAATACAATGTGTGATATCATCATCAATCTCACCATTCCCTTGGATAATAGACCTGAGGTACTTGAAGCTCCCTTTCTTCGTAATGACCTGAATACCAAGCTTCACCTTCGCGTCTGTCTACAGGTCGCTCCCATTACTGAACTTGCACTCTAAGTATTATGTCTTGATCCTACTCAACCTAAACCCTTTAGACTCCAGAGTCTTGTCTCCAAACCTCCAGCTTAGCGTTCACTCCGATGCGAATTTCATCAATCAGGATTATGTCGTCTGCGAATAACACACACCATGGCACCTCCCCTTGGATTTGTCGCGTCAGACCATCCATCACCAAGGCAAATAAGAATGGACTAAGAGTTGATCCTTTGTGCAACCCCGTCGTCACTGGGAAGTGTTCTGAATCCCCTTCTACTATCTGTACCCTGATCTTGGCTCCATTATACATATCCTTGATTGCCCTAGTCTACGCCACATGTACACCTCTAACCTCCAAACATCTCCATAGAACCTCCCTAGGGACTTTGTCGTATGCCTTCTCGAGGTCGATGAAAACCATACGTAAGTCTCTCTTCCTCTCCCTATACTGCTCCACCAACCTCCTAATAAGATGAATGGCTTCTGTAGTCGAACGCCCCAGCATGAATCCAAATTGATTCTCAGAAATAGACACGCCTTTTCTCACCCTATCTCCATGACCCCACCCCTCATAGTGTGGCTTAGCAGCTTAATACCCCTATAGTTGTTGCAACTTTGGATATCACCTTTGTTGTTGTACAAAGGAATCATTGTACTCCACCTCCATTCTACGGGCATTCTCTCCGTCTTAAAAATGACATTAAACAACTTAATCAGCCACTCCAACTCTAACTCTGCTAATGTTAGGAAGTAAACTATAATTTTCAAAAGAAAGAAACTGAAAGAGGTCTGCAAATTGGAAGTGGCAGATCTTACAATAGCTCAACTAAATAGGTAGAAATGATCCTATGTTAAGCTTTTTACCAAGTCAAGTTATTACCGTGAGAAAAAAAAAGGGGGCACACTTAAGCAATTTCTCTTTGTTAAGAGATACCTTTTGAAGAACGTATCTGTCATGAACAGGAACAACAGTAGTCATTCCTCCACCACTGAACCAATTAGTTCAAGAACATCTCTTTTAGCAATGCACAATGAGCAACAAAGAAAAGATGTAAGAAGAAACTGCTAAATTCATAACATTTAATGAGGCAGAGTAACAGAAAAGAACACAAATACATTCAGTCTCATAAATAGAAGCAGATATAACTTGAAAAGAAAATTGTCCACAGATCCGAGGCCATAAAAAAATGCAAACACTCTAACCAATTTTAAAAAAATGTAAAACACTGTATTCGAAACCTCGTAACTTTTTTTTCTTCTCGACTATTCTATTGGGTATTTGTTATCTCCCACCAACAGAAGTACCGGATAACTCTGCCCACCAAGTTTTAGGTAAATTTGAAGAAATCACCTAGTGTTTTTTGTCTCCGCTGAGATTTGAACCCTGGTCTAGAAGGTTTGCAACCACTTCATTGACCACTGGCCAGTAGCCACTAGGTCACACCTTAAATGGTATTTGATAACTTGAGCTTTAATTTTGTGTCCATGATTGGACATTTGACGCGTAGTTGATTGAATGGATGACCATTTCAGAAAACAACATTTTGTATAGCTCTTTTTGCTAGGGATTATTTTTGTAGAGATAAATAAGCAAATAGAGTGTGCCTTATTTAACATCATAAACTCTTAGATGAAATGGTGCTACACTTCAACAATGATAGTGAATTTAGCTTCTTAATCATTGAAGAATTTCCTTTGTTGTCTTGGTGATATCTAACTAAACTCTTTTGACATCATTAATAAGATATGGGCTTTTGATTCCTCTGTAACAGATTCACATAACAGGTTTTAAACTCAAGATAAATGGGAAAAGCATCAAAGTACCATTAGGATAAGAATATCAACATACCCTTCTCCTGACATAAAAGACAAGTACTCACATAACTACACCTCAGTCCCAAACAAGTCAGGGTCAGTATATGAGTTCTCACTTCTCCATTTAATTCATCATCATTATACCAAATAAAAATAGAAGTGAAAATAAGTTAAATATATACAAAAAATAGTGATAATAATAAAATTATTCTTATTATTGTTAAAAGTTCTCTACAATGGCATATAAATCTATAATAAAGTCAAAATACTAAAGAGACTTATTCTCGACTAGTAGATATCACCTATATGGATCTTTTTATTCCATTGCACCCTATCTTTAGAAGTCTGCATTAATTCCAAGAAATTGTAGGTCTCAAGACAACTTCCTTCCACGTGATCTTAGGTCTACCTCGTACCCTTTTAACACCTTCACTCACCATAGTTCCATACCTACCGACCGGTGCATTTGTAGGTCAACGCATGACATGACAAACTATCTCTAGCGACCTCTCTCATTTTATCCTCAATGTGGGCTACTTGCACCTTTTGGTGGATTTGGTCATTTTAATCTTATCTAAAAATATACGACCGCACATCCATCATAGCTTATGAATCGTCTGAAATACTCATCTTATAAATATGTTGAACTTTAGTGGCCTAACATTCACGGTCTTATAGCATTGTCAGTCTTATAATTGTTGTGTAGAACTTACCTTTCACTTCGGCAGGCATCCTTTACCGAATAGATGTGGAAACAGACAGTGCAATGTGAGAGCCACAAGGGCTTCAAAGAAAGCTTGTAGTTTAAGGATGCACAGGTTTGGAATCATATACAAGGGGCTAGCGCGCAGTAGCTTTCCCTGTAACATTTGGTCTCAAACAATTCTATTTTCTCGAGTTTCGGGCAAATATAATAAAAGCACATAATAGAGGATATACACTTTAGTACCATTTCTCCATTTAAACCATTCGGTTTTAATTTTATGTGTAACATCTTCATCTATCATTCCACTCTCTTGAAACAATGAGCTTTGATTGTTTGCATTTTGGTACCGGCAATCTCGTCTGGTCTCACCTCCACTTCGCTCTCATGCTAATGAAACTTACAGTGATGTATTCAATCTTACTTCTACCTATCTTATGGCCAGGATAATGTATCCCACCATTTGTATGGAATAAGTTATACCAAGATTTTGGTATAAAATAATACCAGTTTAAGTTGATGACTCCAACCACACAGGGATAAATTTAATCCCAAAATTTATACTAGGATAACTCACCTAATCCCTTAAACCAAACGACCCCTTACTCTTTATAGTGCTTCTCTACAATTTGAGCTTTTGGCGGACGCTTCATTGGTTTCGTCAATTAATACAATATCCTTAGCAAATAGCATACACCACAAGACCTCCTCTTGTATTGTGTTGGTTAGCTCATCCTTAACCACGGTAAACAAGTAGGGATCCAATGTCGATCCCTGGGTGAACTATAACAAGAAATTCCTTTGTATCTCTTACTATTGTTCTCAAGCCAGTGACAACTATTTCATTAATGAAAAGAAAAGCGGCGACCCGCCATCTGCTAGCATTGAGGTTTTCCATCGATTCTTTATCAATACCCATTTCATATATGTATATAATGACATTTATATATTTAATATGAAATCGTTTATTCTCCATCACCCACCAAAGGACCTTCCATGATACTCCATATGCTTTTTCTAGGTCAGTGAACACCATGTATAAATTTGTCTACCTTTCATGATAAATTTCGATTAATCTTCTTAGCAAAAATATAGCCGTTGTTGTAGATCTATCAAGCATAAATCTATAAGTGGTTCTCAGTCATTCTTGTTGTATTCCTAAGTCTATGCTATATTACTTTTTTCCAGAGTTTCATCATATGACTTGTGATTTTAATGATTAATCTTCTTAGCAAAAATATAGCCTTTGTTGTAGATCTATCAAGCATAAATCTATAAGCGGTTCTCTGTCATTCTTGTTGTATTCCTAAGTCTATGCTATATTACTTTTTTCTAGAGTTTCATCATGTGACTTGTGATTTTAATGCACATAGCTAGCACAACTTTGAATATCTCATTAAATCTTATAAATCCACATTCAAACCTCTATGGAGATACAATCTGGACCACAGGTTTTGCTAGTACTCATATTCTTCATGGCATCATTTACCTTTGTCAGCCTAACTCTACGAATATATCTAATGTTTCTACCATGTACAAATGTGTGGATGTCCAAAATGTTAATCCTCTTGGTTCGAGTAAGCAATTGATAATCCATTGAATATATGATAACACAGTGGTGAAAGGACGAAAAGCACATAACTTATTATTTGAGGATTAACTATGTTAACGACCAAAACTTAAGACTTTATCAAAAGTTGAAGGACCAAAACTCACAACCCCCTCCCCCCTCCCCCAAACTGTGTGCTTATCTCCTCTATTTTTTTCACAAGTAGGATTCACCCCATTGTTTTGAACAAGAATTACTATCACAAAAACTATGCCTCATTTACGAACCAATAATACTGACTATATGAATCCTCAATAATCATTATGTTACATTTCGACCTGTTTCATTCTATTCGCTAATTGGTCATTTAAAATGAACTAGAAATCTTCTAACACTAGAGGTTCTTTGCATTTCTCACTGACGTAAAAATCGTCAAACTGAGGAAAAAGACACTAGAACTAATACAAGTCTACAAATACTAGTAAACATTAATCTTAGTTGGTTGGTATTGCCTATAAGGACGTTTTTGCTTTTTGTTGTGCTTGTTCACTAAATCTACATAGATTCCGAAAAATTATAGTCCTTTCATCCTTTGCTTTATCATTTTAGTCTGTAGTAGCATGACTTACCTCTAGATTCTTGCTAACTTATGCTTTAGTATTGGTTCCCGTGTGTGTTAACGTTAACCTTTGACTAGTATTTTTTTGCTCTGGTGGCTTTGGTGAATGATGGTAGACTAGGGTTATGTTCTCGAGTGGGGACGGGGGCAAGGGTTAGGGGGTAAGTGGGGTAAGGGAGATGCTAGGCTGAGAATGGGATCTTGGAACATTGGACTTTAAAGGGAAAGTCCATAGAGCTAGTTAAGATTCTAAAAAAGAGGAGGATTAATATAACCGGTGTCCAGGAGACCAAATGGGTAGGACCTAAGGCTAAGGATGTAGACGGGTATAAGTTATGGTTCTCTGATAGGTCGAAGTATAGGAATGGGGTAGGCATTTTGATAGACAGCGAGCTAAGAGATCAGGTGGTAGCGGTTAGGAGGGTCAATGACAGAATGATGGCGATTAAGTTGATACTTGGAGAGTTCACTATGCACATAGGCATTTTTGGGAAGATTTGGTCGAAGTGGTAAGAGGTATACCACCCACTGAGAAGTGGTGGGAGGTATACCACTCACTCGTTTTTGGAGTTTGCTAGAGTTTTTGGGATGGTGATAGCCAATTCGAGGTTCCTGAAGGAGGAGCATTTGGTGACTTTTCGTAGTTCAGTGGCTAAGACTCAGATAGACTTTTTGCTCCTTAGGAAGGTTGACAACGGTCTTTGTAAAGACTGCAAGGTTATTCCGATAGAATATCTTACAACCCAACATAAGTTTTTGGTGATGGATTTGGAAATCAAAATGGAGAAAAAGATGAGGGTTGTGGATGACATGTTAAGAATCAAATGGGCGAGTTTGACCATGGCTAGTGCAAAGGAGATGGGGAGAGGTGGGTGGCCAAGGGAGCTTGGGGGAGTAGTGGTGATGCGATCGGTATGTGGGACAGAATGACCAGTTGCATTCAGGAGGTTGCTAGAGAAGTGCTAGGGGTCTCGCGGGGTAGTTGTGGTGGGCATCGAGGGGGCTTGTGGTGGAATGGTAAAGTTCAAGAGAAGGTGAAAGCGAAAAAAGTGGCGTATGCGAAATTGGTAGAAAGCAAGGATAAGGTGAAGAATTGGATGAATAGGGAATTGTATAAGATGGCGAGGAAGGAGGCAAAGCTAGCAGTTACGGCAGTGAAAAAGGCGGCTTTTGAATGTCTGTATGTGGGATTAGAGGAAAAAGACGGGGATAAGAAGTTGTACAAACTAGCCAAGGTGAGGGAGAGGAGGGCCCGGGACTTGGATCACGTAAGGTGCATCAAGGACGAGAACAGCAAAGTACTGGTAGAGGACGCGCATATTAGACGGAGATGGCAGTCTTACTTCCATAAACTCTTGAACGAAAAAAAAGATAGAGACATTGTGCTAGGACATCTGGAGCAATCTGGTAGGTACCAGAATTTTGGGTATTGTGGGAGCATTAAGGTTGAGGAGGTTCGGGGTGTTGTTCACAGGATGCGCAGGGGACGAGCGACCGGGCATGATGAGATCCCAGTTGAATTTTGGAAAAACACAGGCAGCGCAGGTTTGGAGTGGCTGACGGGGTTGTTTAACGTCATTTTCAAGACGGTGAGAATGCCCGAAGAATAGAGGTGGAGTACAATGATTCCTTTGTACAAGAACAAAGGTGATATCCAGAGTTGCAACAACTATAGTGGTATCAAGCGGCTAAGCCACACTATGAAAGTTTGGGAAAAAGTCGTGGAGATGAGGGTGAGAGGCGTGTCTATCTCTGAGAACCAATTTGGATTCATGTCGAAGCGTTCGACTACAGAAGTCATTCATCTTATTAGGAGGTTGGTGGAGCAGTATAGGGAGAGAAAGATGGACTTACATATAGTTTTCATCGACCTCGAGAAAGCATACGACAAAGTCTGAGGTTCTATGTAGATGTTTGGAGGTTAGAGGTGTACATGTGGCGTGCACTAGGGCAATCAAGGATATGTATGATAGAGCCAAGACCAGGATACAGACAGTAATACGGGCAGTAGGAGGAGACTTGGAGCACTTACTAGTGATGATGGGGCTGCACCAGGAATTAGCTCTTAGCACATTCCTATTTGCATTGTTGATGGATGGACTGACGCGATAAATCCAAGGGGAGGTGTCATGGTGTTTGTTATTCGCAGACGACATAGTCCTGATTGATGAGACTCGCAGCGGAGTGAACGCTAAGCTGGAGGTTTGAAGACATACTCTGGAGTCTAAAGAGTTCAGGCCGAGTAGAACCAAGACAAAATACTTAGAGTACAAGTTCAGTAATGGGAGCGACCTTGAGACATGTGTGGATGTGAGGCTTGGTACTCATGTCATTCCAAAGAAGCTTCAAGTACCTCGGATCTATTATCCAAGAGAATGGAAAGATTGATGACGATGTCACACATCGTATTAGGGCAGGGTGGATGAAATGGAGGCTCGCATCTAGAATCTTGTGCGATAAAAATGTGTCACCAAAACTTAAAGGCAAGTTTTATAGGGTGGTGGTTATATTAATATCCATTTCAGTTAAGACGACACATCATTTTTTATTATTATAGAAACTTTAAAAAAATTGCACAAAAGCTATTTTCAGAAAAACTCAAATTCACCCTATCTCCCGCAAAAATCACCACATACCATCCACCTTCATCTTCCCCCGCCGGCAACAAAACCGATTTTCACCGCTCCTTTACCTTCCCTCCACCTTTCTTTTTATAGATGAAGTAATTGTTTATGATGTAAAAAAAAGCATAAAGATAATGTAATTAGAAGTTAAATCATAAGAGTAACGACTTGACAGAAAGTGTAGTGAACTAATGAAGTCAATCATGGCATCCGATTCTAACAAACTCATATCCACCTTCGCACCGTTAAAATAAAATTTTCTTTCATGGACTCATCTCCACAGGAGGGATAGAATTAGAAATGATGATATCCGGGACAGAGTGGGAGTGTCCTCTGTGGAGGATAAGATGCGGTAAGCGAGGTTGAGATGGTTCGGACACGTGCAGAGATTCCCCAGTGCGGAAGTGTGGGGTTGGCTAGGGACGGGTACAGTTGGGATAGAGGTAGGCCGAAAAAGTATTAGGGAGAGGTAATTAGACAGGATATGGCGCAGGTGCAACTCACTGAGGACATGACCTCAGATATGGGGTTATGGAGAACATGGATTAGGGTAGTAGGTAGTTCAGCGTAGTCCTACCTACGCTTACAAACTGATAGTTGTAGTGTTATTATTGTAGGCTCGCTTAGCCTATTATACTAGTAGGCACAGTATTGCTTTATAGTCCACTGTCATTTGATTTATCCTGCTATGTCTATTTTGTTTGTCTTATTTACCTACATTAGTTATTGCTTCTTTTTCAGAAATCGCTATCATGGCTTAGTCGCTTTGTTTCTTACTTTGCTTGTGTTTGTGCTTTGTCTTGAGCCGAGGGTCTCTCGGAAATAACCGCTCTACCTACCAAGGTAGATGTAAGGTCTGCGTACACTCTACCCTTCCCAGACTCCACGTTGTGGGATTTCACTGGGTATGTTGTTGTTGTTGATTTAGGTATGTGTCGTCTATTTTTAACACCTTTCATAAAGTTAAGGGAGAATATCCTGATAGACACTTGTACTTGTTTGGTTTTGACATCCTGGCCCCTTGGTCCACTGGTTCAATCAACCACCTAGAGTTGCTAAAAAACACTACTTTAAACCCTTCTGACTTTGCAAGTCTCTCAACCACCACCTCATTAACTCTCTAACACATACATATTTCCACCATTAGTTCATAACAGAACACCAAAGACATCCTCTCTTTCTCTTCAACGAACAACTAGCATGTCATCATTTATTCACCTTCCTCCACCATTACTACAGATTTTTAACACCTAATTTTCTAGTGGGTGTTGGGTCTTTCATTCCTCATCTTGTTCGATGCAAAACAACTTCATTCAAAATTCAAACTTTCACTTCTCACTCTCAAATATGAACTCTCCCTTTCATCCCCTCTTTCCTCGTCAATAATTCAGAAAATAAAATCTTTTTACCACCTAATTTCAAGAATCATAAGCTTCATTTGCTTTATTGGAAATTTACACCATACACGTTTAGTCCATCCTTCTGCAACAGATCTTAAAAAGGAGGACGATGTTAGAAGTGGTGGTGGAAGAGGAAAAAGAGGTGACGATAGCAAAGATGGTGATGGTGGTGGTGGAAGAGGATAAGAAAGGCAAAGGCGGCCGTGGTGGTGGAAGGGAGGAGGAGGCAGCAGCAGCGGACTGGTTTTTGAATGCTTGGGAGGAAGAGGGAATGAGTGTTTTCTCTTTCTTCTTTTGCCTTCTTTTTGTATTTTGTATTCATAGATCTTATTTCAGTACTTTTTAGACCAATTCACGCCCCTTGTGCGCGTGCATACCACACATTTCGTCTAACTCGGTCATATCAATGACAAATAATCCCGATCAATGGTCAAAGGCGTATAAAAACTTATTTTGAACAAGTTCAGGTGTTTGTATAAAACTCAGTGGAGTAAGAAGGTTGAGATGTCAAAACCGATTAAGTACAGGTGTCAATCAAGTTATTTCGCCTAAATTTAATACCACGATAGTTCACACAAATTGGAATATATCATTTATTTTTTTTAGACTTGTAACAATTAATCTATATATCTAGATGTATACTACATCAAAATATATAGTCCCCCTCCAAAAGGTTACATTTTACAGCATTGATCTCTACTGTATTTCATTCTTACAAAAGATCTAACGCATCAAAAATGTCTTTTGTCTGGCCTAGAATTTCATGTTTACACCAAAAATAAAGAAGAGCTAGACAATTTTTTTTGATAATGGTAACAGCGTAAATTGTTCTGCTTTTCTCAAAACACCTCTGATTCCTCTCTTTCCAAACAGTCCACCAAATACATGATAGGACAATCTTTCATCTCTCCTCCTTTCTTGTTGCATTCCCATCCCTATTCCAGCACTTTAACACTCCTTCTATACTCCCAGGCTTCACCCATCTGATCTTCCTCAGGCTAATAAACATCTTCCACAGCTGGTCTGTCCACTTGCAATGCAAAAAAAGATGGTTGATTGTCTCCTTCTGATTACCACACAAAAACCATCTAGAACATAGATGGAAACCTCTTTTGTTCAGAGTTTCACGAGTCAGCACAACTTCTTTTGCCAACAGCCAGATAAGGTATTTTAGTCTTCCATACCATCTTCCATGGCCATCACTCTTCCTGAAAACTAGAGACATCCAGGTCCTTGTATGTTGTGATCACAGTGAAAATCCCTTTGCTATCCTTCTTCCATTCCAAAGTATCCCTCTCTCCTGTTAAGTTGTTGAACACTGCCATTGTATTGTGAAAGTCTGCTATCATCTCCATTTCCCAATCATTCAAGTGTCTTCTAAGATCCAAATCCCACCTTTGTCCTGTCCACATTTCAGCCACAGTAGCTAGTTGCTTTTGACTGAGAATGAACAAGTCAAACCACTTATCACTCCAGAAAGATGCTTTTACACCATTACCAACTTTGCATCTTGTTCTTGCAAGCATTACTGGCCAGAGATTCCTAATAGCCCTCCAAACAGTACAACCATATGGAATATTTACCATGTTTGTTGTCCAGTTGTCCTCCAAACCATACTTAGCAGTAATGACTTCCTTCCCTAACATGTCTTCTTCTGTGGAAAATTTCCACAACCACTTCATCATCAAACTTTGGCATGTTTCCACTCCTTGATACAATATTGAACACTTTGGCACGTCATACTACATCAACCTCTCCAAGGCATTTCCAAACCTTTATCGAGATAGGGTTTGCACTAGAATCTTTCTAACCTTCATATCTTTCTTGTTTTACTCTTGCATATCTAAAAGTTACTATTAGAAAAAGAAACACATCGAACTTTAAGGAATTATTTTGTCAGCTAATAGTATAAAGACTAAGAGGGTAGTGGCTTTTGTCTATTTTTGAAATACAAATTCCATTTGTACTTCAATCTCATACTTAATAGCCTTCAGAAGCATGATAAAAGTGCAATGACATTATACAGAGTCCGGTTATCAAAAAAATGATATTACACAGAGTTGTGGTATCTAAATACAGATAGTTCAAATATCTAGGCTTTGCGTGCCCGGATATTGAACAGATAAGGATATAACATACTCGAATTAAATAAAGATGATTGAAATGGAGGAGTATTACCGGTGTACTATGCAATAGTAGAGATTTGAAAAGAATAACAATACAGAATAGTATCCACCTAATCTAAGCTAGAGCGTTATAGCATTTCTACAATTCACATTATCACATATTCTTAGTATTGATTGCAAAGATTGACATCATATCTCCATATTCTCGAACATAATTCTTACAAGATTCTCAACAGATACGATGCTAGCCTACTTGAAAACCTCTCATTTTTCAGCATTCACTCATCACACAGTTATGAATCAAATCCAGACTGCTACTGATGTAAATGTTTAGAAACTTAACTATTCGAGATGAAAAGAAACTGAAAGTAAGATGGCACCATGCACCAGAAGTCATGAAATATCTCCAATTTTTTCATACCCCACTAAAGGAACAGTACAAAGCGCATAATGCAGATAATATAAATGATATTAAGGCTGAGAGATGAAATATCTCAGCAAAAGAACTTTATTATTGACAAGACAAGTCAAAGAAGCAATTCAAGGCCAATAGCCAGTAAGTAGAAGATAAGATCCTACCTGTCAACAACCAAAGAAGTTGCACGTCCTGATGCAAAAGATGTGAGAACCTAGCATTAACAGTATCATGAGAAAATTAACAACCAGAGTGGAATGATCTGTAACGTTAAGAAGCTACAGTTTTTTTTTCTTTTTCTTTTTTTTTTTTTTTGAATCAGATAAAAGTGAAAGTTTCAATACTATATAGCACAAAGAAGATTATGTTAAGATGCTACAAAATAAAGATTCAAAATGGGTAAAGGCACTTACAGCATTTTTGGCCAGAAACAATGCAGGAACTTGGTATTTTTTAAACGTTATCTCTGCAGCCCTGTTAAATAGATGATCAGTCCACTGTAATTTTCATTTTGCATTCAGATGACATGATTATGCAAGCGCCAGATTGCCTTAAGAGGCAATATCTGAATGATAGTGTTCCCTCGATAGTTAAGCTTCAGTTTTAGCTTTGAATATTAACTTCTTTCCGCTTTTTATCGGTTCATGATGGACAATTTCTTCCTAGTAGACACTTGTTGTTCAGGAAAGAAATCATTCGACTAGACTGATTCCAGAAGGTATTACACATTAAACAAGGTAAGGCTTTTATGTTGGGACTTGAGATACATTCTGTGGCAAACAAGCAGTTCATCAGTAGACCAGTCACTAGTTGACAATCCTCACTTAGCAGACCGCCACAAATAGGAATTCCAGACAACATCCTAGTACGGGACTTCTTATGTTTGAGAGAGATCACCACCTATAAGGACCACAATGACATTACAGAAAAGGTCAAGGTGGACGGACATAAATTTGATGGGAACTTGACCCAGATTTGTTCTTTTATTGGATAGATAGCTTAGAGGACTATTTTGAGAAGTCCAAAATGCTCAAGCATGGCTACAAGAATGTATAGATACAAGAATCGCTCTAGTCGGAAGAGATTTTACAGCTGAACTGCTTGTAAAATCTCTCTTTGGTGGATTCTTCTTTCTCTCTTTCTGTTTTATTCTACTCTCTCTATTCTTCTCTCCTTCTCCCTTTTCCCATATTTCTCCCTTCTCTTTCACCCTACTCCCTTTCTAGTGGTACATAACTGGTATTGGAACTCGAGGTCCATATTCATCACAAACTACTGCATATTTAGCATTCACTAATATATAAATATCCATCACCTTATCACTTAGTTTAATTGAATATAAATTGTTTTTTCATTAAATTATACTAACAAACTTTTGGTGTTTATGACTTTAATACGAAAGGAAGCTGTTGGAATGCTCATACTTTGCAGTTTGCCCCATTGAAATAGTAGAGACGTAGGGGCCTACAGGATTAATAAATATGTAATTTTTTATCAGGAAATAAATATGTAACCTTTACTTAAGGATGTGCTTTCATCTTATACTTTTTCTAGTCCTCCTAATAGAACTCTATACTTCTAAAATAGAATTAACAGAAGACGCAAAAATAGGTTGATAAGGCCAGCATCTTCAGAAAAAATTAAGGGTGGCCAGTGGGCCGGGACGGCCCGACCCCGACCCGACCCCGACCCGACCCCGACCCGACCCCGCCCCGACTCCGCTAAAAAAAAAACGTTGGTGGGCCTCGAACTCGGGACGGGACAATGTCTCGTCCCACGAGACCCGAGCCCGCCCAGGCCCGCCCGACCCGGCCCTTTGTCCCCCCTTTGCAAATATGGCCGTTGCACCAACGACCATTTTAGATTTTGGCCGTTGGCCAACGGCCATTTTAGGCCTCCCCCCAACCCCCCACCCCTTAATATTTATTTTTAACCCATAAGTTATTATATTTACACTTTAACCCAATTTTCCAACTATAAATAACATATTTTCTCTTCATCTTTCTCACAAATCTTCATACAATCTCTCTAATCTCTCAATATATCTCTACAAGTCTACATTGTTTACTAAATATTCAATTTTATTTATTCATTTGGGAATTGGGAGTGAAGTTGGCAACTAGCTTGAGGATCTTCCATCGAGCAAAGTTTCAATTTTCAACCTCTCGATTACACGTCGACGTTACGTCGGCGTTTGGTACATTCGTTCCTTCATTAAATCATTATTGTCTGTTTATTTTATTTAGCGCACTTAATTTTATTGTCTTTAATTATTTATTATCATAATTAAAATGAAAGGATTAAAAGATATGTTTAAGGGTAAGGGTAAGGGTTCTTCTTCTAGTAGGGGCAACCAGGGCAAGGGTACTTCTTCTAGTCATCTTATTCCTACACAGGATGATTTTGTTGATACTCAACATTTTCCTACAATACCATTAGATTTAGACCATGAGCTATTTTCTGGAACTCAAGAAGACTTTAATTTAGACGATGATCTAGATGATACACCCACTAATGTTGATGACAACACACCCACTAGTGCACCTTCAACTGAAATACCTCCTATTCCCCCTAGTATGAGACGAGGTCCAGCAAAACGACCATTAAAATCAGATACATGGACATTTTTTGATAGAGACGTAGAGAATCAGATAGCTATATGTAAAATTTGTAAAAATGTTTTAAAATTTAAAGCTGGAAAAGGTCACGGTGGGACGGGGTTTAATTAGACATGTAGTAAGTGCTCATCCACCTAGGTATGCCCAATACCAGGCTTCAAAATCGGGTGTAACGCTCGCTCCATCGGGACAAGGTTCACATACCGACATCGTCGGACCAAATCTGGTCAAATTAACCCTATGACGGGGGGGAATTGTAGGCTCTAAATACAATAAACATAGAGATAGGAAGCAATATCAAAATTAGTTGTTGTGGAGGGTTTGCCTTTTTCATTTCCTTCATCTCCCGATTTTATTCATTACATTAGAGATATATATAATCCTGCTTTTAACGGTTTTCCTAGATCAACTGTTAAGAGAGATGTATTTAAATTCGCACATGAATATCAACAATATTTACGTTTTTCATTATATCATTTTAATGGCAAAGTATCTATCACGTCTGATATAGGTCGTAGTACTAACGGTCATGATTATTTAACTGTAACTTGTCATTGGATAGATTATAAATGGTCTATGCAAAAACGTATTTTAGCGTATAAATATATAGATGAAAGGCACACTGGTACTTTTATTGCAGATAATATTTATCAAGTGTGCCATTATGACGGAATAACCGATAAAATTATGACTATTACATTAGATAACGCTTCTTCTAACAATTACGCAATTACAATTTTAAAAAATAGTTTAACTCCATCTTTTCCAGATCATTTTCATATAAAATGCGTGTGTCATATATATAACTTAATTGTAAAGGATGGTCTAGCACTTTTTGAAGACATTCTTAGTAAAATACAATTTGCTATAAACTTTATTTTTAAAAGTAATAAAGTACAACGTAGAAAAGAATATAAAAAAACTTGTCACGATTGTGGACTACCTTATAGAAAAATTCCACAAGAAGTATCCACTAGGTAGAATTCTTTATACGAGCAACTACTTGTTGCTTATGACTATAGAATACCTATAACTTTATTTTTTAACTCTCATAATAAAAATCCAGCTGATATGATTTTAGATAGTGATTGGGTAAAAATTTCCGAACTTATTGTATTTTTAGAGAATTTTTTTCAAGCAACAAAAGAATTTTTCGGTATATATTATCCTACTATTTCAACTATGTTGTTTTATATAACTCTAATATTTTTATAACTCTAATGTTTTATATAACTCTAATGTTTTATATAACTCTATTAAAAAAATGTTTGTCAAAATAAAAAAATATTTTATTCATATTCCCACTATTTATATTATTGGTTCTGTATTAAATTCTACTATTAAAATAGACGGTACTAAATCACTAATTGAAACTATTTACGATTGTATAGAAGTACTACCACCTCCAAGTCTCAAAAATCTAAATCACCCACCACCTATTGAACAAAGTCAAACTAAAGAAGAAGTGTTGTCTAGCGTAGAACACCAATGCAAAAAAATATATAGATTTTATCAACAAGAAAATGCTAGTAACTTACCGGCTTCCATACCATCTTCTTCATCTTCAACACAACCTCACAAAAGACATGTTGTTTCTGCGGCTAGTATTGAAAGCCTCAGAAATAGAATGTCTTGCATACCTCTACTACTAACCAAATTAGAGAGTTGGATATTTTTATTTTGCAGGGTTTTGTACCGTATCAAGAAGTTATCCATGAAGGTGGACATAAAGACTTGCTGAAATACTGGAGGGGGAATGAGAAGACCTTTCCGACACTTTCATTGATGTCCCGAGATGTTTTGAACATTCAAGCGTCATCAAGCTGCGTCTGAAAGCGCTTTTTTGCCAGCAGATATCAAATAGGAGACCACAGACACTCATTAGCGGAGACAAACTTGGAAATTGCAGTATTATTGAGAGATTGGATCTGGCGGAGCGGAGAAGGTGTGGTCAACCGGAGATCAACGAAGAAGAAGATGAAAACTACAACGAAATCTTAACCGAAGGTAGTGGAAGCGACGTGGATCAATTTGACCAACAAATACCAATTCCAACCGAAGAACCACAGGAAATCATCAAGCAATTAGAACAGGTTTTTTTGAGAATGTAATTTTTTTATTGCAATTTTATTATGTAATTTGCGACTTTTGGACAACACCACAAAGTTGCAATTTAGATTTTAGACAATTGTATTTGTATTACAAAAAAATCATGTCTATTAAATAATATAAGAGGCACAAAAACAGCATTGGGATGTTTTTATTACACTATCTTGTTTTGTTTATTGAGTTTTTTTTATACATATGTTATTTAAAAAAAAAACCGCTGGACCCCGCCCCGAGCCCGACCCCGACCCTACCCCGCCCCGCCCCGCCCCGATACCGACGGGATCGGGATCGGGAAGGGACTGGAGCAAGTCCCGCCAGACCCCACCAGACCCGACCCCTTCTCCCGTCCCGCCCCGACCCCGACCCCGCCAGACCCGAGCCCGGCCCACAGGCCACCCCTAGAAAAAATAAAGCTTGAAATCTTGTACCTAATCATCATACAGGCCCAAAAATAAATGACATGATGGAATATGAGGTAATAAGACTGCTAAAAGACAATTGCATTGCTCACTTTTCCCTCTGCTGCTGAGTGTTTGAACAAGGCTCTGCAAGTAACATTGGATGCTCCTTTGGATCGATCAGTAAGCAGTCCCTGTAATAGGCAGAAAAAAAGGTTCTTTCAATAGTCTAGAGCAGCATCAACTTAACCAAATGACAAATTACAGGAAAACTAAAAAAAGATGACACGATAAAAGCATATAACGAAGATTTTTTCTCCCTTTTCTTCAAAATGAATCAGTAATACAACATCATCTTCGCATAAAGCAGGTATTTCAGTGATTTAAAAAAAAGGGTAAAGGTTAGGTATTTCAGTGATCAAAGAGTCAGAAAGAGAGATGGAGGATTGTCCCAGGCTCCCAGCATGCATTTGGTGGACAGCATGGAAAGAAAGGAATCAGAGATGTTTGAAGACAAAGGAAGTACTATCCAGAAATTGAAGATGAACTTCTTAGTCCTTTATTATTTTTGGTGTAAACAAGAATACACAGAAGAATCAGAATCTATTTCTGATGTTCTAGATTACATATAGAAAGGCTTAGATCAAGGATTTTTGGGTGACTTCACATATATAAACTTGTTACCATTCTCAAAAAAAAGTGCAGTCTGATCTTCAAAAATAGAGTGCAAGCTGTCTAGCATAATGGTGTCATGTTCGAGTCGACACAAGTCACCAGCCCAGCAGTAATCGAAGGGTCCGCGCAACATTGTATAAAGGAGGACACTGTCAGTAATCCAAGTAGTAAAACCAAAAAGAAGAATGCTCAATCTTGGCTAATGGTGGTCTGGGGGACCCATTAGGAATACTTGCCCAACACAACCCTGCAACAAATTCTACCATGTCCTAGATACCGTCAATTCCCTAAACTATCCTTTCAGCTATTAGGAAAATTGTGAAATAGACCAATATCAACTAAACCAAATGAGATTAAAAAGAAAATCATTTAGATTTGCCTGTCTCACACAACAATTCTAAAATATGTTTCACAGCACTAGGTAATCAAAGAGCATGTGTGCCAGGGCAACAATCAGCTGCATATCACCTTAAGATGCTAAGTCCAAAAGTGAGGGTTTCTAAGGTACTTCCATACTAGGAGGAGAGGACAAGACATGTACAGAACGACCATGCAGTAATAAGCAGAGCAAAGCATATCCCCACTTATCTGACTTGAAAATATTAGAGTAACATTCTTCCCATTGTCACAACAAAAAGTTAACGGAACAAGGGCAATTGTTCCAACATATGAACAAAAGGAAGGGCCAATTACCTAAAAGCATGGTCCCATATGTTTTCTACAATATCCCAGTCCACAACCATCCCATCCTTGATGGGCGATATCACCTGACAAGATAATCCAACATCTTAGATAACAAAGATAAGGAAATGGCATCTCAAGATGGTACTACATAAATTGCAAACTGACCTACATGAAATCACGGCGAAATCCCAAGGCTTGAGATCCCACATACAATTTCTGCTTAGCCTTTGATTTAGAGTCAGGAGCAGATCCAGAATTATCCCCCGGATTATCAGGATTATCAACTTCCATTTGATCAATTGATCCAACAACCTTTTAAAAGATCATAAAATCAAAGACAACTTACACAAAAATAATAACATGTAGGTGACTAGTTGAATAAGAATCTGAATATGAGTATACATGAAGGGAATAGCATAGTGATATAGACATCACAATCCAGGCAGGTTAGTTTGTGAGTGGTTAACATGCTAATGGCGTTTAAGAATTCATGCATCACCTATAATGAGGAAAAGATTTGAATTAATCCTGAGAAAACAAGAGATACTAGATAATTTAGATATGTGATCAATCTAAGGAGAATATTCGGAAAGATCTTGCTGACTATCTCAGCAGCTATCTTTATTTATTTTTTTGTGATAAACTCAGTAGCTATCTTATGCATATAATTCCACGGAAATTTTCGTTGCATCAATTAGTAATTCAAGACTAAGTAGGAAATCAGGGATTCCCATCTTTCTTCTTCTTTCTTTTGTGATAATGGTGGTGTTCTTACCATCTTTCATGCAACGCAACTAATCCACTGGTTACTTAATAACAGGGATTTATGACGATGTCACACATCGTATTGGGACAGGGTGGATGAAATGGAGGCTCGCATATGGAGTCTTGTGCGCTAAAAAGGTGCCACCAAAACTTAAAGGTAAGTTCTATATGGTGGTGGTTAGACCGACTATGTTGTATGGGGGGGAGTGTTGGCCAGTCAAGACTTCGCACATCCAAAAGATAAAAGTCGCAGATGATAAAAGTCGCAGAGATGAGGATGCTGAGATGGATGTGTGCTCATGAAAATATCATGAAAATTAATCATATTCTATATGCTTATGACACTGGTGTTATGTGAAGCTGATAGAATGCAACTTTTGTATTTGAGAGTTTTTGGCATTTGAAGCAGTTTTAAGGCTTAAGATAAACCTAAATGTGGACATTCGAATTTATTGAAGACTTTGCTGAAATTTTGGGTTGTAACACCGAGAAGTTTCCCACTACTTGGATTACCATCGAGTAGTATTTAGCAGGTGTTATAGAGAAGTGTGAGAAAATTGGTTTTCTGGAAAAAGTAGTACATCTCTTTTGTGGAAGATTGAGCTAGTGAATAGTATTTTAGATGGGGTCCCCATTTATTAATGTCTCTAATACCAATCCCAACAAAAGTGGAGAAGCACATCAATAACCTAAGAAGTGATTTTATTTGGCAACGTAATGCAAATAGTAGAAAAATTCATTTGATAAAATAGCAAAAGATCATAAGGAACAAAAATAAGGGGGGCTTAGTGTGAGGGACTTAAAATGTCTCCTCTATAAGTGGTTGTGGAGATGGAATGATAAGAATTATGCTATATGAAATGTGGAAATGGTTGCACATACATGTGGGAGCTTCATTTAAATTTTCTGGTTCTGAGATGTGTAAGAGAAGTGATTCTTTTTCCTTTTTCTTTTTTTTATAAGTACGTAAGAGAGGTATATTTCAGTAGTCATTTGACTGCACCTTTAGCTTTATTGGATGTTGGAGCAACAAGACCTCGCAGGACAATATTTAACAACTGTGGGTTTGTGGTAATAACATAGAGCTGATAATTAAATGTAATAAAAGATTCCATGTAAATCCACTACAGGTATCCAATTCCCAAATCATATCAAACAGCTATTCAACCTAGATAAATAAGACGCACAAATTGTTTGAAGAATCATGCTTGAGGACCTGACAAAGAACTTACAGCTACTGTAAGAATTTATTTGATATGGGGGTTGTGGAGGACACGGATTAGGGTAGCAGGGTAGTAGGTAGTCGAGTGTAGTCCTACTTACGCTTACAAATGATAGTGTAGTGTTATTACTGTAGGCTCGATTAACCTATCACACTTATAGGCGCATTAGTGATTTATAGTCCCATGTAGTTTGATTCGTGCTACTATGTGTTCTTTAGTGTAATTTGTTTAGCTTATTTAGCTGTGTTAACTACTACTGCTTCATGTTGTTAGAATGCACTATCATGGCGTATTCGATTTTATTATCTGTATGTTCATAATGCTTTAATTTCCCTGAGTGAGTCTGACCGTTTCTCTTGCTTTGCTTTGTTTTACCTGCTTTGCCTGTGATTATGCGTTGTCTTGAGCCGAGGTCCCGGAAACAGTCGTTCTACCTATCAAGGTGGAGGTAAAGTTTGTGTACACTCTACCCTCCCCTCCCCTCCTCAGACCCCACGTTGTGGGATTTAACTGGGTATGTTGTTGTTGTATTAAGCAATCCACCACATTACCAGAGTTGATGCACACAAAAAATGACCATCACTCAGTAAAATTCTCAAGCCCTTGAGAGTCTAATAGACCTCAAGTTTCTCCACCATGTAGATGAGAAAACAATGTAAAATTTCCTATTTTCTCAAATTATACGCCAATATTTTTTTTCTCATGAGTTCCCCTTCTAACAATTCTCATTTGTTCCGGAAAAATGAAGAAATGATTAAAATGAGCTCATGATCTATAATAAAAATCATCAAATTCGCGGTCAAATAGTAGTGTGCTGATGTCAAGGGTTAGAGTCCCGTGTTCGATACTTATTAAAAGGATAAAAGTTTTGAACTTACGGATGGGAAAAGGGCTATGGGAGCATCTTCGCCAGCGTAACCAGCTTTGCAAGTATGGCTACCCAAATCTATTACTATTGCAGATACTTCATCTGTACACCAAACAAAACAAAATATGCAAATGAATTCTTGTGCTCATATAAACATATGAAAGCCCTAAATTCACACAAAATAGATACTCACCACCACCGTACATGATTCAATGATTCCAATTCGGAGTGTGTGTTTGCAGAAATACAACTGTTTTAGTTGGGTTTGAAGAAAACAAGTCGGTTAGGTCTGTCGGGTCGGGTCCGTCAAAAAACAGGAAACCATATTGTTCACAGAAATATGAAGCACTAGTATATTATACAATTTATATTTATATAATTATTATTGATATAAAATCAAAAATTTCAAATTTTACCATTTTTCAAAAAAATTATTAGAGGTAAGATTGAGTGAGTTAATACAATAACATATTTCTCTCATTAAATTAAATAATGTATTTACGCTCTCATCAACTCTGTTTTCTATTCCTTTGTGTACAATTTTTTTTCATGTTTCTAGTGATTTTACTTTTTAATTTCAACTCAAATTATTTAAATTAACTATTGCTTTTTGACACATTTAACTGACTCATACATCAAAAAGCAAGTTTTTGTGTGTCTCGTCATTCTTTAACCAATAAATCTCTAAGGGTCTGTTTGGAAAGCCATTTGATAATTGGAATTTGTGTAATTACTAGGGTAGTAATTACACAATATAGTAAATAAGATGATCTATTTATTTGTCATAACGTAATTACAAGTGTGCCGTTTGATTGCACAAGTATAATTACATAGTTAGATATTTCAAATTTAAAAATAAAAGTTAATTATCAACAACTAAATGTTAATATTTGAAAAATGTATGTTTATATAAAAAATATAACTTAATTTTATCTATACTTATGTATTCAAGATAGATATTATTTGGAAAATATATAACTAAATAATTATAAATTTGTAATTAATATTGTAAAAAAAAACTTGATATGTACAAGATAAATAATACTTTAATTGTATCAATTAATAAAAACTTCTAACTAAGCACACATTTTGCAATAACATCATGAACAACATGTTTGACAAAAAATAAATAAATATTTGCAACTTTAATTTTATAATATTATTTAAAATGTTAAAAAGCAATCTATCAATTCTAACATCACTCAGTAAAGGCTAAATTTGCATATAACATCATCCAACAACGAAATTCAACTTTGATAATATCACTCGTTATGAGTCAAGTTTGTAGATAACTTACTCTTTCTAAGATTAGGAGGTATGTTTTCTTAAAAAATAGAATAATAACATAGCTAAGTGAAATAAAAAAATAAGAAAGAAGTAAAATATGAGAAATTATGTAGAAGCACGTGAAATAAAGGTTGAGAAATGAGAAATAAAAATTAAAAATGTAAAAAGAATAAAACTTAAAAATGAATTTAAAAAGTTAAACTAAATATAAAGAAAAAATAGAATTAAAAAGAAAAAGAAGTGATTAAAAATTACCTTGTATATACATAATGTAATTACCGGTAATTCTCAGCCCTCCTTTGAGAATTACAGAGTGTAATTACACCCCCCAATTACATGCTAACCAAGTAACTACTTGGTCAGACATACAGGCCAAAACTTTGTAATTACACGCAATTACATTCAAATCCAATTACACGGTCACTTTCAAACAGGCGCTAAAAAAGTGTCACAATGTTCAAAATTCGGTGCTCCTTTATCATTTTCATTTAATATCAATATTTTTATAGAGGGAAGGTTTAATATAATGACATGCGTCTAACACATACATTATGTGTTGCACTCTCACCACTAGATCAAAGCTATGTAGTTTTTTTTGTGTCTCTTTATTATATGAATATTATGAAAAATGTTTAAGGGTCTTTTAATATATTTTGCGACAATCAGATATGTTGCTACCACTACCCACTAACGTATTGTTCAATCAACTTCATTCACGTTTAGTAGTTGAATGACACATTCCTTATCTTTAATGTTCTTGTCATTATATCTTAATTGAGACTATAAATTTTGATTAAGAATGTCATGGGTGGACGTGTGGAGCTTTGATTTAGGCCCTCGAAATTTTGAGGCTCCAAAAGTTTTTTATATTGAATTTTATGATTTTATTTTAGTATAAACAATATTAAAGTTTGCAAAAAAAATAAAAAACTACAAAAAATGTGTAAAAAATTAAAGAAAAAAAGACATTCTACTCTTCAAGTTATTTTAGAACTTTATTTTTAAATTTGTTTTTTTTTATATTTGCTGCGAAGAAGCATCGATCAATGTCCATAAACCTTCGCGCTTTAAATTTAATAGCTAGAGAAAAATAATAAAACCTCGCATTAAAAGCAACACACAAATAAATAATAGAAACGTTAGGCCTGTTAGTCATCAATTGAAAACAACTTGGAATAATGTCGTTAAATTCGAAAGAATCCTTCTCCGCCATAACTATTTGATTGTTTCATTTGAATAATTTCCTTGTCCAAATATTGGGTCCAACATCAAAATCCCTTTCCACCACAAATTCCACCATAGCCCCACTATTTTAAGAGAGTTTTGAGAAAATAACACCGTATGTCTATTTGTACAAAATTATTACCCAGTGTCTAAGAGTGTATATGTATATTATCTTAGTGTATAAGGAAGTGTATGAGTTCAATATAATAGTATATGTTTTCCCTTTTTGGTGAATTCAAATAGGTATGAAATAAAGAAATGAAAGAAAAATAATGAAACAAAAAAGCAATCTGCTTAGGAATGAAAAAATAAAATAAAATAAGAAAACAATCATCAACTAACAGTATAAGCTCAGGTGAAAGGGGAGAGAAGGGATATTTGGACTGAGATGGTGAGATACGTTAATTTACACTCTTATACACCACTTGTATAATTTTGTATAACAGTATAAACATCTCTTATACACCATTATACACTTTTATACATGATTGATATATTTATAGTAGGTATATAAAACTGTATACCATGAAAATGTGGTTATGTAAATTAAAACTATGATTATAAAAATGTAATTTCTTGTGTTGGATTGTATATTATTATAATTATTCCTATTTTTTTTGTAAAAAAATTGAGGATGGGAAGAAGAAATGTAGAGGGGATTACAAGGTGGGAATAAAACACTCACCAACAAAGTAAAAGTTGACGTAGTCAACCAACTGAGATATTAAAATTAAATCTATTTGGTTTCGGATGTTTGAATTTATTTTGGCTTATCTTAATCCGTTATAATATCTCGTCTCCTTCTAAAGCGTCCTACATTTGTTTTCCAAACACTTCCATATTAGAGTGGGCTGCATTAACATTTCCTTATCTTCCATTCAAATTAAATAAAAGGCCTTATTAGATGATCCACCGCTAAAATCTATCGAACTAGTTTGAAGAAAAACAATTTGTTAAAGTTACCCTCTAAAATAATATGGTAATATTATTGGAAGTTTACATCTCGATATTTCTTTTGTGTCAAAAGTAGATTAAATATTTAGATTTTAAAAGAAACATATAATGAAAATGATGTTGGTAAAATTGGTGTTAAGTGTATCCGAAAGGTTAAACAAAAAGAAGGTTGAGTCGAGAGATGACTTTCTGTCTTTAAGATAAAATTGCCCCGTATAGATGTTTTTACGGTAATGTACAATAGTCTCCCAAGATAAAACAACAACTAATCAACTGTACAAAGCTAATACAGTTGATTCTAGCGAAGAAATAAATATAGAACATATTACTGATTCTGTTTCTGTGTTTAGAACAAAACAGAAGAATTTCCATTTCTGTGTATGGAACAGAACAAACAGAAGAAAAGAATTTGTGTTATATGTTCTCTTTTTTGACTGAACATTACTGTTCAATTTATAGTTGAGGAGGAGGACTGTTGCAACGTTTCTGGAATCTTCTGAACCGTTGCAACGTCTTCAGGGACCAAAGTGTAAATAAGAAATATTTCAGGAACTAAAAAGAAAATATACGTGAAGACAACCCACAACTCGTGACCTGTGACCCGGAACACATGACACGAGACACGAGATCCTAGCCTGGACCGGACGGGCGGGTGGTGGTTGCGCGTGTGAGGCTTAGCCCCGAACTCAAGCTCACCTAGGTCCTCTCCTTTCTAAATACATTGGTTAGCCCTTGGGGTCCCGAACACTTACTCAAACTTAGAGTTTATATATTACATAAACTCTCCATCTTCTACCAATGAGGGAAATTTGTCATTTTTGGCCAAAAACTCTCCATCTTTTCATGTCTCAAACACCTTACTTTGTGTACCAATATCTCTTTCATTTTTAACGAAATTCGACTATTTACTAACATCATCTACTCACTTAGTAGATTTGACATGTGTGAAGAAACGATGTTTCCGATATACGGGCCCACATGTTTAAGTCATTAAAGACGAAATAAACTCAATCCCACATTAATAAATTTCCAACAAATGACATGCACTCAAAGGTGTGATTTATTGGTTAATAAGTTGAGTGGAAATTATAAGAGATTATAGTTTAATTTGTAGAATAGAATAAAAATATAAGATATTTTACTTTACATCTCATGAACGAGATATCCGATGCATATAGAGAGATACCTATATGTAGGAAAAAGTGAAACAAGATTATTACTCCCTCCATTCACTTTTACTTGTCTATTGTACTAAAAATAGATTTGTATTTATACTTGTCCACTTTAGCATATTAAGAAAAGACATAACTTTTTTTTGTTTACCCTTAACATTAATTATTCATTTTCAAATTAATTTCTAAGTCTAATAAGAATATACACTGATTAATACGAGTATTATGATAAATTATATACTTTATTTATTAATTTGCTAAGGGGCGTACAAAGTCATAGGTGGACAAGTAAAAATGAACTGAGAGAGTAGTAATTCGGGAAAATGGGTGAGGAAAACGTGAATGAACGAATAAGTCGTGAAGAACCACCGAAAAATGCAAAATTCCTAGCTATTCCAATTTCCATGACAACCACGGATAGGCAAATTTTCATGTGAGAAGTTAGATAATAGGAAAAAATGTAGCTTTACTCAATATTTGGTAGCATAACAAGTATTTCGGTTTTGAGCATTACCGAATTAAAATAAGAATATGTGTTTAATTAATTACATTTAGATTGATAACTATTTTCTTAACAAAAACATATTATCCACATGATAATTTGATACAAGCTCCTCAGAAAATCATAAATAAAATGTATTTTTTATTAATTTATATTATCTCTCTTCAATAAATGTGAACTCTACCTTATTCAAAATTTGACTAAATGCTTAAAAAATAAGGTGAGTGTTATAAAATAAAGACTATAAAGTAAATACACCAGAGACAAGTATATAGAGATACTGATATATTATTCAACTTCAAACTGATGTACAAATGAACTGAATTGACTTCATATTTATAGAGGAATTGAAGCTGCTTTGTAAGCTACTTCAAAGAAGTTGTTGTATAAGCTACTTGCAAGTTGTCTGCTTAATTGTAAGCTTACGCATGAGAAGCTGTTGTGTAAGCTACTTGCAAGTTATCTGCTTGGTTGTAAGCTTATCCATGAGAAGTTGTTGTGTAAGCTACTTGCAAGCTGTCTGTTTGGTTGTAAGTGTGGGTTACGACAATTGAAGAAAACGGAAAGTAAGTAAATATTACAAATTGGTAGAAATGATAAACTAAAGATTACAATAAACTGGAATCAAGAACGATACAAACTCCTTGTGATTTGCTGAGTCGAGTGATGACACTCTGTCTTTAAGACAAGATTGCCCCGTATATATCCTTTTACGTTGTCGGACAATAGTCTCCCAAGATACAACAACAACTTAACAAATGAGTAAAGGAAACTCAAGTGTTACTCTTAAAGAACTTTGAATATAGAAAACTTGCTAGAGAGGAAGAAGAAGATTTCAGAAAATTTCTAAGTGTTGAACAATTGAGTCAAAGGCCTCAATTTATAGTGTAAGGAAATGACCCCTCAACTAGCCAACTAATGGACTTCAATTGCCATGTAATGACACTTATTGAGGGGTTACATTTAGCCAAATAATGGTTGATTTCATGTGCCAAATAATGGAGATTCAATGCTCCAAAACCAGCCCAAAAGTCAGAACTTTCCATCTTTCCGTCGCAGCATTCTGCCTCCGAAGCGCCGCGGCTCTGCGAATTAGTTCCTCGGCACATCGGCGCCTTGGCTTCAGTATCCCAACCACCAATTAGCGCAGCGGCGCTGTCATGGGGGTGCTGGGGTGCTCCGGCGCCGCGGCTCCGCGACGAGTTCCAACTCATTTCATCTTACACTTCGTACAATTCTTCTTTTGTTTACCAATGTGGAATATTTGTCATTTAGCCAACAACCGTCCATCATTCTATGTCTCAAACGTATTACGTATGTACCAATATCTCTTTCACTAATAAAATTTACGATACTTGGCACTACGTGTACACGTATGTGGAAACGACGTTTCCGACGCGTGGGGCCTCAATTGTTCGAGTCATAAATAATGGGATAAACTTAATTCCACATTAGTAAATTTCCAATAATCCCCTCTTGAAAGAGATTTTGGCGAACTCACAAGGTGTTTATTTCCAGCAATCTTTCAGCGGACCAATATTGCATCAGGAGAGGTAGCTTCAGCTTTGAACCTTCCATAGTTGAATACCATCGAACTTACTTACTGCGCGGTGAACGTGATGTCTTGAACCGTCAGTATTTAGTGTAAGCCAAGTCAACGGTACCAACACAACAACTTCCCTTACTCTGTTCTTCGTAATGTTTTGTCCGTTGTGGTCGTGGACACTTCTTGGATTCTTAAGTGCGTTCATTTGAGGTGGCCTGTCCTCGCACTTAAATAGGTGGTCTCCTACAAGGTATTCTGCTATACCTCACTTTACAAGTGTTAGAAACCATTAAAAGTTTTCCCAAACCTAACCTCAACCGTTGAGGATCATTAAAGGTTTTGAAAACTTAACCTTTACCCACACTGCAGATAGCACGTAATGTCTATCATGGGAATGACTTTGGATTGATGTTTCTTTACATAAATCAATATTCGAAGTGCTCATGCTTTCACCAAAGTGCACAACTGAACCTTTACAACTTAGTTTTCCCATTGAACCTAATTCCTGGGATCTCCAGTCAGTAAGGTTGGGTTACCACCGTATTGGTCCTTATAACTTGGGTTTTAAGCCCATTCCCCTAGACAAGCAAACTATGTGATCTTTGGGTAAGCCCTTTATTAGTGAGTCCGCTATGTTATCCTTTGATTTTATGTAATCAATGGATATTATATCCATGGTGATCAGTTGCCTAACGGTCTTATGTCTCCGTCGAATATGACAAGACTTGCCATTGTACATAGAACTCTGTGCCCTTCCTAGAGTCGATTGACTCTCGCAGTGGATTATTACAGAAGGTACAGGTTTGTCCCAACAAGGAACATCCTCTAAGAAGTCATGAAGCCACTCAACTTTTTCTCCTGCTTTGTCTAAAATGATAAACTCTGATTCCATCGTGGATCGGACGATGCAAGTTTTCTTAGAGGATTTTCAAGACACAACCCCACCATCAATTATAAATATATACCCACTGGTCGACTTGGTGTTCTCTATATCAGATATCCAGTTTGCATCACTATACCCCTCTAGTACAACTGGATATCTCAAATAATGCAACCCGTAAGTTAGCGTGTATTTTAGGTATCGTAGTACCCAATTCAATGCCTTTCAATGATCATTACTCGGATTATGGGCAAACCTAGCAAACTTGTTGTCTATATAAGAAATATCAGATCGGGTGCAATTTGTTATGTACATCAAACTCCCAATCACCTATGCATATTACTCCTGGCATATGGGTGCACCACGATTTTTATCAAGCTTTTGATTTCTATCCATTGGTGACTTCATAGGCGAACTGTCAAACATCTCGAACTTTCTCAACACATCCTCGATGTAGTGAGACTGAGATAAGACCAGTCTGTCAGATGTCTTAGAGATCTTTATCCCTAAGATGGCATTTGTGATACACATATCCTTCATGTCGAAGCATTGTTTCAACATGTTCTTAGTCTCAAGAATCAAGCTATGACTGCTCCATGTGATCAACATGTCATCTACGTACATGCATATCATGACGAACTAGTCAGAGTTACCTTTTGTGTAGACACATTTATCACATTCATTAATGGAGAAACCCTTTGATATTAGAGTACTATCAATTTTTTCGTGTCATTGGTTCGGGGCTTGTTTCATCCCGTACAGAGATTTGACAAGTCGACAAACTTTCTTCTGTTGCTCTGGAACCATATACCCCTCGGGTTATTTCATATAAATTTCTTCTTCCAAATCACCATTTAGGAAGGCTGTCTTGACATCCATTTGATGTATCTCAAGGTCACGCAACAATGCGATCGCAATGAATACTCGTATGGACGTCATCCTAGACACCGGGGAGTACGTGTCAAAATAGTCAAGGCCTTCCTTCTGCCGATAGCCCTTGACTACCAACCTGGCCTTGTACTTATCTATAAACCCATTTGCTTTATACTTCCGTTTGAGTATCCATTTACAACCCAATAGTTTATTTCTCGAAGGAAGATCAACCAACTCCCAAGTATGGTTATGTAGGATAAAGTCTATTTTGCTCTCAATAGTTTATTTCCATAATGGTGCCTCTGGAGTTGACAATGCTTCAGCAATTGTCCTTAGTTCATCATCAACCATATAAGCTACAAAGTCAGGACCGA
Organism: Anisodus acutangulus; assembly: GCA_029783415.1. Taxonomy (NCBI): domain Eukaryota; kingdom Viridiplantae; phylum Streptophyta; class Magnoliopsida; order Solanales; family Solanaceae; genus Anisodus; species Anisodus acutangulus. The sequence goes on along the minus strand of CM056502.1, from coordinate 14,424,173 downwards.
AGGTTTTATCCTTCATATCCCTTTTACTTCGCTATGGTTCCATCTCTGGAGTCTCTAAGTTATGAGAATCTGGAACACTATATTCCGGATATTCAGCCACTTCGAAGTCCACTAGATCTGAACCATCTAGATCCGGGCAGTCAACGACTCCTGGTTCCTGAGAGTTTTGTTCATAACTTCGTTTGCGAGAGGTTATGTCTTTTTCCTTTCTAGGAAAAGTATCCTCAAAGAATTGAGCATTCCTTGATTCCATGATTGTACTCCTGTGGATATCTGGAATATCTGACTTATGCACTAAGAAATGATAAGCACTACTGTTATTTGCATATCTGATAAAAATGCAATCTACAGTCTTAGGCCCAATCTTGACCTACTTTGGCTTGGGTACTTCGACATTTGCCAAACCTTTAAATATTTATAGGTGGGTTTCCTTCCCTTCCATGATTCATATGGAGTTTTGTCTTTACCCTTATGTGGGACTCTATTAAGAATCGTATTAGCGGTAAGGATGGTTTCTCTCCACATGTTTTGACGAAGACCAGAATTGATGAGCAGGGCATTCATCATTTTCCTTCAATGTGCAGTTCTTGCGTTCAGCAACACCGTTCGACTAAGGTGAGTATGAAGCCGTCGTTTGATGAACAATGCCTTATTTGACACAATATTCCTCAAATGGCATTACATATTCTCCCTCTCTATCGCTACGAATGGATTTAATCTGCATGCTTAGTTGGTTTTCAACTTCTGCTTTATAGCGTCGGAACGCTTCAAAGGCTTCATCTTTACTTTTCAACAAGTAAAGGTAACAATACCGCGTACTATCATCAAAGAATGTCACAAAGTACGTGTTCCCCCTAGTTTGTTCAAACTTCAAATCACATATATATGTGTCAATAAGTTCTATAGGAGTGGTATTCCTTTCGATGGATCGAAAAGGAATCTTTGTCAGTTTTGCTTCTACGCACACCTCACACTAATGTTGAGGGTTTACGTCGATAGACGACAACAAATCTAACTTAACCAACCTTTGGATGGACTTATAGTTAATATGTCCTAATCTATGATGCCATAAATTAGAGGACTCAAGCAAGTAAGAAGAAACTTCAATATTATTGCTTGCACGCATTACAGACATGGCGTTAACTTTGAAGAGGCCTTCACAGACGAAGCCTCTTCCCACAAAAGTTCCATTCTTGGTGATTACAAATTTATTGGACTCAAATACTAGCCTAAAACCAACATTAACCAATAAATGAGCTGAAATTAAATTCCTCATAATCTCAGGGACATGCATCACCTCCTTCAGAGTGAGCTCCTTTCCAGAAGTCATCTTCAGGACTACCTTTCCTACCCCCAGCACGTCAGAGGAAGCGTTGTTACCCATGAACAACTTCTTGTCTGTAACTGGTGTATATGTGGAGAAGGCATCTCTATTGAAACAGATGTGTATGGTAGCACCCATGTTCATCCACCATTGCATGGGATTCTCAACAAGGTTTCCTTCAAGCACCACCGCTGAGAACTCCTCAATCATGTCATCAAGAAGCGTGTCTTTAACACGTTAGCCTGTGCCTTGCTTTGGCCTTGTCCTTCTCTTGTTACTCAGTCTTGAGCTTGCGGCAGTCCTTGATCATGTGACCAGGTTTCCCACAGTGGTGACAGTTCTCCTTGAACTTCTCCGCCGTATAGGCCTTGCCGTCTTTCTGGAACTTGCGCTTCTTGCTTGGGTTCCATTTGGCCTCAACCAGATTTGCCTTTGCCTTAGCGGGTTATTTTTCCCTAGGCAAGGCCTTCTTATTATCTTTCTGAATCTGGATTTTGATAATAAGTTCCTCAAAGGTCATTTCCTTTGTCTTGAGTTTTAAGTAACTCATTCCACGAGGGAGGTAACTTCTCGATTAGTGATGCAACCAAAAACTACTCATTTGGTTTCATACCTTCCAGATCTAGGTGATGTAGAATCATTTGAAATTCTTGGACTTAGGACATCACTATTTTGCTATCCACCATTTGAATTTTCAGGAATTTCCCAATGATGAATTTCTTCGTACAAGCATCTTGTGCGTTGTACTTCTTCTGCAGCTTTTCTCATAACTCTTTGGCAGTGCCTACAACGCAATACACCGTGTCGAGTGGGTCTGACAGACAGTTCAAAATATAGTTCTTACACATGAAGTCACTATGACTCCAAGCATCAAGAACCATCTTCATGCCATTGACGACATGGATACCTTGTCCCCCTCCAGCCGTTTCATTAGGCTGAGGGTCCACTTAATCTCCAGCTTGTGGAGGATCTTCTGTTAGAAATGAGCATTCCCATAACAATCAGATAAAACATCATCTTCTGCTGCCATCTCTTAAAGTTGGAGCCTAAAAATTTCACCAGGCGTTCATTGTGGAAACCGGAGGGTAGAGGAACAATAACGTTCCCTTGAGCAACCGAAAACGCATTGGGTGTGCCTTGAGAAGTGGGGAAGGCAGAAGGGTTTCCTTGAGTAGTAGCAGCAGCAGAATTAGAAGCGAGTTGTTCTCTTCCAGTCATCTTTCTAAGCACTTACAAAGCCAAATCGTATCTTAAAATTATGGGTTACAACAATTGCAGGAAATGGAAAGTAAGTAACTATTACAAATTGGTAGAAAGGATAAACCAAAGATTACAATAAACTGGAATCAAGAACGATACAAACTCCTTGTGATTTGCTGAGTCGAGTGATGACACTCTGTCATTAAGACAAGATTGCCCCGTATATATCCTTTTACGTTGTCGGGAAATAGTCTCCCAAGATACAACAACAACTTAACAAATGAGCAAAGGAAACTCAAGTGTTACTCTTAAAGAACTTTGAATATATAAAATTTGCGAGAGAGGAAGAAGAAGATTTTAGAAAATTTCTAAGTGTTGAACAATTGAATCAAATGCCTCAATTTATAGTGTAAGGAAATGATCCCTCAGCTAGCCAACTAATGGCCTTCAATAGCCATGTAATGACACTTATTGAGGGGTTACATTCAGCCAAATAATGGCTAAATTCATGTGCCAAATAATGGAGATTCAATGCTCCAAAACTAGCCCAAGAGTCAGAACTTTCCATCTTCCCGTCGCAGCATTCTGCCTCCGAAGAGCCACTGCTCTGCGAATTAGCGTCGTGATGCCTCGGCTCCAGTAGACCAACCACCAATTAGCGCCACGGCGCTGCCATGGGGGCGCCGCGACTCCGACGGTGTTGCGTCGCGGCCCTTCACGTCTCCACGACTATTTCTGACTCGTTTCATCTTACACTTAGTACACTTCTTCCTTCGTTTACCAACGTGGAATACTTGTCATTTGGCCAACAACCGTCCATCATTCTATGTCTCAAACGTATTACGTATGTACCAATATCTCTTTCACTAATAAAATTTACGATACTTGGCACTACGTGTACACGTGTGTGGAAATGACATTTCCGATGCACGGGTCCCCAGTTGTTCGAGTCATAAATAATGGGATAAACTTAATTACACATTAGTAAATTCCCAACAGTAAGCTTATCCATGAGACTATGTATTTGAATGGACGTCCACAATACAGTGTTTTATAACACTCCTCTTGGATGTTCATCAATAGATAATGTGCCTCGTTAAAACCATACTCGTAAAAACCCAGTGAAAAAAATCCAAGTGAAGCAAAAAGAGTACACATCTAGTAATTCGCACTACACGCTGCCTCATTAAAAACCTTACTAGGAAAATCCAATGGGACAAAATTTTGGTTAAGGAAAAAAGAGTACATCGCGTATTTTACTCCCCTGAGTAAAGCATCACATAATTCTTGAAGATGATGCACTTTGATCTTGTATACCAACTTATCATATCTTAAGATTGACAAATCATTTTGATCAAATATGTCAAAATAATATCTGACGAACTGGTTGATTATCTGCATCTTCATTCCTTAGATAAATTGCATCATTGCCATATATTATTGTTGGAATCACATCAAGTCTATTCTTGGCTTGCTTTAAAAACTATTGTTATCTTTGTATGATTTGATTGTCATGTATAACAACATGATATGACAATACCCTTCATGGGAATAGATAACATATATGGATCGAACTCTAATGTCGATCATATGAATGTCATGTATATCCAAAAAAATACTTGACAATATTTGTTATGATAAACTCATTCATGCCAGAGCTTTCATTTGCAATATGCAATTGACTTTATTTCAGTATCTCCATGTAAGGGAGAAATTATATTATGCTCACAGTTAGCAAGTTAAATAAATGCATCAATTGCACAAATATATGATACTTCAGAATCAATCTAATTTTGCAAGTTTGTCATTTTAACTTCATTTAGCAGATAATAAACTACTTTTGGAACTCTTCAAGAGCTCCAACAATATTCAAGTCATCGACTTGCACAACAATATGAAAGATTTTGAATATCATAAAGAGACAAGGGTAAACATAGATATTTGTACCCTTCGTCATCAACCTTGATTCATTTAGGTATAAACAAGTTTTCCACGAACTTGTATATGCTTTAGGCATTTTAAATTCCTAAAAAAAATTCATATAATTTTTTTCAAATAAGCCATATAGAGTGAGACAATTTTCATTAGTATAAACCCTTACCAAGATGCATTTACTTGGTAATTATTTCTACATCAATATGCTTTAAGAGACGTAGAACTCAGATCCTCATAATATTATACAATATTGCGAGCCATTATGTATCAAAGATATCGTCGAGAAGATATCATTTTTATTAGTTCGTAATTCGACATAACTTATAGAGATATCATCACTTCATTATTTTCATGCTATTTATTTTAGTAAACTTCCGATTTACTATTACATGAATATTTATATCAATAAACTTATGGTGTATTGTGGTATATGCTCGGGTACGTTTCATATACATATTTCTTATCCGTAGTAATTTGAAGATATTCTCTACCAATCATTTGTAATCTCAATATGATAACCATTTTATTGCTAGTAAACTTTCAGTTTACTGTAATTTGTATTTCAATCGTAACAATTACGACCTAGGACGAATGGTACTATCATATATGACTTTTTTGAGATATTTTAATTTATTTTTATAATGATATATTGTTTGAACACTGCTAGTATCATAATTCTTGTAAACAAACAATTAGCTCTTATGGAGCTCCTGGTTATTAATTTTGTGCTATTAAATATTTCTTAGATATTGCTGGTATCATGAAAGAAATTGTGGTTAGACACTTCTGGTATCTTTAAAGAAAACGGAAATCATATGGACATTTAAAGATAATTGTAAATTTCATAAGTAAACACTAAGTTCTAAACTTCAATCTCCTTCAGGGAGATTGACCATTAACATCTGAATAATTTGTATCAAAGCGGTAACCACATAGTAATCACATCCTTCAGGAAGAGATACATTAATATTTATTTTCTTTGGGAAAATCATAACAACTAACCATAATGTATCAACATGGTTATAGTAGAAAACATTCTACTCTATTTTTTTGCCTTAGAATTATATTTAATAAACTTATTCACGATATTTCTATGTACGACGGGTACGTACTGCAATGACTTTAATACCACATGTATTTTCTTTGTTATTTTATATCTCCAGGAGGTAGGTTGTGATATATCTTCATTCACTTCAGGGAATGAAACTTGATTATGAATGTGCTTGATATACAACGTTCATCTACAATTCATTATATTGCTCAAGCTCAAAAAGACAAGAATAATGTCTTACTACTTGAGGAGTAAGTTTCAGATTTACTACTTCATGAATAAATTTCAAAGTCTTGATGCTTCAGGAGTAAAGTTTAATGTTTGCTACTTCGGGAGCAAACTTTAAAGTTTTACTATTTCAGGAGTAAAGTTTAAAGTTTTACCACTTCGGGAGTAAAGCTTAAAATTTTACCACTTCAGGAGTAAAGTTTAAAGTTTTACTATTTCGGAAGTAAATTTCAGAATATTTACTAATTCAAGAGTAGATTTTGAGAGTCATACTACTTCGGGAGTAAATTTTAGAATATTCATAATTATTATTTTCAATTATCTATCTTTTCTGGAGATGAGTCGTGATATTTTCACAATAATATACACGTTTATATTTTTTATAGGCTTTACTATATACTGTTACACTCACTTTAGGAAATGGATATGTATCTGTAACATTTATCATAAGTTCTCATTCTTTAGGAATGAAGCATATCAAATTGTGATATGTTTCTTTTAAGATATTGCTACTTCATGAGCAAATTGAGACATACATATAATTTAGAGAATCTTTCTCTAGCATATCTTCAATTATAGCCTCAACAAGCCTATGAAAATATTACCACTTCTGGTGGTTATAGACATAAATGAATTTAACCATAACGAGATTTAAGAAATATTATCACTTGTGGTGATCATATATTTCTTACAAACTTTCATCCTTAGTCATTAAGAAATATGAAAATAATATCATAGTTTCTCTTAACAATATTATTCTTCGAAAATAAATTTGAGACATAAATAATTCAGAACCAATTAGATTCTCATGGATCAAAGCAAACTTTTGATAGCCACATAAACTCCTTGTGGGCTATCCTTATCAGTAACCATAATAGGCCTTCCAGGATAAATCTAAAACATAAGACTTACCTGATAATGTTTATGAATTTAAAATAAGGGATGTACTTGGACATATAGTTTAGTTTATGAGCAAATGATGATGGAGAATCATGAGCTAAGGCTCAGTACGTAGTGGAGAAATATCACTTAATCGGGAGCTGCAACGCAAAGCCTCTCTGCTTTGTCCAAAAAGGGGCCAGCCTCCATGACTCATCGAAAAACGTCTTGCACTTGTGCAATTTTAAGAATTGCACATTCGATGCTTTCAAAGTATTTTCTTTCGATGACAGAGTCTCATGATGATAACGTGTTATAAAATAAAGACTATAAAGTAAATACACTAGAGACAAGTATATATATAGAGACTGATATATTATTCAACTTTAAACTGATGTACAAATGAACTGAATTGACTTCCTATTTATAGAGCAACTGAAGCTGCTTTATAAGCTCCTTTAAAGAAGATGTTGTGTAGGCTACTTGCAACCTGCCTGCATGATTGTAAGCTTATCCATGAAAAGTTATTGTGTAAACTACTTGCAAGTTGTCTGCTTGGTTGCAAGCTTATCCATGAGAATCTATTGTGTAAGCTACTTACAAGTTGTCTGCTTGGTTGTAAGTTGTTGAAAGAACAAACAAATGTTGAAGTTAGTTAAGAAGTTAGTTTGTTAGTTAAGAAGTTAGTTAGCTAGTTAAGAAGTTAGTTAGTGAGATTAGTTAATGCTCAACTAACTTAAGATGAAAATGAAAGATGATACAAGTCATGTAAGTGTATAAATACACATTGTTAGTCATTGTACAATTCAGTTTTTGAATGAAGAATAACAAGAAAATGTTCTCTCTACAAACACAAAATTTTCCCTTCTTCTTCCCTCTTGTTCTACATTGATGCATCTCCAATTTGCTCATGATTGAGATGAGAATTCAACATGGTATCAGAGCTATGATCCAATGATCGATGATTGTCTTTCTTCCATAATATTATTGAAGACAATCGACTAATTTTGGTTCATTTTCTTCCCTTATGTACTTTTGTTCTTGATTTTCTCCTATTCTGTTCTTCGGTTCTTGAGTTTTCTGCTCAAATTCTTGTTTCTGATTTTCGATTCTGGAAATTGAAATCAATTTCTTTGTCAAGTTCTGGTTTCTGTTTCTTTCTTGGCATTTGATTCTGATTCAAATCAGAATCCATCACGAAGAAAATCTAGTTTCTGCTAGTGATTAGAACACAGTTCATAACTCATCACTAGACAGTGTTTAGAGTCTACAATTTTGGAATCATATCTTGAAGATCTTGGTACCTATCTGTCTTACAATGGACACTAATACACATGCAAGTGAAATTCAAACTGTAAACAACATAAATTCAATTGTTAAAATGAACTCTGGAATCACTGCAATAATCGACCACAATCACCCATTGTTTCTTCAATCTTCAGATGTAAGTGGTGTTTCGCTCATATCATTTCAACTAATTGGTTCTGAAAATTATGCATTATGGAGTAAGTCTATGAGAATTGCATTACTTGGTAGAAATAAACTTGGCTTTGTTAATGGAAAATGTAAGAAATAAAATTACGAAGAAGAGTGGTGGAATCAGTGGGAGAGAGTAAATGCAGTGGTTCAGGCTTGGTTGATGAACTCAGTTTCTAATGGTTTACTTAGCGGTATGCTATATGCTGACACAACTTATGAAGTATGGGAAGACTTAAGAGAAAGATTTGCTAAGGTGGATGGATCAAGAACTTATGATCTTCATAGAGAAATAACTATTTTGACTCAACGAAGTTCAAGTGTGGCTGAATATTTCTCCAAACTCAAGACATTGTGGGTAGAATTTCAATCTTTAGCTCCACTTCCTAGTTGTGGATGCCCCAAGTCTAAAGAATTTGTAGAATACCTTCAAAGACAAAAATTGTACCAGTTCTTAATGAGCTTAAATAAGAACTATATGCAAGCAATAAGTCAAATATTGTTAATGCCTCCATTGCCTACTGTTAATAAGACATATTCTATGATTACTAGTGATGCAAATCAGAAGTCAATTACTGCTAAATCTGCTGGACTATTAGGTGTTGGTCCTAGTGGTTTTAGTTAGGGGTGAGCGGGTCCGGGTACCCTAACATTTTTTAACTACCCGGACCCTACCCGGTAAAAGATCGGTTCCTAAATTTACTACCCGGAACCTACCCGTAGCAATCATTACCCGGAACCTACCCGGACCCTGCGGGTCCGGGTAGGTTCCCGGGTACCCTGTAAATAAAAAACACAAATTAAGCAATAATTTTTAAGCCTATGAGAATAAAAAAGAGTTCTAAAATAATTTCATCAAGTAGTTTTTTAGCCTGCAATCGGAGTTTTTAGTACCCTTATAAGAAGTTTTAGAAAACTTATTCATTGTAGAAAAGCTAATTCTGTTACCAAAACCTAAAATTGCAAGTCAAATTTGACACTCAATTAATTGAACGTGTTGATTTCAAAATAAATTTGAAAATATCTGAATTAAACTTATTTTTGTGTTCATAAGCTCTTCGATACAAAAGAAAAGCTTTATTATACTAGTAAATCTCTAAATTTCATCTTCACAACTACAAAAATATACACAAATTTTAAAAATAGATTTACATTTCAAATAAAAAAGTAATACAAATTGAAGATGAGTATCGCCTGAAATAGAACAGAAGCATATGATATTAAAAAGAAATTGAAGAGTTAGATATGAACTCATATGCATTTTAGAAATGACGTGAACACAACCAAATGAAAGAAAGAGGCAAAGGTGAAGCTTCAATGACGACAACGATGAAAGTACCTGAGAGAAAGCTTCAACAACGACGACGATGAAGCTCGGTGGTGTAGCTAAAACGCCATTGTTATTGAGAGAGTTTTGGGGTGGGGAAAATCAATGTGCAGGCGTGCAACAAATAATTTTGGAGAAAGTTAAAAGTGGTCCAAATGTTTAAAAAAAAATTTTAATATTTTTTAGGTTCCGGGTATCGGTTCCGGGTCCGAGTACCCTGTCTCTATTTGCCGGAACCGGAACCGGACCCGACATTGATCGGTTCCTAATTTTACTACCCGGACCCTACCCGTTATTATAATTTATCTACCCGGAACCTACCCGTTAGTGTCGGTTCCGGTCGGATATCTGGGTACCCTGTACCCGTGCTCACCCCTAGTTTTAGTCACAATGTTTCATGATCCTACTGCTATGTATTCTAGAGCAGGACCAAACTCATAGAAATTCAAGAAGAACTTCAACCTATTTTGTGAAGTCTTTAAAATGAAGGGTCATACTAAGGAATTCTGTTATAAGGTGGTTGGTTATCCTCTAAGTTTTAAGTTAAAGAGAAAAGAGCACGTTGCTCATAATGTGTATGCAAATGATAATGACGGTGGACTGAGAAAATATGCAAAACTAGCGGTATGAGTGATAAGTCTACTGTAATGGCAAACTCAACTTAGTGGCAAGTTGGAGGAGCACATATGTTCTCTAGAGATCAATATGAGCAGATTGTACAACTATTGAATCACAATGTGAATATACAACAATCCAACATGATTCAGTCTAAGACTACTCAACCTCAAGGATCAACTACTACTCAGTCATCTGCAAATGCAATAGGTATGGATAGTCACAAATCTTTTCTAGTAGCTAATATACTTATACAATGGATTATAGACACTGGTGTCACTAATCATATGGTGCCTGATATAGAATTGTTAAATAAAGCAACTAGAGTGAAAAATACATCTGATTATAAGAAAGTACATTTACCTAATAGAGAGATGGTGAGTGTAACTCATACAAGGTCAAGTACTATATCAAACAGAAGCACTCTTAACAATGTATTTTTCTTACTACAATTCAAATTCAATTTAATGTCTTTGTTCCAACTCACCAGAGAATTACAGTATGTAGCCACCTTCTACTCTGATTTCTATTTATTGCAGGATATTTACAATGGGAGGGTGAAGAAGATTGGTAGGATGCAAGATGATTTATACATGTTAGTGAATCAGCCAACAACAAAACCTCTAAATGAACAATTGCAGTTAGGACTAAATGTGAGAAAGGCTAAGGAACCTGCTGCAATGCCTAAAGAAGAAATAGAATTGTGGCACAGAAGATTTGGACACACCTCTAGTATTGTTTTAAGTAAATTGATTAGAGCACAATCTGATGTCATAACTAGTACTATAAAGAAATGTAATGTGTGTCCATGTGCTAAACAATGTAGATTTCTTTTTCCAACTACTAATAACAAAAATACTTCTAGCTTTGATCTTGTTCATATGGATGTTTGGGGAACTTAGAAGGTTCAAACTCATAATGGCAACAAATATTTCCTAACAATAGTAGATGATTTTACAAGAATGACTTGGATATATTTACTTAAACTCAAATAAGATATTGTGTTGTAGTTCAGCAATTCTTAACCTTTGTGTATACTCAGTTCATAAACTAGTGAAAATAATTAGAATTGCTAATGGAACAGAATTTGTAGATGATGTATGTAACAGTCTATTCTTAAAACTAGGAATTATACATAAAAGATCTTGTGCTTATACACCTCAACAAAATGGTGTGGCTGAAAGAAAACATAGATACATACTAGAAATAACTAGAGTAGTAAGGTTTCAGGCCAACATTCCCTTAAAATTATGGGGCTTATGTGTACAAGTTGTTGTTTACTTGATAAATAGATTACCCTTTTATATTACTGGAATAACACCTTATGAGAAGCTTTACAAGAAAAAAGCCTTCAATTAGTCACTTGAAAGTATTAGGTTGTTTGTGCTATGCAAAAGATTTGATAGTTTTTGATAAACTACAGTCCAGAGTAAAAGCTTGTGTTATGATGGGATACTCTGAAATACAAAAGGGGTATATTCTATATGACATGCAAAACAAAATGTTCTTTGTCAATAGAGATGTTAGTTTCAGGGAAACTGAGTTTCCTTTCAAAGCAGAAACACAAGAAAGACAATTTTTCTGCATAATCAAACTGGTAAGCCTGATGATGATTATTTTACTTCAAATATATATATATATATGTCTATACTTGTACGTGATTATCAGGCTACTATACAAGAAGAGTCAGATCAAAGGCATCATGCACCAGAGAATGTTCAAAACATCAATCTACCCTCTTCAATCTCAACATCTTTAATTGAAACTGCAACTTCAGATACAAACCAAAATGATACAATGTAGGTACAACATCCTATACCACCTATGACTCATAATCAACCCTCTAGCATAGTTCCTACAAGAAAATCTACCTGATTCGACTACTCCATACTCTATAGCCAATTACATATCCTATGAAACACTCTCACCAAAGTATAGAGCTTTCCTCACTACATTTTCAGAAATAACTAAACTAAAGAACTACAATGAGGCATCCAAAGATCCAAGATAGGTAGATGTAATGAAGGCAGAAATCACAACACTACAGGATAATCACACATGGGTTATTGTTTCCCTACCTGAAGGCAAATCTACAATAGGGTGTAAATGGATCTACAAGATCAAGTACAAAGAAACATGAGTGATTGAAAGGTTAAAAGCTAGACTTGTAGCAAAAGGATATAGTCAAATGAAAGGTATTGATTACCAAGAAACCTTTTCTCCAGTAGTGAAGATGGTAACTGTGAGATCTATTCTATACATAGCAACATCTAGACATTGGCACATACACCAAATGGATGTGTATAATGCTTTTCTACAAGGGGATATACATGATGAAATCTATATGGAACTACCTCAAGGATTTATCAGCCAGGGGGACAAACAAGTATGCAGACTGATTAAATCCTTGTATGGACTTAAACAGGCTCTAAGATAATGGAACTTCAAACTCACATAGGCACTACTTCAAATGAAGACAGTCTCCATATGATCATTCCTTATTCATAAGGAAAACTGACAAAGGGATAACTTTAGTATTAGTCTATGTGGATAACATGCTAATAACTGGAGATCACATGGAACAAATAGAAGAAACAAAATAAGCTTTACAACAAGCCTTCAAAATGAAAGATATGAGAGAACGGAAGTACTTTATGGGCGTAGAATTTGCAAGATAAAAAAAAGGAATTCTAATGCACCAAAGGAAATATGTTTTAGAACTTATTTCTGAACTTGGTTTGGCTGCTGCTAATCCTATTAACACTCCTATTGATTGTAGTGTGAAGTTAACTACTAAAGAGTATGATGATCATATCCAAAAGTGTCAAGAAATAGGAAGAGATAAGAGTAAGACATAAGATGAATTACTGAAGAACATTAGCACATATCAAAGATTGATAGGTAAACTGCTTTACCTCACAGTCAGAAGACCAAATATAGCCTACAATGTTCATATACTTAGTCAATTCTTACAACAACCAAATAAATCACATTTTGATGTTGCACTTAGAATAGCCAGGTACATCAAGAACCAACCTGGACAAGGTATACTACTATCCAGCAAATCACAAGAGACAGTAACAACATATTGTGATGCTGACTGGGTTGCCTGCTCTCACACAAGGACGTCAGTTACTAGATACATTGTCAAATTTGGAGACTCACTCATATCATGGAAATTAAAAAAATGGTCTACAATATCCAGAAGTTCAGCTGAATCAGAATACAAAAGCCTAGCAAGAACAATTGATGAACTAACTTGGATACTTAGCATATTATAAGAGATTGGGATCAATATTGACTTACCAATGACAATATTTACTGACAGCAAATCAGTCATCCAAATAACTGCAAATCTTGTGTTCCATGAAAGGACTAAACATATGGAAATAGACCTATATTTCATAAGAGAAAAGATTCAGAAAGGAATTGTGAAAACAGAATATATCAACACTGCCAACCAACCTGTTGATATTCTTATCAAAGGATTGAATAGACTTCAACATCAGTATCTGTGTTCCAATCTTGGATTAGTGAACATCTTCACAGTATCCAGCTTGAGGGGGACTATTGAAAGAATAAACAAATGTTGAAGTTAGTTTGTTAGTTAAGAAGTTAGTTAGCTAGTTAAGAAGTTAGTTAGATATATTAGTTAATGCTCAACTAAGTTAAGAAGAAAATGAAAGATGATACAAGTCATGTAAGTATATAAATACACATTGTTAGTCATTGTATAATTCAGTTTTTGAATGAAGAATAAGAAAATCTTCTCTCTACAAAAAAATTTCTCTTCTTCTTCCCTCTTGTTCTACATTAATGCATCTCCAATTTGTCCATGATTGAGATGAAATTTCAACATAAGTTTATCCATGAGTTTGTGTATTTAATGGACATCCACAATACAATGTATTTATAACAGTGAGCTAATTTTAATGGTATTTGCACAATCATAACTAATTTTAATGGTATTTGCATAATCATAACTAGAGTAGGCCAGTGGGCCGGGCTCAGAACTGGCGGGCCGAGTTTGGCGGGGTCGGGTCGGGGCGAGTGAAGGGGGCAGGGTCGGGGCTGGCGAGTCAGGCGAGATCGGATTTGGCGGGATTTGCCGAAGTCCAATCCCGATCATGATCCCGTTGGGATCGGGTCGGGGCGGGATCGGGATCCGGGCGGTTTTTCCTTTTTTTTCTTAATAACATATGTATAAAAAACTCAATAATTAAACAAGACAAGATAGTGTAATAAAAACATTTCAAGGCTGTTTTTGTGCCTCTTATATTATTTAATAGACATATGAACTTTTTGTAATACAAATACAATTATCAAAATTGCAACTTTGTGGTGTTGCCCATAAGTTGCAAATTACTTAATAAAATTACAATTAAAAAAATTACATTCTTAAAAAAACTTGTTCTAGTTTCTTGATAACTTCCTGTGGTTCTTCAGTTGGAATTGATAATTGTTGGTCAAATTGATCCACGTCGCTTCCACCACATTCGGATAAGATTTCATTGTAGTTTTCGTCTTCTTCTTCGTTGATCTCCGGTTGACCGCACCTTCTCTGATTCGATCGTATCCAATCTCTGAATAATACTACAATCTCCAAGCTGTCTCTGGCTAATGAGTGTCTGTGGTCTCCTATTTGATATCTGCCGGCAGAAAAAACGCTTTCAGACGCAGTTGATGACGCTTGAATGTTCAAAACATCTCGGGCCATCATTGAAAGTGTCGGATAGGTATCCTCATTCCCCCTCCAGTATTTCAGCAAGTATTCACGTCATTCTTCATTGAGAACTGCTTGGTACGGTACAGAACCCTGCAAAACAAAAATATCAAACTCGTTAATTTAGTTAGTAGCGGTACGGCCGCACATTCTATTTCTGAGGCTTTCAATACCAGCCGCAGAAACAACATGTCATTTGTAAGGGTGTGTTAAAGAAGAAGAAGATGGTATGGAAGCCGGTAGTTTACTAGCACTTTCTTGTTGGTAAAACCTATATACTTTTTTGCATTGGTCTTCTACGCTAGACAACACTTCTTCTTTAGTTTGTTCAATAGGTGGTGGGTGATTTGAATTTTTGGGACTTGGAGGTAGTAGTACTTCTATACAATCGTAAATAGTTTCAATAAGTGATTTAGTACCGTCTATTTTAATAGTCGGATTTAATACAACACCAATAATATAAATAGTAGGAATATGAATAAAATACTTTTTAATTTTGATAAATATTTTTTTAATAGCTCCCATGTAAGCTGGTTTTTCCATATATCCAGTAAGTAGTAAAAATATTAGAGCTATATAAAACAACATAGTTGAAATAGTAGGATAATATATACCGGAAAATTCTTTTGTTGCTTGAAAAAATTTCTCTAAAAATACAATAAGTTCAGAAATTTTTACCCAATCTCTATCTACAACCATATAAGCTGGATTTTGATTATGAGAGTTAAAAAATAAAGTTATAGGTTTTCTATAGTCATAAGCAACAAGTAGTTGCTCGTATAAAGAATTCACCTAGTGGGTACTTCTTCTAGAATTTTTCTATAAGGTAGTAGGCAATCGTGACAAGTTTTTTTATATTCTTTTCTTCATTGTATTCTATTATTTTTTAAAAATAAAGTTTATAGCAAATTGTATTTTACTAAGAATGTCTTCAAAAAGTGATAGACCATCCTTTACAATTAAGTTATATATATGGCACGCGCATTTTATATGAAAATGATCTGAAAAAGATGGAGTTAAACTATTTTTTAAAATTGTAATAGCGTAATTGTTAGAAGAAGCGCTATCTAATGTAATAGTCATAATTTTATCGGTTATTCCATAATAATGGCACACTTGATAAATATTATCTGCAATAAAAGTACCAGTGTGCCTATCATCTATATATCTATACGCTAAGATACGTTTTTGCATAGACCATTTATAATCTATCCAATGACAAGTTACCGTTAAATAATCATGGCCGTTAGTACTACGACCTATATCAGACGTGATAGATACTTTGCCATTAAAATGATAATAACGTAAATACTGTTGATATTCATGTGCAAGTTTAAATGCATCTCTCTTAACAATTGATCTAGGAAAATCGTTAAAAGCAAGATTATACAAATCTCTAATGTAATGAATAAAATCGAGAGATGAAGGAAATGAAAAAGGCAAACCCTCCACAACAACTACTTTTGATATTGCTTCCCTATCTCTATGTTTATTGTATTTATGGCCTACAATCCCCCCCCCCCGTCATAGGGTTAATTTGACCCTGTACTTGATCCGGGACAGTATCAGTATGTGAACCTTGTCCCGATGAAACAGGCGGTTTCGAAGCCTGGTATTGGGCATACCTAGCTGGATGAGCACTTACTATGTGTCTAATTAAACCCCCCATCCCACCGTGACCTTTTCCAGTTTTAAATTTTAAAATATCTTTACAAATTTTACATCTAGCTACTTGATTCTCTACGTCCCTATCAAAATATATATATGCATATGATTTTAATGGTCGTTTTGCTGGACCTCGTCTCATACTAGGGGGAATAGGAGGCATTTCAGTTGAAGGTGCACTAGTGGGTGTGTTGTCATCAACATTAGTGGGTGTATCATCTAGATTATCGTCTAAATTAAAGTCTTGTTGAGTTCCAGAAAATAGCTTCTCGTCTAAATCAAATGGTATTGTAGGAAAATGTTCAGTATCAACAAAATCATCCTGTGTAGGAATATGATGACTAGAAGAAGTACCCTTGCCCTTGTTGCCCCTACTAGAAGAAGCCTGACCCCTACCTGTAAGCATACGTTTAAATCCTTCCATTATAAATTTATAATTATTCTAATAAATAATTAAAGTAAATGAAATTAAGTGCGCTAAATAAAATATACAGACAATAATAATTTAATGAAGGAACGAATGTACCAAACGCCGACGTAACGTCGATGTGTAATCGAGAGGTTGAAAATTGAAACTTTGCTCGATGGAAGATCCTCAAGCTTGTTGCCAACTTCACTCCCAATTCCCAAATGAATAAATAAAATTGAATATTTAGTAGACAATGTAGACTTGTAGAGAGATAGATTGAGAGATTAGAGAGATTGTAGGAAGATTTGTGAGAAATATGAAGAGAAAATGAGGTATTTATAGTTGAAAAATTGGGTTAAAGTGTAAATATAATAACTTATGGATTAAAAAAATATTAAGGGGTTGGGGGGTTGAGGGAGGGGGGAGGCCAAAAATGGTCGTTGCACAACGGCCAAAATGTAAAATGGTCATTGGTGCAATGGTTATTTTTGCAAAAGGGGAGATTTCGGGAGGGATCGGGGCGGGACAGGCAGGACTGGGGCGGGCCAGGCCGGGTCAGGACGAGACATTGTCCCGTCCCGGTTCGAGTCCCGATACCGTAATTTTTTTTATAACTACTCGGGTTCGGGGCGGGACCTGAGCGGTGTCGGGGCGGGATCGGGCCGACCCGGCCCACTGACCAACCCTAATCATAACTTCATCCAATTATAATCACCTGTTTAAATTCTTTAAATTTATAATTTTTATGTTAGTAATATTTTTAATTTTCAAGAATAATTAATATTGAGGGTAAAATAAAAAAAATAATTAATTTCATCTTGATTTTCTAAAAGACAAATATTTTTAGTAACATTAACAACTAAAATGACAAATATTTTTAGTAAATACACTTCAAAATGTTTGTACATATTGTATGAAAAGTGTATCTACAAGGTATATAACACATATACAATATTAATAAACATTCAGTGCTCATATAATTTGTATATATAAAATGTATACAAATTATATGAGCACTGAATGTTTATTAATATTGTATATGTGTTATATACCTTGTAGATACACTTTTCATACAATATGTACAAACATTTTGAAGTGTATTTACTAAAAATATTTGTCATTTTTAGTTGTTAATGTTACTAAAAATATTTGTCTTTTAGAAAATCAAGATGAAATTAATTTATTTATTTTATTTTACCCTCAATATTAATTATTCTTGAAAATTAAAAATATTACCCTCAATATATATATATATATATATATATATATATATATATATATATATATATATATATTTGAGGATATTTATTAAAGAAACACAATCCAAAAATGAGAGAGATTTGGAGAGATACAAAAACAAAACATGTTCATCATTTGCCCACCACCGTAGCACGGGCTAAGCACCACATGTTCACCCCGACACCTCTTCATTATGAATCACCACGGTAATCCCTTCCACCTATGTTTCCACCATCACACCACCTAAACACCATTGTGGCTTCCCTTATTTTTCTTTGGATCTCCATTGCAACATCAATTTTTCCTTCGGATATTACAGTAGCAACCTAAAAAATGGATTACTTCGGAGAAGATACTGACGGAGATTCCATAGAAGAAGAACACAAAGACGTAGATGATGCCAGAGATAGGTGGTTACCGCTCGGATTAATCAGATTTTATATTGTCTCCGACCACTCGGTGTTGGTAACGATGGAAATTGTCGAAAGAACGTAACATAGTGGAGAAAGTGGGGTGCAATTTTATGATTTGGCTATAACTTGTCTTTATTTTGAACTTTAAGTGTATTTCAGGTCATATTGTTCAAAGTTGGGCCATTTAAATTACTACCAGTCATACCATGTCATTTTTTCTTAATATAACGAAAGAAAAAGTAATATTAAAGAATACTTACATGCCATTTAATCAACTTTTTTAATTAATATTTTTACAAGAGGTGTGTAAACATAAACATGACAACTATTCTCTTTGACCCAAATTATGTGATGTAGTTTGACTGGGTATGAAGTTTAACAAATTAAGAAAGACTTTTCAATCTTATGGTCTAAATTAAACAAGAAAAAGATATTTGACTGGTTATAAATTATTTCGTTAAACCTAAAAGGTAAAGTTTAAAGTTAAATGTTTCCAAATAAATAAATGTGTCATTTTTTAGAGACTGACTAAAAAAAAGTGTGTCATATACATTGGGACAGAGGGAGTAAGTAACATGAACGAGAGGAAGTACAACAAGTAGTGCTCCCCCGTTTCAATTTGTTTTCTGATTTTGACTTGACACAAAATTTAAGATAAATAATATTTTTGAATTTTGTGGTTTAAACTGAAGATATGTCGAATGTAACAAAACGTCATTTAATCTTGTGGTCTTAAACATGATACAGTGGAAATTTTGAAATTAAAAAGTAGCCAAAAAAAAGAAAGTAATATTCTTTTTTTCACTGACTAAATAGAAAATTAAGAGACTGTTTGGCCTAGTGGTTTTGCGGTCAAAAGTGCGTTGGGGGGGGGGGCATTTTTTTTTGAAATTTTGAGGTATTTGGTCAATTAGTAAAAATGCTTTTAAGTAGAAGCATAATCAGTTTTTCTGTGTTTGGCGAGAATTCTGCTTCTCGAAAAAAGCAGAAGTAGAAAATTATAGTTTCCATGACAAAAATATCCCTACCATAAATACATATTTACCAAGTATATCCCACTTCAATTCATTAATTTCAATAACTTTGTTTTATTTTACATTAATTTCTCTAAAGCTGTATATTATTTCCTTCTCATTATAGTCGTAGCATAAATATTACAATATTAATTTTAGTGTATTTAAATCATTGTGATGATATTAAATTAATATTTCATAGCTTTTTTATTTATCTACGTATTATATTAATTGAATTTTTTATATGTACTTTTAAATTTTAATTAAATAAAAGTAAAAAATTAATTAAAGTCTTTCATAATAAATATTTAAAATAATTTCTCTGTGTAAAATAATTTTGATAGTAAACGTTCATTAATACTTGTCCTTTTCCTTAATTTGACACTCAAAATCACTTTTTAAAAAAGATTAGCCAAATAAAATCTGCTTATTAAAAGTAGTCAAAAGCACTTTTCAAATGAATTAGCCAAACATAAACTATTACTTAACAAAAATACTTTTTTTTTTAAAACATTTAAAAAAACACACATCTCAAACAGATTTTTAGCGCTATGTCAACTAGGCATGGCCAGTAGGCCGGGCTCGGGTCTGGCGGGCCGAGTCTGGCGGGGTCAGGGCGGGACGTGCGGGACTTGCTCCAGTCCCGTCCCGATTCCGATCCCATCGGAATCGAGGCGGGGAGGGGTCGGGATCGGGGCGGGTTCCAGCGGGTTTTCCTTTTTTTTTTAATAACATATGTATAAAAAAAAACTCAACAAACAAGACAAGATAGTGTAATAAAAACATCCCAAGGCTGTTTTTGTGCCTCTTATATTATTTAATAGACATATGAACTTTTTGTAATACAAATACATTTGTCGAAATTGCAACTTTGTGGTGTTGCCCATAAGTTGCAAATTACATAATAAAATTACAATTAAAAAAATTACATTCTAAAGAAAACTTGTTCTAGTTTCTTGATAACTTCCTGTGGTTCTTCAGTTGGAATTGACATTTGTTGGTCAAATTGATCCACGTCGCTTCCACTACCTTCGGATAAGATTTCGTTGTAGTTTTCGTCTTCTTCTTCGTTGATCTCCGGTTGACCGCACCTTCTCTGCTCCACTCGTATCCAATCTCTGAATAATACCACAATCTCCAAGCTGTCTCTGGCTAATGAGTGTCTGTGGTCTCCTATTTGATATCTGCCGGCAGAAAAAACGCTTTCAGACGCAGTTGATGACGCTTGAATGTTCAAAACATCTCGGGCCATCATTGAAAGTGTCGGAAAGGTATTCTCATTCCCCCTCCAGTATTTCAGCAAGTCTTCACGTCATTCTTCATTAAGAACTGTTTGGTACGGTACAGAACCCTACAAAACAAAAATATCAAACTCGTTAATTTAGTTAGTAGCGGTACGACCGCACATTCTATTTCTGAGGCTTTCAATACTAGCCGCAGAAACAACATGTCTTTTGTAAGGGTGTGTTGAAGAAGAAGAAGATGGTATGGAAGCCGGTAGGTTACTAGCACTTTCTTGTTGGTAAAACCTATATACTTTTTTGCATTGGTCTTCTACGCTAGACAACACTTCTTCTTTAGTTTGTTCAATATGTGGTGGGTGTGTTGACGCCCAATTTTGTCCCATCTTTTATGATTTTATTTGTAATTTTTAATATTTTTTACACTTTTAAAATAATTTTAAAATATAGGCATATATGTGTGTATCTTCGTATTATTATTATTATTATTCGCATATTTTATATCATTTTGCATTTTTAATAATCATAAGTTATCCGAAAATTCTATGTTACTTTATTCTCGCAAAATTGCATCGCATTTCCTTTTTATTAAGCATTAAACATTTTGCAAATATTATATTTTTATTATTATCACGTCGTTATGTTATTTTAAATAATTCACATCTTTTACAAAACAAGAAATATATATATATATATATATATATATATATATATATATATATATATATATATAAATATGTTTTAATATTAAACCCCTTTTTATATTTTTTAAATCCATAACCCATTTTATTTTCCCAACCCAATACAAATTCTACCCAAACAAAATTCACAAGCCCAAAACCAAACTCCCCAATTAAATTCCCTTATTCCCTTCCCCTTTATTCCCACAAGCCCAAAGTCCCTAAAACAATTCCCCCAACCGAAGCCCACTCGACCAACCCGTCGCCCCAGGCCCAACAGACCACCATCTCGACCAACCCTTCACCCCTCAGCCCAACTCCCTTTTTTTTTATTTTCCCGTCGCCCGGCCCAACACCCACTCACCCAACCCGGAACCCACCACCCCCAAACTCCCCTTTTTCTTCCCCCACAACCCAAAAAACACAAAAAAAAATTTCAAACCCTAACCCCTCTTCACAAATCGCCGCTGCCCCCATCCGACCGGTCACCTCGCCCCCTGCCACCACCCACTCCCTGCCACCAACCCTGACACCACCACACCCCTCCCGTCACTTCGCCCACGCCCATACCCCTAAAATCCGCTTCCAAAAATCAGAAATCTTTACCTTTAATTCGAATTTCAAACTCGATTCTTGGGGGGGAAATCCACCTATAAATACCCCATGATTGTTCTTCATTTTGAGAGGAGGGATTTTCGGGGGAGAAAAAATAGATTTTTGGAAGGATTTTCGGAAGATTATTCCATATATACATAAAATATTTTGTTGTGTTCTTGAGTTTAAATCATTTGGCTTCTTTGTTGTTTCAAGAATCAAGTCCAAAAAGGTTTGTTTTCCCATTTTGATTCTCTGATTTTCTTCACTGATTTCGGGTCGACCCGGTTCGGGTAACATTTTCAGAATTCTTGCATTTCATATTTATGTATGTTGGTTATCTGAATTTGGTGTTAAAATTTGATTTGGATCACTGATTTCGGGTCGGGTCGACCCGATTTGAATTTCCAAATTTCTTGCATTGTTACTATTATTATTATTGGTTATCTGAAATTGATGAATTTATTTGATTCCGGGTTGAAACACTGATCCGGGTCGGGTCGACCCGGTTCGGGTAACATTTTCAGAATTCTTGCATTTCATATTCTTGTTATTGGTTATCTGAATTTAGGTGTTAAAATCTGATTCGAGTTTGGATCGCTGATCCGGTCAGATCATTGACCGGTCGGTCGACCGATTGCCGTAACATTTCGTAATTCTTGCATTTCATATTCTTGTTATTGGTTATCCGAATTGGGTGTTGAAATCTGATCCGGGTTGAAACACCGATCCGGTCGGGTCATCGATCCGGTCGGTCGACCCGATTGGATATTTCGAAATTCTTGCATTCCATACTCTTGTTATTAGTTATCCGAATTTGGTCGAAATCGATTCGAGTTTGGATCATCGATCCGGGTCAGATCATCGACGGCCTGAGCGACCGATTTGAATATTTCAATTTCGTAACTCGGGTCGAGATATTTTAAACCGCCACCGCTCGTTTCTTTGGCAATCGCTTTTCTTGTTTTATTAATATCGCATTAAGGCCGACGAAATTGAATTCGAGTAGCGCTTTTCTTTCGCTTTCGCTTCTCTTTTTTTAGTTTAGTTTAATCTGTTTTAGATATCCGTGCAGCGGATATATTATTGTTTTATTAAGTCTCTTGTTTTAGACTTCTGCGACGGATATCATTGTTTCTTGTTTTGAATAAATACCGCGTCTGTTAGGCGTTTGTGTTTTTCTGTTTGCTCCCGCTTTCGGATCAACTGTTTCTTGTTTTATCATTTCTACTGTTTTAAATCTGAACACCGCACCTTTCAAACATTGCTTTCTGTTCGATCCTTTGTTTGACATTCAAATTACCGTTCTCTTGTTTCTTGTTTTAAACTAGACAGCGTCATTTTCGAGCTGTTTTTCTCTGCCTCTGTTTTTACGCTCGCTATCGCTATCACATCGCTATCGCTATCACGCTCGCTACATTCGATTTAAAAATTTTACTGATTTGAACACGATACTACACTGGCCGATGAAAAATATCCGTCGATTTTGAGGCCTACACAGTTGCAAAGACGGAAATATAACTTCTGGGCAAGGATGAGGCTTAAACCTTTATTTCATCCGAGATCAACATGTTTAGTAGGCGAGGTGACTAAAATAACCAACAAGTTATATATTCGCAGCCACGACGTGATTATAGTGATCTTTTCTATTTCACCCGAGAGACCAACACGTTTAGTAGGCGAGACAATCAAAATAAACTACATTAGTCATATGTTTGCAGCCACGACGTGATTGGAATGTTCTTTTCAAAATTTAAGTCTGAGCCCTCCGCGATCAAAACATTCACTGTTTTGAATACGGATATGAAGTTATTTGTACTTAACTGTTTCTAACCGTTTGTTCTTGACAGCTTGCAGGGATTAAAGTAAATAAAGGCAATTATTCCTCGGAGTTTATTTATTTTATTTCTTTCTTTAAATTCAGCTTTTATCCCGCTTTGTATTGTAATATTATTTATCGCACTCATGTAATTATTGAAATGCTTAGAATAGGCAAACTTAGGATTTATTCATAGGTTAGTTTAAGATTTGAAACCCGTCGCTAGCTTATTTATTTGTAGGCTCGGTTGAATTCAAACTTAGAAATCCTTCGCTAGTTTATTTATTTTAGGCTCGTCACGAGAATTCAAGATTTTTCAAAACAACTTTGTCATCTTTTATTTGATTTATTAATCATACTGAATAAGTTTATCTTTTGTCGATTTACAATTCATTGATTCCCAAAATTTTACTTCTTTGGCATTATAAATAATTTGTTTTACTATCAATTGTCAAATACATATTTTTCCAACTCTACATGTATTTCTCTTTAAATACCATACAAATGCATATTTTTAAAAATCTCTACATGTATTTTTCTTTTTAAAATGCATCATTTACTAATTATTTACAAAACATCTTTAAATTTATTATACTTGTTAAACATGCATTTTCCTAGCAATAATTAACCTGAGTTTGATCGGATAACCGCAAGTTAGCGGATCTTAAAGGATGCCTAACCCCTTCCCTTTAGGATAATAAAGAACCCTTACCTAGAATCTCACTAGTTTCGCAGACCTTAAAAACGGAGTTTACATTGCAGCATTTAGTTTAATATTTAGGTGTCCTAATTCACCGTAAAAATAATTAGGTGGCGACTCCTCAACCCTTTTACCCACGAATCATCGGACACGCCTCAAGGCCCGCTTTGACCCGAGCGAGGTCAAAATAGGGCGCGACAGCATGGCGACTCCACTGGGGAATCTCAGGTTCTTAACCATAGCAAAATTCAGGTTAATTATAATTGTGCTTTACTTTCACTCTTTGTTTGACAAAATGCTTATATTTGTTTTCTTTGTAAAAAATTTTGCATGCATAACTGTTTTAATTTCCATATTTTTACTGCTTATCTTAAATTGACATTTTCGCTCATATTTCTTCCACTCTGGAAAATTGACACTATCACACACTACACGCGAGGTGTGTTTTGCGCACCCGCAAATTTCTTTCAATCTACCAAATTTTAGGAGAGTTGGCGTATGCGCGGAGTGACCGGACCATCTGGTGGCCGCGTAGCCTTCTCACTCGAGTAGTCCGCTCGGGAACCTTGTGTCTAGTCAGCCAAATCTTAGAAAATTTAAGATAGAGCTATACCACCCTTTATTTTAAGTCATGCATGCATACACCTTAGGTGAGTCGATCCTTGGTATCGACTCCACAATTAAGAAATCCGCCAAAGGTGTCTACGGGTCTCACAACCCAACGACCAATCATCATATTATGTGTAGCGTGATAAGGATAGACTAATCCAAGACTAATCATGACATGCTGAAATTGGAAAATGTACATTCATTTTGTCTCATTTCCGACAAAGCATTGCAGTTTAGCAGCTTGGATCAAATCTGTCGTAATCCCGCATATCTGGCGTTTAGGCCCACCTCCGGCATAAGGGAGGCCCCATGCATTAGGATGCGCATTTAATTGCCTTACAATCATTTTGTTATTTTCTCCTGCTTTTTCACTATGTGCATATTATTTAAAGCAATAATTACTCGCCTTGTACTAACTTGGTTTTCTTTAATTTTTTTAGAAGGTTTATTTTGTCTAGATTATTTTCCCAAAGGTTGATTTGCGTTGACTAAAAATGGCGGATCATCCCTACTTCACGAGGTCAAAGGCACAATCCTTCAGCAAAATGACTGATTTAGATGCATCCGAACAGACTGGCCTGGAACTTATCACTCTTTCCAGAGATGAACCAGAGGCTTCGGAAAATAGAAATGCTACCGTCCAAGAAAAATACATCGCCCAACTGTTACAACAGATGGCAGCCATGCAGACTGAGATAGAGCGGCTCCAAAATCTCACCAGCCTGTCCATTAGCGCCAATACTCCACTCCCTGAACAAGGGACGGATGCAGCTGCACCGCAAACTTTTTCATCTCATGAACAACCATTTTCCCAAAACCTCCCCGATAATTCGCCACTATGCAAAACCGATCCACAACACACTAACCCGCAAGCTAGTCCACAACAAAGCCCGCTACAAAATGACCCTACAACTCCACATACCCAAATTAACCCACTCATCCAAAACACCTCTTCCATGCAAAATCACCAAGCAGGCCAACACATATTGATGGCACACGTCGCTGATCCCAACGAACAACACGTGCCACGATATATGCAGCGGGACACCAACCTTTTACAACCACGATACCAAACATGACTCTTCAAAATTGGCGGTGTGAAGAAATGGACAGCGGTGAGGATCAGAAACGGTGAAAGTGTGGCGAGAGAGCTTCATAGCCTGAAAGAAGCATTAAAGAATATAAAAACCAGCAAGGGGCATGAAGGACTCGAGTACGAAGATTTGTGCATGCATCCCGACATTGAATTGCCTGTCGGATATAAAATGTCAAAATTTGACTTGTTTGATGGGAAAGGAAATCCTTACTCTCATTTGAGATCGTCTTTGCGACAAGCGATTGGGGTAGGTAAAAATCAGGCCATCATAATGAAGTTGTTCGTAAGGAGTTTGACAGAGAAGCACTAGGCGGTACACAAGCCAGACCCGCAAAATGGCGTAATTGGGGCACGATGGCACAAGATTTCGTGGATGATTTAAATTCAACATCGACACAGTCTTGGATGATTTTATCGATGAAGTTGGAAAAGAAGTCCAAAGAGACCTTCAGAGAATACGCCATGAAGTGGAGGGTCAAGCAACAAAGTTCAACCCCCGATAGAAGAAAGTGAGATGACCACTCTCTTTGTACAATCTTTGAAAGATGCAACATACTATGAGAGAATGATAAGCGTCATAGGACGAAGTTTCTCTGAAGTTATAAGGATGGGAGGTTTCATAGAAGAGGAATCGAGCAGGAAGAATTACAAACTTTGTAGCATTGCAAGCAACAAGTGAGACGATCCAATCGGACTCATTTGAGGGAGCAGTAAAGAGGAAGAGAGATGGAGTGTCCTCTGTGGTGACAGTTCAGAAACATAGGCCAAATCAAATGTCAACCTACCAAATGTCATCACCCCAGCCTCCCTACTACAATCAAAACAACCAAAGTCCTCATCCTTCCTATTATTACCCATACACCCAAAGCCCTCAACCTTACTATCAATACCCACCTGGTCCCTACCACCGTCTACCATACCCATCCAATATATAGCTCGCCTCGAGCGCTGTCTATCCGAATCCCCACAATATCGGCCCACATACTTACCTCATCCACAAGTCCATGCACCAAATGCACCGGACCAGCGCCAAAAATACGAAAGAAAGCCACCAAAACCTATACACCTTTAGCCGAACCTCGAGCCCAATTATATGAAAGGCGAAAACCGCAGGAATACTCCAACCCATCCCAGGGCATATCCCCAATCCTATTCCCAGGTCGTATGATGAAACTAAGCATTGTGCGTACCACTCGGGAATCCTGGGCACGACATCGAAAATTGCTATGCCCTCGGAGACAAAATTGAGGCATTAATCAAAGAAGGAGTTATCCAACTGAAAGGACCTTCCTCTAATGTAAATGATAACCCTTTGCCAAATCATGACGATGCCAACGTAAATATGATTCTTGTTGATGAAGACCACAATTTGGAAGGGACTATTGTGCGATCCAGAGAAAGGAAAAGGTCGAATCATCGACCTTTATCACCCCTATGATTACTGATCCAAGTGAGGGCACCGTTTGGAGTAAAGCACTTCATCCAAAGCCGCGGATCATGGCATCATCGTTTCTTGGAAAAGTCTTATCAACCAATCTCAGAAGGAAGGAAGATGCTTCTTTACCAAAGCCTATTCCGCCTCGAGTCGATCATTCGTCAAAGCATGCGCCACTCAGGGGAATCAAAGGAGGACAATGCAGCCAACCTCGTGAAAGGATTCAAAAGATTTTTCATTCTTTGAAAAGAAGCAAAAAGCAATATGATTCTCGATGATTACGCTAGAGACTCAACCGGTTGGGATGCAGAGCAAGGAGATGTTTTGGCGAAAATTGGACATGTGCCCTGGCCTTGTTTCTCCCGTAAACTAGTTAATCGCATTAATATTTAATGAAACAATGCGATTGATTGAGGCCTGAATCACATATATGCATTCAATGTGTTTTGCCTCTACCTTTTGAAAGCTTAAAATGACAAATGCATGCTTGCTTTTGCTATTATAAAATATGTTTTGTTCAATAATTCTCTTTTCTTTTTCATCATGCAAACTAATTTGTCGGCAGTATGTGACATATAATGAAACAAGCAAACAAGGTCCCAAACAAGCAAGGCTTCGAAGAATATGAGGAAGACTCACAACCGGAAGAACTGGGGCATAAGCCAAAGCCAGATTTGGATGAAACATCAAGATGGTTGATAGTTACAAGCATTGGCACGGACGTTTGCCATTTGTACTCTTGGGCTACCACACTACGATCAGGACTTCTACTGGGCAATGCTATTTCTTTCGCAGCCAAGTGGATACAGAATCTTTACTAAGAGACTGATTGATGAAAAGCAGATGGACACAGTTGTCCGGGGCAACCTCATCAGAATAGAATGACCAAAAACCATCAATGCAGATGCAGGGAAGAGATACCATATCTAAGATTAGTTATTCTCTATGTAATACTTTCTATGTTGTAAAAGTTGCGCTCCCTCATCGGGATACGCATAGAACCCACGTAGGGTTTCGTTTCTTTAGATCACAAATTTCCCAAGTTCCTTTTCACTTGTAACCTGAACTACGTTATGACCTGATTCCCTCGGCGGGATACGTAGGCGGCCACATCGGCTTCGGTCCCATCTTTAGAAAAATCCTTACAATCTCCTTTGCTTACATGAACTACGTTATGACCTGATTCCCTCGGCGGGATACGTAGGCGGCCACATCGGCTTCGGTCCCATCTTTAGAAAATCCTTACAACCCTCTTTACTTGTAATGAACTACGTCATGACCTGATTCCCTCATGGGGATACGTAGGCGGCCTAAATCGGCTTCGGTCCCACCATTAGAAATATTTTCTCCTTTATCTCGTACATGATAAAATGCACCCATCTGATCACCCTGATAGGGCAGGCAAGCAATCTACACAAGACTCGGTTGTCCGTTTAAAAGATCATCATCCTCATATATCAGAAACTGGGGCATTTTTAAGGGATCACTGTCGGAGGACGCCGATAAACATGGAAAAACATCGGCAAACTAAGTCTTCAGCCTAAGAGGATTTTGGATAAGACGTTTGCTTTGTTTCACCGTATGTCATTTGCTCGACAGACATTTACATATATGCATACTTTCTTATAAGCAATTTATTTTCACCAAATATTTTCATTAAAGTTTGACAAGATTTTTTTTTTACTAATGCGCATACTTTCTTATAAGCAAAATCATTTTCAACAAATATTTTCATTAGCAGTTCGACAAGAACTTTTTAATGATAAGCATACTTTCTTATAAACAAATTATTTTCAACAAATGTTTTCATTAACGGTTAGCCAAGACTGGGAACCAGACAGGGGCTACAGGTCCAAATCAGCAGGACATGCAGCTATCAAGAGCCAAAGCTATCAAGTCAACGCGAATCAACCGCCCCTCCCCAAACTCACAAATTTTCTTTGAGTACAGGTTCTTCAGGTTGAAAAAGCAGGGAAGCCACATCAGTTATGATCAATTCCCCAAAGAAGGCACTACAACTCACTACAAGGATTACGTTCTTGTTCTGCATTTATACGAAGACATCATCTTGACCTACAGGGTCCCGACTATTATGTCTGCACAAAGATGTTATTTCGGATCACAAAGAACGACAACAAGGCAAACCCGACGGCAAAGACGTCGCATCACATTTTCGCCCGTGCCATGACGACATTTCAATTCACATGAGTTTGGATCGGCAAAAGATTCAACACAACGTAGAACCCTATTACAGCAAACTGACGGCAAGGACGTCACTTACATCTCTTACAACAGTACAACATTTCAAAAACGTCATCGACGTTATGACAACACAACAAATATCTTTTACCGCATCTCAACGACGTCAACAGCATTACAATGACGTCTTCAGCGCAGCGACTATCTTTTACAACAACACAACAAATATCTTTTACCGCATCTCGACGACGTCAAATGACGTCTTCAAACGCAGCAACTATCTTTTACGGCAATGCAGCAACTATCTTTTACCGCGTCTCAACGACGTCAACAGCATTACAATGACGTCTTCAGCGCAGCGACTATCTTTTACAACAACACAACAAATATCTTTTACCGCATCTCAAACGACGTCAACAGCATTACAATGACGTCTTCAACGCGGCGGCCTATCTTTACAAAGATTACAACAACGCCATTCGACGCATCGCAAAGACATCAACTATCTTCAACAGCATTACAACAACGTCCACGACGTTACGGCAACACGACATCTATCTTCAACAGCATTACAACAACGTCCACGACGTTACGGCAGCACGCCAGCTTTTTTTTACAACATTACAACGACGTCAACAACATTTCAACGACGTCTTCAGCGCAACGCCTATCTCTTATAACAAACAAAGATTACATTCTTGCAACAACGCGTCATCACAATGACGTCTTCAACACAACACGCGTCGATACAACGGCGACCCGGTGATTACATTCTTACAACAACGACATCAACAACATTACAATGATGTCGTCAGCAACGCGCCCATACAACGGTGTCATGAACAACACGCCTATGCAACGGCGTCTTCTGCAAATCAACTATCTTTTACAGCATTACAACGACATCAACAACATTACAATGATGTCATCAGCAACGCGCCCATACAACGGCGTCATCAACAACACGCCTACGCAACGGCGTCTTCTGCACAACATTTATTTTTACAGTATTACAACAACGTCAACAGCATTACAACGACATCTTCAGCACAACAATTATCTTTTACAGCAAAATAGCATTACAACAACGTCCTCGACGTTACATGCAGCACAACAACTGTCTTTTACATAATTACAACGACGTCAACAATATTACAACGACGTCTTCAACACAACACGTCAATCCAACGACGTCATTTCAGGCGCCCACCTTATAATGCGGGTATTTTAATTTCACCAGGCGCCACCTTATAATGAGGGTATTTTTAATTTCGGTCATCGCCCACCTCCTAATGCGGGTATTTCTAAGTTATTTTCTACAATTTTTCTCGTGATTTATACACTAATTATATCTTAAGCTTTAGTTTGCAGGAGTTTTTAATTTGCAGGAATTTCATCACAGTGGAACTATCTCTTCTACGAACCGAGGCAAATTGGTCAACGACCTACTTGAACGTCGATCCGCTTTTCCCATTAGTTTCTCGCATCTGCGACGGTGTCATCCTAAGTGAAACCTTTGGGGCATTGTTTCTTGAATGTGCACTATCTTTTGCAACTTCTATACCCCTCGGAATTCTACTTCTTACCATGCAGTCCCGATGATCAGGACAAAATTGGGTACTCAGTCAACTTCTTTGGCCGAAAACTCTTTCATCGTCTCCGTCCAAAGAGGGGCATCTGTTGACACCCAATTTTGTCCCATCTTTTATGATTTTATTTGTAATTTTTAATATTTTTTACACTTTTAAAATAATTTTAAAATATAGGCATATATGTGTGTATCTTCGTATTATTATTATTATTCGCATATTTTATATCATTTTGCATTTTTAATAATCATAAGTTATCCGAAAATTCTATGTTATTTTATTCTCGCAAAATTGCATCGCATTTCCTTTTTATTAAGCATTAAACATTTTGCAAATATTATATTTTTATTATTATCACGTCGTTATGTTATTTTAAATAATTCACATCTTTTACAAAACAAGAAAATATATATATATATATATATATATATATATATATATATATATATATATATAAATATGTTTTAATATTAAACCCCTTTTTATATTTTTTAAATCCATAACCCATTTTATTTTCCCAACCCAATACAAATTCTACCCAAACAAAATTCACAAGCCCAAAACCAAACTCCCCAATTAAATTCCCTTATTCCCTTCCCTTTATTCCCACAAGCCCAAAGTCCCTAAACAAATCCCCCAATGAAGCCCACTCGACCAACCTGTCGCCCAGTGCCCAACAGACCACCATCTCGACCAACCCTTCACCCTCAACCCAACTCCCTTTTTTTTTTTATTTTCCGTCGCCCGCCCAACACCCACTCACCCGACCAGTAACCCACCAGCCCAAAACTCCCTTTTAATTCCCAAAACCCAAAACAAACAAAAAAATTCAAACCCTAACCCCCCTTTCACAAATCACCGCTGCCCCCATCCGACCGGTCACCTCGCCCCCTGCCACCACCCACTCCCTGCCACCAACCCTGACACCACCACACCCCTCCCGTCACTTCGCCCACGCCCATACCCCTAAAATCCGCTTCCAAAAATCAGAAATCTTTACCTTTAATTCGAATTTCAAACTCAATTCTTGGGGGGGAATCCACCTATAAATACCCCATGATTGTTCTTCATTTTGAGAGGAGGGATTTTCGGGGGAGAAAAAATAGATTTTTGGAAGGATTTTCGGAAGATTATTCCATATATACATAAAATATTTTGTTGTGTTCTTGAGTTTAAAGCATTTGGCTTCTTTGTTGTTTCAAGAATCAAGTCCGAAAAGGTTTGTTTTCCCATTTTGATTCTCTGATTTTCTTCACTGATTTCGGGTCGACCCGGTTCGGGTAACATTTTCAGAATTCTTGCATTTCATATTTATGTATGTTGGTTATCTGAATTTGGTGTTAAAATTTGATTTGGATCACTGATTTGGTCAGATTCTTGATCAGTCGGGTCGACCCGATTTAAATTTCCAAATTTCTTGCATTGTTGCTGTTGTTATCATTGGTTATCTGAAATTGATGAAATTATTTGATTCCGGGTTGAAACTCCAATTCGGGTCGGGTCACTGACCCGGGTCGGGTCGACCCGATTTGAATTTCCAAATTTCTTGCATTGTTACTATTATTATTATTGGTTATCTGAAATTGATGAATTTATTTGATTCCGGGTTGAAACACTGATCCGGGTCGGGTCACTGATCCGGGTCGGGTCGACCCGGTTCGGGTAACATTTTCAGAATTCTTGCATTTCATATTCTTGTTATTGGTTATCTGAATTTAGGTGTTAAAATCTGATTCGAGTTTGGATCGCTGATCCGGGTCAGATCCTTGACGACGGTCGGGTCGACGATTCGGTCGACCGATTCGTAACATTGAAATTCTTGCATTTCATATTCTTGTTATTGGTTATCTGAATTGGGTGTTGAAATCGATCCGGGTTGAAACACCGATCCGGTCAGATCATCGATCCGGTCGGTCGACCGATTGGATATTTCGAATTCTTGCATTCCATACTCTTGTTATTAGTTATCTGAATTTGGTCTTTGAAATCGATTCGAGTTTGGATCATCGATCCGGGTCAGATCATCGACGGTCTGAGCGACCGATTTGAATATTTCCGAATTTCGTAACTTCGGGTCGGATATTTTAAACTCGCCACCGCTCGTTTCTTTGGCCTTTGTTTCTTGTTTTATTAATATCGCATTAAGGCCGACGAAATTGAATTCGAGGCCGCGCTTTTCTTTCGTTTCGCTTCTCTGTTTTTTTTAGTTTAGTTTAACTGTTTTAGATATCCGTGCAACGGATATATTATTGTTTTATTAAGTCTACTGTTTTAGACTTCTTGCGACGGATATCATTGTTTTACTGTTCTGAATAAATACCGCGTCTGTTCGGGCGTTTGTGTTTTTTTCTGTTTGCTCCCCGTTTTGGATCACCGCTGTTTCTTGTTTTATCATTTCTTACCGCTTTTAAATGAACACCGCACCTTTCAAACATTGCTTTCTGTTCAGTCCTTTGTTTGACATTCAAATTACCGTTCTCTTTGTTTCTTGTTTTAAACTAGACACCGCGTCATTTTCGGAAGCTTTTTTCTCTGCCTCGTTTACGCTCGCTCGTTCGATTTAAAAAATTTTACTGATTTGAACACGATACTACGCCGATGAAAAATATCCGTCGATTTTGAGGCCTACACAGTTGCAAAGACGGAAATATAACTTCTGGGCAAGGATGAGGCTTAAACCTTTATTTCATCCGAGATCAACATGTTTAGTAGGCGAGGTGACTAAAATAACCAACAAGTTATATATTCGCAGCCACGACGTGATTATAGTGATCTTTTCTATTTCACCCGAGAGACCAACACGTTTAGTAGGCGAGACAATCAAAATAAACTACATTAGGCATATGTTTTGCGACCACGACGTGATTGGAATGTTCTTTTCAAAATTTAAGTCTGAGCCTCATGATCAAAACATTCAACTTTGTTTTGAATACGGATATGAAGTTATTTGTACTTAACTTGTTTCTAACCGTTTGTTCTTGGCGACTTGCGAGGATTAAAGTAAATAAAGGCAATTATTCCTCGGAGTTTATTTATTTTATTTCTTTCTTTAAATTCAGCTTTTATCCCGCTTTGTATTGTAATATTATTTATCGCACTCATGTAATTATTGAAATGCTTAGAATAGGCAAACTTAGGATTTATTCATAGGTTAGTTTAAGATTTGAAACCCGTCGCTAGCTTATTTATTTGTAGGCTCGGTTGAATTCAAACTTAGAAATCCTTCGCTAGTTTATTTATTTTAGGCTCGTCACGCGTATTCAAGATTTTTCAAAACAACTTTGTCATCTTTTATTTGATTTATTAATCATACTGAATAAGTTTATCTTTTGTCGATTTACAATTCATTGATTCCCAAAATTTTACTTCTTTGGCATTATAAATAATTTGTTTTACTATCAATTGTCAAATACATATTTTTCCAACTCTACATGTATTTCTCTTTAAATACCATACAAATGCATATTTTTAAAAATCTCTACATGTATTTTTCTTTTTAAAATGCATCATTTACTAATTATTTACAAAACATCTTTAAATTTATTATACTTGTTAAACATGCATTTTCCTAGCAATAATTAACCTGAGTTTGATCGGATAACCGCAAGTTAGCGGATCTTAAAGGATGCCTAACCCCTTCCCTTTAGGATAATAAAGAACCCTTACCTAGAATCTCACTAGTTTCACAGACCTTAAAAACGGAGTTTACATTGCAGCATTTAGTTTAATATTTAGGTGTCCTAATTCACCGTAAAAAATAATTAGGTGGCGACTCCTCAACCCTTTTTACCCAGGAATCACCGGACACGTCCGCGCTCCGCTTTGACCCGAGCGAGGTCAAAATAGGGCGCGACAGGGTGATTTGAATTTTTGGGACTTGGAGGTAGTAGTACTTCTATACAATCGTAAATAGTTTCAATAAGTGATTTAGTACCGTCTATTTTAATAGTCGGATTTAATACAACACCAATAATATAAATAGTAGGAATATGAATAAAATACTTTTTAATTTTGATAAATATTTTTAATAGCTCCCATGTAAGCTGGTTTTTCCATATATCCAGTAAGTAATAAAAATATTAGAGCTATATAAAACAACATAGTTGAAATAGTATGATAATATATACCGGAAAATTCTTTTGTTGCTTGAAAAAATTTCTCTAAAAATACAATAAGTTCAGAAATTTTTACCCAATCTCTATCTACAACCATATAAGCTGGATTTTGATTATGAGAGTTAAAAAATAAAGTTATAGGTTTTCTATAGTCATAAGCAACAAGTAGTTGTTAGAAGAAGCGCTATCTAATGTAATAGTCATAATTTTATCGGTTATTCCATAATAATGGCACACTTGATAAATATTATCTGCAATAAAAGTACCAGTGTGCCTATCATCTATATATCTATACGCTAAGATACGTTTTTGCATAGACCATTTATAATCTATCCAATGACAAATTACCGTTAAATAATCACGGTCGTTAGTACTACGACCTATATCAGACGTGATAGATACTTTGCCATTAAAATGATAATAACGTAAATATTGTTGATATTCATGTGCGAATTTAAATACATCTCTCTTAACAGTTGATCTAGAAAAACCGTTAAAAGCAGGATTATATATATCTCTAATGTAATGAATAAAACCGGGAGATGAAGGAAATGAAAAAGGCAAACCCTCCACAACAACAAATTTTGATATTGCTTCCCTATCTCTATGTTTATTATATTTAGGGCCTACAATTCCCTCCGTCATAGGGTTAATTTGACCCTGTACTTGAACCGGGACAGTATCAGTATGTGAACCTTGTCCCGATGGAACAAGCGGTTTTGAAGCCTGGTATTGGGCATACCTAGCTGGATGAGCACTTACTATGTGTCTAATTAAACCCCCCGTCTCACCGTGACCTTTTCCAGTTTTAAATTTTAAAATATCTTTACAAATTTTACATCTAGTTACTTGATTCTCTACGTCTCTATCAAAAAATATCCACGCATCTAATTTTAATGGTAGTTTTGCTGGACCTCGTCTCATACTAGGGGGAATAGGAGTCATTTCAGTTGAAGGTGCACTAGTGGGTGTGTTGTCATCAACATTAGTGGGTGTATCATCTAGATCATCGTCTATATTAAAGTCTTCTTAAGTTCCAGAAAATAGCTCCTCGTCTAAATCTAATGGTATTGTAGGAAAATGTTGAGTATCAACAAAATCATCTTTTGTAGGAATAAGATGACTAGAAGAAGTACCCTTGCCCTGGTTGCCCCTACTAGAAGAAGCACACTTACTCTTAATCATACTTCTTAATCCTTCCATTTTAATTATGATAATAAATAATTAAAGATAATAAAATTAAGTGCGCTAAATAAAATAAACAGACAATAATAATTTAATGAAGGAACGAATGTACCAAACGCCGACGTAACGTCGACGTGTAATCGAGAGGTTGAAAATTGAAACTTTGCTCGATGGAAGATCCTCAAACTAGTTGCCAACTTCACTCCCAATTCCCAAATGAATAAATAAAATTGAATATTTAGTAAACAATGTAGACTTGTAGAGAGATATATTGAGAGATTAGAGAGATTGTAGGAAGATTTGTGAGAAAGATGAAGAGAAAATGAGTTATTTATAGTTAAAAAATTGGGTTAAAGTGTAAATATAATAACTTATGGGTTATAAATAAATATTAAGGGGTAGGGGGTTGGGGGAGGCCAAAAAGGCCGTTGCCCAATGGCCAAAATCTAAAATGGTAGTTGGAGCAACGGTTATATTTGCAAGGGGGACTCTTGGGCGGGATCGGGGGCGGGCTCGGGACGGGCTTGGGGCGGGGTCGGGTTTGGCGGGCCTAGGGTAGGCTCGGGACGGGCGGGACGAGACATTGTCCCGTCCCGAGTTCGAGTTCCGCTACCATTTTTTTTATAACTATTCGGGTTCGGGGCAGCACCAGGGCGGACTCGTGATGGAGTCGGGTCGGGTCGGGTCGGACCGTCCTGGCCCATTGGCCAGCCTTAATGTCAACCAGGCGCTAAAACAAATATGAAAACGAGGGAGTAACTTTTTTCATTAGTTGAAACTTGAAAGTTGTTGTCCTTGCACGTGCAGCAAGATATGTCCACTTGTGCGAACAAATACTTATGCTGTTGTTAGTATAATTGGAATAATGGATCTACCTTAGCATCTTCACTCACGATTCTTAGCATCTAATC
Organism: Anisodus acutangulus; assembly: GCA_029783415.1. NCBI lineage: Eukaryota > Viridiplantae > Streptophyta > Magnoliopsida > Solanales > Solanaceae > Anisodus > Anisodus acutangulus. Next base: position 14,386,503 of record CM056502.1, on the reverse strand, counting down.
TCAGATGCTTCTCTCTATTCCCTAATCCTCTCTCATCCTGCGGCTCACATTTTTCACCATATATATATATATTACTTGCTTTACATTCCATTCCACCTTCTGCATTGAGAAAAGGAAAGAAAAAACACAACAGAGAGTCTATAAAACTTGTCACAAATTAAACATGAATGCAATATTGGAATATCCGCTTGACGCTCTTGCATTCGATTACTTGAGCTTCGGTTTCTTTACCGTCGTCGTCAACAGTGTTTGGACATGGGCCGCCGTTGTTACCGCCGCTGTTGGCTTCTGGAGGATCAAAACATCTTCAACGTTGCCCGCACAGGAGCCACGTGGCGACTTATCTCCATGTCCGCCAACGCCAACGTTGGCAACGATGTCTTCATCTTCATCGTCATCGCAGGTAGAAAGGCTACTGTCAACTCCTTCAACTCTGTCGGTGTCAGAAGAAACCCCTTCAACAGCTAGTACTATGATGTCGTACGATGCTGCTTTTTTGGAAGGAAAAAAAGGGAAACTAACGGTATATTACAAGCAAGATGACGGCGGAGAATGTGATGGCTATGGAGAAGATGATAAGGAAGGAGAAGACGATGGTGCAGAGTTGAGTAAGGTGTGGTTTGAGAATTGGGAGAGGTTGTTGAAAATAAGATATGGGGAAATGTGTTGGTATTGTTACCAGGACATGAAGGTAATTGACGGCAACATAGTTAGGTTGTGGGACGGTTGTAGACGACGGAGGGAAGCTGAAAAAACTGCTTTCTCGGTAGGTGTAGTTAGTGCTTGGTAGTTGAGAAACCGTAGCCTGTTAGTAGGGAAAGAAATGGTGTAACGATTTTCACCGCTATGGAATTTCAAAGAAAAACGGTAAATATTGTAGCCTCTTTCTATGTTTGTAGTAATAATTGAAAGAAGATGATATACAATATCTAAATATGGAAAATAAATCTATATTTTCCTATTATAATTCTAATAGTTTTTTCTAATACAAGACTAATATCATTATTACAGTTATATAAGAATTCTACAACTATGGTAAGTTTAATATACACAATTCGTTCTCTTGATATACATGCCTTTGTTCGTGTATATCACGACTTCTGTCACACACCCGCAGTCATAGCGGGCGGTTGTCGTATGATGAGATTGTCCTTAAAATCTTCAAATAGAACCAAGGGAATACCTTAGTAAAGATGTCAGCAATTTGGTACCTTGAAGGGACATGCAAGACACGTACTTGTCCGCAAGCTACTTTTTTGCGAACAAAGTGAAGATCCATCTCGATATGTTTAGTGCGCTGATATTGGACCAGATTTCCAAAGAGATAGACGACACTAATACTATCACAGTAGACCAATGTAGCTTTCTAAATAGGAAAGTGAAGCTCTAATAGGAGATTATACATCCAACAGGACTCAGACACCACATTGGCTACTCCTCGATACTCGGCCTCCGCACTGGATCGCGATAAAGTAGTCTGGCGTTTTGCAGACCAAGAGACCAAATTATCACCAAGAAACATACAATAACCAGATGTTGAACGTCTGGTATCTGGACAACCACCCCAATAAGCATATGTACACGAGAGTAGAGACGGAGGATGGATATAAATACAATCCATTATCAAGCGTGCCATGTATGTATCGTATAATGCGTTTGAACGCATGCATGTGCTCAATCCGCGGATCATGCATAAATAAATACACCTGCTTAACTGCATAAGTAATATCTGGTCTCGTGAAAGTAAGATACTGAAGAGCCCCTGCAAGACTACGATAGTGGGTGGGATCCTCATATGGTGTGCTAGAAGTAGCACTCAGCTTCGGTTTAGTGTGTGAAAACCCAATAGTAGACACATAATCTGCAAACCTCTTATACCAAGCTTGCGGGGGCCTGCTTAAGCCCATAAAATGACTTCTTCAGTAAACAGACATGGTGAGGATATTTAGGGTCCTTAAAACCCAAGGCTTGATGCAAGTAATCTGTCTCCTTAAGATTACCGTGTAAGAAAGCATTTTTCACATCCAGTTGATGAATGGGCCATGCATTCGAGAGAGCCAGACTAAGCACAATGCGAATAGTTGCCAGTTTGACCACCAGACTAAATGTCTCTCTACAATCCATGCCAACCTGTTGTGTTTTACCATCACCTACATGACGGGTTTTATGCCTCTCAAAAGAACCGTCAGAATTTTCTTTATGAGTAAAAATCCATATAGAACGAATAATATTGACATCAAGCAGACGAGTAGAGATGGAAGTGGATCCTGGACCCGGTCCGGATCCAGATCCGTTTTATAGGATATGAATCTTCAAAATTTGGACCCGACGGATCCGGATCCGTTTCTGACAGATCGGATCTGGATCTTGTATTTGAGATCCGTATCCAGTCCAGATCCGACCCGTGGATCCGACTTTTTTTTAAAAATATATCCATAACTTAGAATGTAATTTTATAAGTATCTTCTTAAACGGATGTTATTGTTGCTAGAGTGTTGCTTTTAGTTGAAAATCGAAATATCATGGCTAGAATTTCAATACAGTATAATCTCAATAGGTAATTGTCCCTAAATCGTGTTACGAATCGAATTGTAATAACTAATATGCCAACATTTTCTTTCTATGGCATTGATAATAGTCTTTTATATATGAGTTTACCAACGAGCAAATCACCAGTGAGTTGTGGTTTGTGTTCTCTGCTCAAATTAATTGGGTGGCTTCAGACACTAGATAGCTAAACTGGAGAAAAGTACACCACTAAACAAGCTCATGTAAAACTAACTTCGAAGCTTATTCTGAAATTGAATCAAACATGTAAACCTAACTGTTTTGATAAGTTGATGCATTTGCATTTCTAACGAGAGAAGCAAAGATTTATGAACGTACTAGATGCAACTAGGGATGAAAACGGATCGAATCTTCATCGTCTTTATTTTCTTGTGATGCTAAAACTTTGTTCAGTATTTTGGAAGAATGGTGTCATGTTTGTGTAGGTTGATTGAATGAATTCAATCATTTTTTCAATCCGACTGGTTTCATTTTGTCAAAAAAGTTTCAACAGGTGGGAATATTATTCAAGGTAAAATATTTTACATGTGGATCCAGATCCGATCCGTGGGCCCGGTGGATCCGATGGATCCGGATTTGGATCTGATTTTTATGGACCCGATGGATCTGGATCTGGATCTGGATCTAGTAAGATCCGGTCCAGATCTGATCTGTTGTCGTCCCTACGGACAGGGCACCAACTCCCACGTCTTATTTTCAATAAGAGCATTATATTCGTCATCCATAGCCATTTTTCAATTCGGGTCATGAATGACAGACAATGGGTTACGTGGTAGGGTGATTTAGTGACATTAGAATTAAGATTAAAATGTCGTTTTGGTTTAAAAATACCCCGTTGACTACGAGTAACGGGCCCTTGACTCGAGATAGAATCGGACGAGAGTTGGGTATGAGACGTGTTGGTAGTGGGTGGGCGGCGAGCGGTGGGCTCTTGGCCCAATGCTGTTGGGTGAAAGCGGGGAGGAGGCGTATTTGGGCGTGACGGTGGGCTGTTGGCGAGACACTGTACGGTAGTGTGAGATATTGGGCAGCGGGTAGTGGAGTGCCGCCAGTAAGTGGAGGTCGAACCGAGACACTGGAGTGCGACTGAAAGTAGGCGGGCGACATGCGATGGGCTTTCTTTGGAGGAATTGGATCACGGGTAGGTTGGGCCCACTGTTAGAGAATATACGGTGAGAGTCCATCATCCAAAAAATTATAATTACTAGGCACGAAATTGGACAAATTAGCAAATGGAAATTGGATTTCATAAAAAATGACATGACGACTAATTATGATTTTATTAGCGGATAAATCAAAATATTTGTAACCACGATGATTAGAAGGATAACCCAAAAACACACAAATGGTAGAATGGGCTTGAAGTTTGTTAATTGTAGTGGACGAAAAAAGCGGATAACACAAACACCCAAACACCCTAAGATGAGAATATGAGAGATCCTTATTATAAAGAATTTTTAGGAGTGATTGATATGCTAAACTTTTGCTAGGGAGTATGTTTAGGAGGTAGGTAGTCATTTGTAATGCACGATGCCAAAAAGACGGATGTAAGGAAGCATGTGCTAGTAAGGTGCAGATAATATTATTAATGGTACGAATTTTTCTCTCGGCCTTCCCATTTTGTGAGGACGTATGAGGACAAGAAAACCAAAAAGATATGTCATGAGTGTCACAAAATTCCCAAAATGGCTCATTATCATTTTCCCTACCATTATCACATTGAATGTTTTTAATTTTCCGTTCAAACTAGGTACGGATGAAAGCTCTAAATTTTAAGAATGTGAAAAAAAACTTGAGACTTTTTAGACAAAAGAAAAGTCCACAAAAAAATTAGAATAATCATCCAAAATAAAACATAATAACGATGACCCAAAGAGCTTAAAACGGGAGATGTCCATAAATCACTATGAATAATATCAAAAGGCAATAGTGTATTAGAGGTAGAGGCTACAAATGTTAATATAACATATTTCCCTAGAGGACAAGAAGGACAAATATGAGTATTACGCGTACTCTTACAATCAATAAAATTATTATTTTTAAGAGAAAAGATAATAGATGACCCTGGATGACCCAAACGTGCATGCCACAAAGAAGGAGTAAGAGCGGCAAATGTTAAAGGTCTGGCTTGACTCGTGGAAATGGTGGTGGTGGTGATTAGATAAAGCTCGCCCCGACTATTAAATATCATTAGAGGTATCCCCGTCTTGAAATCCTTCACAGAAAAATCCAAAAGGGACAAAGTTAACAGAAATTCAATTATCAGTTGGGAATTTTCAGAAAGACACCAAATTTTTAATTAAGTGAGGGGCATGAAGGATATTTTTAAGGATGAGATGTGGATGTGGATAAGGGAAATTTGTTTGACCATAACCATGAATTAAAATTGAATTGTCATTACTAATAATTGTGCCACGATTATTGCTCAAATTGAAATAAGATAAGAGATTACCTTGTGCGGACGTCATATAAGAAGTGGCTCTTGTGTCCATGTACCAATTTATGTCCGGCGTATTTAATCCAAGTGTATGCATCGCGGCCTCAATATCCGTAGGTGTCGGACCAAAAATTGGGCCCGCAGTAGTGAAGGCCTGCTGAGGCCGAACTTCAAATCACATATATCTGTGTGAATAAGTTCTAGAGGAGCGGTATTCCTTTCGACGGATCAAAAAGGAATCTTTGTGAGTTTTGCCTCTACGCACACCTCACACTTATGATGCGGGTTTACGTCGATAGAAGGCAACAACTCTGACTTTACCAACCTTTGGATGGACTTATAGTTAACATGTTCTAATATATGATGCCATAAATTAGAGGACTCAAGCAAGTAAGAAGAAGCTTCAATATTATTGCTTGCACGTAATACAAATATGTCGTTAACTTTGAAGAGGCCTTCACAGACGAAGCCCCTTCCCACAAACGTTCCATTATTGGTGATTACAAATTTATTGGACTCAAACACTAGCCTAAAACCAGCATTAACCAATAAATGACCTGAAATTAAATTTCTCCTAATCTCAGAGACATGCATCACCTCCTTCAGAGTGAGCTCCTTTCCAGAAGTCATCTTCAGGACTACCTTTCCTACTCCCAGCACGTCAGAGGAAGCGTTGTTACCCATGAACAACTTCTTATTTGTAATTGGTGTATAAGTGGAGAAGGCATCTCTATTGGAACAGATGTGTCTTGTAGCACCCGTGTCCATCCACCATTGCATGAGATTCTCAACAAGGTTTGCTTCAAGCACCACCACTGAGAACTCCTCAATCATGTCATCCAGAAACCTGTCTTTGACGACGTTAGCCTGAGCCTTGCCTTTGGCCTTGGCCTTCTCTTGTTGCTTAGTCTTGAGCTTACGGCAGTCCTTGATCATGTGATCAGGTTTCCCACAGTGGCGACAGTTTCCTTTGAACTTCTCCGCTGCTTGGGTATTGCAGTCTTTCTGAAACTTGCCCTTCTTGCTTGGGTTCCCTTTGGCCTCAGCCAGATTTGCCTTTGCCTCAGTGGGTTGTTTACCCCTAGGCAAGGCCTTCTTAGTAGCTTCCTGAATCTGGAGTTTGATAATAAGTTCTTCAAAGGTCATTTCCTTTGTTTTGAGTTTTAAGTAACTCATAAACTCATTCCATGAGGGAGGTAACTTTTCAATCAGTGATGCAACAAAAGACTGCTCATTTGGTTTCATACCTTCCAAATCCAGGTGATGTAGAATCATTTGGAATTCCTGGACTTGAGACATCATTGTTTTACCATCCACCATTTGAAATTTCAGAAATTTCCCAACGATGAATGTCTTAGTACCTGCATCTTGTGCGTTATACTTCTTTTACAGCTTCTCCCATAACTCTTTGGCAGTGCGTACGGTGCAATACACCGTGTAGAGAGGGTCTGGCAAATAGTTCAAAATATAGTTCTTACACATGAAATCACTATGAATCCATGCATCAAGAACCATCTTCATGCCATTAATGACATGGATACCTTGGCCCCCTTTAGCCGTTTCAGGAGGCCAAGGGTCCATTTCATCTCCAGCTTGTGGAGGATCTTCTGTTAGGAAACGATCCATTCCCATAACAGTCAGATAGAATAACATATTATGTTGCCATCTCTTGAAGTTGGACCCCATTAACTTTTTTGGGCGTTCATGGTGGAATCCAGCGGGTGGAGGAACTGGAGCATTCCCTTGAGCAGCAGAAAAGGCGTCGGATAAGCCTTATGCAGTAGTGAAGGCATTAGGTGTGCCTTGAGCAGTAGGGAAGGCAGAGGGGTTGCCTTGAGTAGCGGCAACAACAGAATCAGAAGCGAATTGTTCTCTTCCAGTCATCTTTCTAAGCACTTACAACCAATCTTGTCTTAAAATTATGGTATACAACAATTGCAGAAAACGGGAAGTAAGTAAATATTACAGTTGCTAGAAAGAATAAACTAAATATTACAACAAAACTGGAAATCAAGAATGAAACAAACTTCTTGTGTGATTTGCTGAGTCGAGTTATGTCACTCTGTTTTTAAGACAAGATTGCCCCGCATATCTCCTTTTACGTTGTCGGGAAATAGTCTCCCAAGATACAACAATAACTTAACAATTGAGCAAAGAAAACTCAAGTGTTACTCTTAAAAAACTTTGAGTATAGTAAACTTGCTAGAGATGAAGAAGATGAATTCAGAAATTCTGTAATATTTTCTAAGTGTAGTTCTCAATTTATAGTGTAAGGAGATGACCCCTCAACTAGCCAACTAATGGCCTTCAATAGCCAATGTAATGACACTTATTGAGGGGTTACATTCAGCCAAATAATGGTTGAATTCATGTGCCAAGTAATGGAGATTCAATGCTCCAAAACCAGCCCAAAGGTCAGAACTTTCCAACTTTCCGTCGCAGCATTCTGCCTTCGAAGTACCGCGACTTTGTGAATTAGCGCCGCGGCTCCAGTAACTGACCAACCAATTAGCGCCGCGGCCCTTCACGGCTCCGCGGTGATTTCTGACTCATTTCATCTTACACTTTGTACACTTCTTCCTTCGTTTACCAACGTGGAATACTTTGTCATTTGTCCAATAACCGTCCATCATTCTATGTCTCAAACGTATTACATACATACCAATATCTCTTTCACTAATAAAATTTGCGATACTTGGCACTACGTGTGCAGGTGTGTGAAAACGACGTTTCCGATTTGCGGGCCCCCAATTATTTGAGTCATAAATAATGGGATATACTTATTTTACATTAGTAAATTTCCAACAATATATGCAAACCAATGACTCATACATATGAAAGAGTTACGAAAGGACAGGAAATTTGCCAAAAAGGGCTAGGATGGAATACCGGCAACTATACACGAATCCTGATTTGGAATAACCCTTGGATACATCATACATCTCATACTACTCTTCGGCAACTTATTCATGGTCACTTAACGAAGCAAGCTTTTCATTCTACCATTCCCACCATAATCTCTGATCATTCATGGAATTTCGAATATCTTTCTTTTGTACTTCCTGTAGGGTTTTGTTGGATTCAAAACACATAAGTAAGGCACAACGGAAGTTTAAGATTTTGTTTCTTACTTACCCCCCAACAACTTTGATAATCTGTATGGTTATACAACAATCAAAACCTGTAACATAAAGCATAGAACTTACAGGTTATAGTATCTGGAATCTTTATCTACTATAGGTGCGCACGCGAATGCCCTTACGATTGCAAGCTCCAAGCTTCAATGTATTTCTCTTTCGGAAAGCTAGGAAATCCGGCAGAGGTTTGAGAGAGTATTTTAATTCTAAGTCTCTAAGGCTTAGAATGATAATTTGAAAATTAGTATATAAATAATAAAGAGAATACCATTATTTATAGGTGAAAATTAGGTCAAACCAGATTAGGGTTTGACCTTGGGCCTGACCCAAAAATCGAGGCAGAGGCACCACAGCCCTAGGGTATGGGCGCCGCGGCGCTTGACGTGTTCCTGCACTGTCTCGATTTATTTTCTGTACATTCTTAATGAAATCCAAAATCTAATTTTGACTTAATTAAAATAATCATTATTCATTTAAATATCTCGATTCTAAATTGAATATTTAATATTCTCTCAATACATCCTTAGATCGAAAGGACAATCGACATAGTGTGACTCTACAGGCCTTCACATATCGACATTAATCAAATTAAGGTCTACGTGGAACTCCTAGACGGCGCCGCAAGACGAACTCAATATGTGAAGTACTTTTACTCGAATCCAGTAAACTTAACCTCTATGTGGTAAGATAAAATTCTTTCATTCACGACACACCTGATCAAGCTTAGGATTTGTCAAGTGTCTATCCAAATGGCTTAATCATTGTATCTCATCTATATTAGTTGACAACTAGACCATATTCTAAATATGTCTATTGCGTTGGCCAACGACTTAGTCAACCTAATATCACTGAGAATCCGAGTGTTCTCTCAAATATACATTCGAGGAATGAATCCTAATCTTGGCTCAACTACCACCTTTAATCCACATCGTAATGTACCCAATACAAGTCGTATCTCAACCTATAAGGCATTTGAGCTTAGGACAGGATCAAAGTACATTACTTTGTAGATAAGGTGCGTATTGACCTCAAGTCTAAGGACTTCTATCTCCCACACGCTGATCTTACTTTAGACAAGTTTAACAAACAATATATCAGCAGGGTATACCAATACTTCCAAAGTATCCATGTGTCCATCATAAGTAGCCATTACTCGTAGCAGGTGAGACATACTACATCCTCTAAGGATGTGATGCAGACTACATGTCGACTTATCACATATCATCGATATCCCATTCTCGATGATCATTAGTCGGGGCTATTTTAAGAGTTACGTTATAATATTAATATCTCACACTATTAATAACAACGTAACCTCCAGGGATGCATATTATAGAATATTATAAACGATCAATTAATAATTCAATAATTGCAAATGCCAAAATATTAATCTCCATTAATAATAATACGAATGTGTATAAAGTACATTTGTCCTAATATAGATTGTCTCTAGGACATAAATATATTTTCAATATCCCACTTGGCCTAGAGCCAATCTCCAACATGTCTAACACCCATATTCTCAAAATGACCATTATGCTTGACTAAGCTTAATGGTTTAGTGAATGGGTCAGCTAGATTATCGTCTGCGGGAACATAGTCTAATCTAATCTCTTTAGTCTCCAGCATCTCCCTGAGTATGTGGTACTTCCTTGGCACATACTTGTTTCTGTTGGTTGATCTTGGTTCCTTAGCTTGCGGAATCGCACCAGTGTTATCACAATAAATCGTTATTAGACAAGTGGCACTTAGAACAACCCCTAGTTCCTTTAGGAACTCAGAAATCACGACAACTTCTTTACCAACTTCCGATCTAGCAATGTACTCAGCTTCTGTTGTCGAATCAGCAGTTGTAGCTTGTTTGGAACTTTTTCAGCTTACTGCTCCACCATTGAAAATGAACGTGTACCCAGATTGAGATTTGTAGTCATCAACATCCGTCTGGAAGCTAGCATCAGTGTACCCAGTAGCAGCTTGCTTTTCTTCCCCACCATAGACTAAGAAGTAATCTTTAGTTTGTCTAAGATATTTAAGAATACTCTTGACTGCCTTCCAATGTTCTTCCCCAGAATTCTGCTGGAATTTGCATGTCATACTAAGTACAAAGGCCACATCTGGCCTAGTACAGGTTATGGCATACATGATCGATCATATAGCCGAAGTATATGGGATCCTTTTCATACGTTCAAGTTCTATAGTATTAGAATGACTATCCTTCTTAGATAACTTGATGCCTTGTCCCATAGGTAGACCGTCTTTCTTGGAATTTTTCATAGAAAAATGTCTAAGCACTTTGTCTATGTAGACTGACTGTGACAACCCAACAATCTATTAGGTCTATCTCTATAGATCCTAATTCCCAGAATGTAGCAGGCTTCACCTAAATCCTTTATCATGAAGGTACTGGATAACTACCCCTTGACTGATTGCAGGAGAGTCTTATTGTCTCTCGTTATATATGTCATCTACATATATGATAATGAAGGCAATACTCTCATCATTGCGTTTACTATAAACACATGGATCCTCTTTGCTTCTGACGAAATCAAATGACTTGATAGCCTTGTCAAAGCAAATGTTCCAACTCCTCGAGGCTTGATTAAGCCCATAAATGGACTTTTGTAGCTTGCATACGACATTTGGTTTGGACTTAAGTGAAAAACCCTCAGGTTGTTTCATATACACCTCCTCAACTAGATTACCATTGAAGAAAGCAGTTTTGACGTCCATCTGCCAAATGTCATAGTCATAATATGCAGTTATTGCAAGCAAAATCCAAATGGACTTTATCTTAGCAACATGTGAAAAGGTTCCATCATAATCGACTCATGCCATTGATTATAACCTTTAGCCACCAATCTTGCTTTATAAGTCATTACCTTTCCATATGCATTAATCTTCTTCTTGAAGACCTATTTGCATCCTATGGGTCTAACCCCTGTTAGCAAATCAACCAAGTTCCAAACTTGATTTATGTACATCGAGTCCATCTCAGATTTCATGGCTTCTTGCCATCTCTACGAATCAATGTCTAACATAGCTTCGTTGTAGGTTGTAGGTTCATCGTCAGCGGGAATATCTATCTCAATGTGTGTTTCAACAAGGAGATTAAGTCTTTCAGGCGGACGATGAATCCTAGTGGTCCTACGGAGTTGATTATTCTGTGTTTCAGTGCTTGTTGCATTCTAATTGTGAGAAGGTCTTTGCGTGTTGGATAATCCATCACATTGAGAGCTTTCAAGAATGTCATTTTCATGTATTTCAAGAATGAAATGATGTACAACCATTGTATCATCTTCCATTGATTGTGTATGAGAGCCTTGCATTTCTACACTATCTCTTACAACACTCCCACTGGTTGAAGGGCTTACTCTAAGTACCCAATCTTCCCCAGATACTCCCATTGAGTTCTTGTTTAGGTCATTCGACAAGGGTTCAACTTCTGTGTTATCTTGTGGTTCTCGAATTTATTCAAGTTCTATCTCTGTGCAACTATGTTCCTTGTAGACATATTCTTCTTCAAGAAAAGTTGTGTTCCTGGAAATAATGACCTTATGTTCTCCAGGAAGATAGAAGTAGTATCCTTAGTTTCTTTTGGATACCCCAAAAAGTAACATTTCTCACTTTTAGATTCCAGCTTGTCAGTGAGCATCTTCTTAACATATGCAGGGCACCCCCAGGGTCTTATATGTTTAAGAGCTGACTTCTTGCCACACCATATCTCATAGGGTATCTTTTCTACTGACTTGGAAGGAACCCTGTTCAGAACATATATAGAGGTTTGTTTAGCATGTCCCCAAAGGTATGTCGGTAGAGATGAGGAGCTCATCATGGATCGAACCATATCCAATAAGGTTTGGTTTCTTCTTTCAGCAACACCATTCATCTGTGGTGTTCTAGGAGGTGTCCATTCTGATTGGACTCCATGTAGCTTTAAGTAATCTAGAAAATCCTTGCTCAAGTATTCACCTCCTCGATCCAATCGAAGGGTCTTGATACTTGTTGCAAGTTGCTTCTCTACTTTCGACTTGTACTCTTTGAACTTCTCAAAAGCCTCAGATTTGTGTCTCATAAGATACACATATTCATACCTTGTGAAGTCGTCAGTAAAGTGATGAAGTATGGGAAGCCTCCTTTAGCTTGAGTCGAGAATGGCCCACATACATCAGTATGGATCAACTCAAGCGCCTCCTTGGCTCGCACACCTTTCCCAGAAAGCGGTTTATTGGTCATCTTTCCTCTCAAGCAAGATTCGCAGTTATCGTAAGACTCTAAGTCAAATGGTTTGAAGTAGTCTAACTTCCTCAACCTTGCTATCTTTGATTAATTGATATGACCAAATCTGCAGTGACATAGGAAGGTAGAGTTTCTATTACTTATCCTGGCTCATTTATTATGTACATTAAATATTTCTCGACTACAGTTTAGTATATATAATCCATCTACAAGAGGAGTAGTTCCATATATAATATTATCAAAACACAGTACTTGACTGTCATTATAAATATATGAGGAAAACCCCTCAATGTCTAAAATTGGGATAGAAATGATGTTCCTCGTTAATGAGGGTACATAGTAGCAATCATTCAACACTAAACAATAGCCAGAAGGTAAATTTAATCTATAAGTCCCTACGCGCTCAACATCTAATCGTGCTTCATTTCCAATGCGTATGTCTACCTCCCTTGGTCCAACCTTCCTGCTATCCGTTAGCCCCTGCACATTTGTACAAATGTGTGAGCCACAAGCGGTATCCAATAACCAGGAATGAGAGTTATTTATAGACATGTTTATTTCATTGACGTACATACTTTGTTCACAAGAGGCAGAAGCACCTGGTGCTTTTCCTCCTCCTGGTGTCGTGCAGTCCTTCTTCCAATGCCCCTTTTTGTGGCAGTTGAGGCATTCATCCTTAGTCGGATTTACCTTGTACTTCTTCACAACTCCCTTAGGCTTCATAGCTGAGGGCGCAGCAACTGCTTTGCCCTTCTTCTTCTGCCATTCCTTACCTTTCGGTTTGGGTCAGCTAGAAGAGCTCACTATGAGCACAACTTTGCCTTTGGAAGTGGAAGACTCAAAGGTCTTGAGCATGTTGTGCAGCTCCGACAGAGTCGCCTTTGTTCCATTCATATTGAAAATCACTATGAAGTTCTCAAAAGAACGAGGGAAAGAGTTCAGGAAGAGAGTGGTGGCGACATTCTTTTCAAGCTTCGTTCTGATTGAAGCAAGCCTCTCTATCAGCCCTATCATCTTCAACACATATTGCGAGACCTGGCCCCCTTCATTAAGCTTACACTTAAAGAGTTCTATCAGTAATTCATATTCCATAGTCTGAGATTGTGAGTCATAGAGACTCTTCAAGTGTTCAAGCATCTCATTGGGACCCATGTTCTCATGTTGTCTCTGAAGTTCCATAGACATGGAAGACAACATCACGCACTGTGCTGAAGTGGCATCATTTAGGTATTTTTGGTAAGCATCCTTATCAAAAGAGGCATATTCAGCAGAGTCTGTCGCAGGGACTGTTGGGAACACCGTGTCCAACACGTATTCTATTTTCTCTTATCTCAACACTATTCGCAAATTCCTTAGCCAGTCAAGGTAGTTCGGTCCAGTATGTTTGTTCATCTCAATCAACATTTTCAATGATAAGCTCGACATCCTTGATAATCTGAAGAATTAGATAGACTGGAAATCAAACTCAAAATCTATTTTCTATTATACACATTCGTTTAGGCTAATCAACATGGCCTTATATTTAATTAACTCCCACTATTTTAACATACTTCTACGACCCCATGGTAGAATACAAACCTATATTAATTGAGGTCATAAGGGGACAAGATCCAAGCCTATGCTATCTCCGTGTTTGCTTTGGCTGATAACTTCAATAACACATCTTGGCAGGTTCTAAACCAATTGCAAAACTTATTTACAACTCTTGGTCGATCAAATATTACATTTAATCTTGCGTCCTTAGATTAGTCCGACACTTTGGCGCCAAGATTTGTCTAAGCAAGTCAACCCCATTGCACGACTGCGCTTATGTATCTAAGTAAATTTGGCCTTTGTGAGCAAACACTTTGGTATAAATACCCACAAAAGTTTATCATTTACCTTTACATTAAAACACATCTATGAAAGAGTCTGGGTCCTCGTAGACTTAGAGCAAATGCTTTGGCATAAATACTCATATCGCCGAAAAGGATTTCGCACTCTAACAATTATAATGGACGACGCGTTTTAATTTAGACTTGTATTTAAAATTTTGAGGAACATTTTAATTCAGGATTTCAACCAAAATCAACTATTTTATGCCATATCCAATATGACATCTTAACATCATGCAAACTAATGACATACATATTTGGGAACCATCAATCCAATATGCATGATATAAGATGGTTTAATCAAATACTGGGCGCCGCCTGCCCAGATAGTTATAGCGGATGTTATTCTAGTAATTTAAATGACAAACGATTTGACATTTAGCACATAAATAGTATACTTATCAAATAATATATTGTATTATAATAATCTTGGATTAAACTTTCTAAACTCTGATTTTTTTTGTTTCTGGACAGGTGGGGCCGCGGCGCTAATCATTAGGGCCGCAGGGCCACTGAGGCAGAAGCCTTTCGGCTTCTGCAAATGCATTAGCGTCGCGGCGCTCCACCATGGAGCCGCGACGCTGCAAAGGCAGAAATCTTTCGATTTTTGCAAATGCATTAGTGTTGTGGCGCTGCAGATGCAGAAACCTTTCGATTTCTGTAAATGCATTAGCGTCGCGGTGCTCCACTATGGTGACACGACGCCTTTTGTCTAGTGAGTCTGAATTTTGAAACGAAGCATTAGCGTCGCGGCGTCGCCTTGAAACCCTAGCAAGCGTCGCGGCGCGATGTCCTGACAAACGTTTCTTTGTTGATTTTTCAAAATCGTTCGAGCCCTAAATCCAATTTAGGGATCAAATCACAGGTCATTTATCATCACCCACCATTATCAATAACGCCCATATCGACCATCATTTATTCTTACCCGTTCTAAGCCGTGCACTGTGAAATGAGCCGGACAACGCACTTTTACCTTAGTTCGAGTTAGAGCGGAATGACTTTCTGGAGTTAGCGTAGGAGATAATTTAGGGTGATATCAAAAGGTTAACATTCTGTCAAGACATGTAGGATTTCAAGAACCTCGTTTTAATCCAATTTTGTGTTTAACCCATATTATTACTTTATTCAATTGTTATATAACCATTGAACCAGGCCTGACTCTGATAACACTGTAGGGTTTTGTTGGGTTCAAAACACATAAGTAAGGCACAACGGAAGTTTAAAATTTTGTTTCTTACTTACCCCAACAACTTTGATAATCTGGTATGGTTATACAACAATCAAAACCTGTAACATAAAGCATATAACTTACATGTTATAGTTTCTGGAGTCTTTATCTACTATAGGTGCGCACGCGAATGCCCTTACGATTGCAAGCTCCAAGCTTCAATGTATTTCTCTTTCGGAAAGTTAGGAAATCCGGCAGAGGTTTGAGAGAGTATTTTAATTCTAAGTCTCTAAGGCTTTGAAAATAATTTGAAAATTAGTATATAAATAATGAGGAGAATGCCACTATTTATAGGTGAAAATTAGGTCAAACCGGATTAGGGTTTGACCTTGGGCCTGGCCCAAAAATCGAGTTAGAGGCGTCACAGCCCTAGGGTATGGGCGTCGCGGCGTTTGTCGTGTTCCTGCACTGTCTCGCTTTATTTTTTGTACATTCTTAATGAAATCCAAAATCCAATTTTGATTTAATTAAAATAATCATTATTCATTTAAATATCTCGATTCTAAATTGAATATTTAATATTCTCTCAATACATCCTTAGATCGAAAGGACAATCGATATAGTGTGACCCTACATGCCTTCACATATCTACATTAATCAAATTAAGGTCTACGTGGAACTCTTAGACGGCGCCGCAAGACGAACTCATTATGTGAAGTACGTTTACATGAATCTATTAAACTTAACCTCTATGTGGTAAGATAAAATCCTTTCATTCACGACACACCCGATCAAGCTTAGGATTTGTCAAGTGTCTATCCAAATGGCTTAATCATTGTATCTCATCTATATTAGTTGACAACTAGACCATATTCTAAATATGTCTATTGCATTGGCCAACGACTTAGTCAACCTAATATCACTGAGAATCCGAGTGTTCTCTCAAATATACATTCGAGGAATGAATCCTAATCTTGGCTCAACTACCACTTTTAATCCACATTGTAATGTACCCAATGCAAGCCGTATCTCAACCTATAAGGCATTTGAGCTTAGGACAGGATCAAAGTATATTACTTGTAGATAAGGTGCGTATTGACCTCAAGTCTAAGGACTTCTATCTCCCACGCTCTAATCATACTTTAGACAAGTATAACAAACAGTATATCAGCAGGGTATACCAGTACTTCCAAAGTATCCATCACGAGTAGCTATTACTCGTAGTAGGTGAGACATACTACATCCTCTAAGGATGTGATGCAGAGAGAAATAACTACTTTAACTCAAGGAAGTTCAAGTATGGCTGAATATTTCTCTAAACTAAAGACATTATGGGTTGAGTTTCAATCTTTGGTTCCACCTCCTAGCTGTGGATGCCCTAAATCTAAAGAGTTTATAGAATATCTTCAAAGACAAAAGCTATACCAGTTCTTAATGGGTTTAAATGAGAATTATATGCAAGCAAGAAGCCAAATATTGTTAATGTCTCCACTGCCTACTGTGAATAAGGCATACTCTATGATTACTAGTGATGAGAATCAAAAATCTATCACTGCTAAGTCTGCTGGATTGTTAGGTGTTGGTCCTAGTGGATTTGGTCATAATTCTAGTCATGATCCTACTGCATTGTATTCTAGGACTGGCACAAACACACAAAAGTTCAAGAAAAGCTTCAATTTATATTGTGAAATCTGCAAGATGAAGGGTCACACTAAGGAATTCTGCTATAAAGTGGTTGGTTATCCTCTAGGTTTTAAGTCAAAAAGGAAATAACATGCTGCTCATAATGTGTATACAGAAGGCTATGTGGATAGAAGTGAGAAAATATGTAAAATCAGTGGTATGAATGATAAATCTACTGCAGCAACCAACTCAGACCAATGGCAAATCACAAGAGCACATATGTTTTCCAGAGATCAATATGAACAAATTGTACAAATGTTAAGGCACAATGGAAATGCACAATCTAACATGATTCAGCCTATAACTACTCAGCCACAAGGATCAAATACCACACAATCATGTCCAAATATAGCAGGTATGAATAAACACAAATCTCTTCTGGTAGCTAATATACTTAGACAATGGATCATTGATACTGGAGCCACTAATCACATGGTTTCTGATATACAAATGTTAAATAAAGCTACTAGAGTTCTAAACACAACTGACTCTAAGAATGTACGTTTACTTAATGGAGAGAAAGTGAGTGTAACTCATACAGGGTCAAGCATTATATCTAACAGAAGTACTCTTAACAATGTATTTTATTTACCATAATTCAAATTCAACTTAATGTCTGTATCACAACTCACCAGAGAATTGCAGTGTGCATCCACCTTCTACCTTAATTTCTGCTTGTTTCAGAATCTCTATAATGGGAGGGTGAAGGAGATTGGTAGGCTGCAAGATGGTTTGTACATGTTAGTGAATCAGACACAAGAAAAAGACCTAAATGAACAACTGAAGCTAGGACTTAATGTGAGAAAGGCTACGGAACATGTTGTAATATCTGAGGAAGAAATAGAACTATGGCACAAAAGATTTGGACATACATCTAGTACTGTGTTAAGTAAATTGATTATAGCATAGCCTGATGCTATAGCTAGTACTATAAAGAATTGTAATGTGTGTATGTGTTAAACAATGTAAGCTAATAAAAGTATTTCTAGCTTTGATCTTGTCTATATGGATGTTTGGGGACCCTACAAAGTACAAACTCATAATGGCCACAAATATTTTCTTACTATAGTAGATGACTTTACAAGAATGACTTGGATATACTTTCTCAAATTTAAGACAGATGTATGTGTTGTAATTAAACAATTTTTAACCTTTGTTCATACAAAGTTCAATAAAATAGTGAAAGTGATAAGAACTGACAATGGAACAGAGTTTGTAACTGATGTATGCAACAATTTATTCTTAAATCTAGGTATTATACATCAAAGATTTTGTGCTTATACACCTCAGCAAAATGGTGTAGCTGAAAGAAAACACAGACATGTACTAAAAATAACAAGAGCGGTAAGGTTTCAAACTAACATTCCCTTAAAGTTCTAGGGATTATGTGTACATGATGTTGTATACCTTATGAATATATTACCCTATTTTACTACTAGAATAACACCTTATGAGAAATTGTACAATAAAAAATCTTCTATTAGTCATTTAAAGGTGTTAGGTTGTTTATGTTATGCTAAAGACCTGACAGTATCTGATAAATTACAATCCAGAGCTAAGAATTGTGTTATGATGGGATATTCTGAAATACAAAAGGGATATATTCTATATGATTTACAAAACAAAATATTCTTTGTAAATAGAAATGTGAGCTTTAGGGAAACTGAGTTTCCTTTTAGAAGGAGAAAAATCAGAACAACATACTTTTCTGCATAATCACAGTGGTGAGTCTGATGATAATTCCTTTACTTCAAACATATATCTGTCTAGACCTTTAAATAGCTCTCAGGTTCATACATATGAAGAGTCAAATCAAATACATTATACACCAGAAAATCTTCAACATGAAAATTCAGATCAAATACTTTGTACAATAAAAAATGTTCAACATACTTCATTATATGAAAATCCAACCTCAGACACATGTCACAACAACAACATACAGATACAACAACGTATAGTACATACAACACATAATCAACCATTTAATACATCATTCACCAGAAAATCTACCAGATCTAAACAACCTTCAATATGGCATAAAGACTTCATCACAAATAAATCAAATTCCACCACTCCATATTCTATAGCCCAGTATATATCATATTAAAAAATCTCACCTAAATACAAAACTTTCTTCATTGCTTTTTCAGCAGTAACTGAGCCTAGAGATTATACTAAGGCATCCAAAAATCCAAGATGGGTGGATGTCATGAAAGCTGAAATAATAGCACTACAGGACAACCATATGTGGGATATTGTTTCCTTACCTAAAGGAAAAACACATATAGGATGTAAATAGATATACAAGATCAAGTACAAGGAAATGAGAGAAATTGAAAGGTTAAAGGCTAGACTGGTGGCAAAAGGATACAACAAAAAAGAAGGATAGATTATCAAGAAACATTCTCTCCAACAGTAAAGATGGTAACTGTCAGATCTATCATATCCATTGCAGCATCTAGACACTGACACATACATCAAATGGATGTATATAATTCCTTTCTACAAGGAGATCTACATGATGAAATATATATGGAACTTCCTCAAGGATTTATCAGCCAGGGGGACAAACAAGTATGTAGACTGATTAAATCTTTATATGGACTGAAACATGCTCTAAGACAGTGGAACTTCAAACTCATAGAAGCACTACTACAAATGAAGTTCATACAGTCCCAATATGATCATTCCTTGTTCATAAGAAAAACTGATAAATGAATAATTCTAGTATTGGTCTATGTGGATGACATGCTAATAACTGGAGATCATATAGAATAAATAGAAGAAACATAACAAGCCTTACAACAATCTTTCAAAATGAAAGATCTGGGAGAGTTGAAATATTTAATGGGGATAGAATTTGCAAGATCGGAAAAAAGGATTCTTATGCACCAAAGAAAATATGCTCTAGAACTCATTTCTGAGCTTGGCATGTTTGCTGCTAAACCTATAAATACCCCTATTGATTACAGTCTGAAATTAACCACCAAGGAATATGATGATCACCTTCAACAACAACAATACACATAAATGGAGAAGACAAAACCAGAAGATGAAGTATTGAGAGATATCAATTCTTACCCAAGACTGATAGGAAAACTACTCTATTTAACAGTTACAAGACCAGATATTGCTTACAGTGTTCAAACATTAAGTCAGTTCATACAACAGCCAAAGAAGTCACATCTTAATGATGCACTAAGAATAGTCAGATATATAAAAAATATCAGCATGGACAAGGTATTCTGTTATCCAGTAAAATACAAGAAACAGTAACATCATATTGTGATGCTTGCCCTCATACAAGGAAATCAGTCATTGGATACATTGTTAAGTTTGGAGATTCTCTTATATCATAAAAGTCTAAGAAATAATCTACAATATCTAGAAGCTCTGCTGAATTAGAATACAGAATCCTATCAGGGACAATGGAATAATTAACTTGGATACTTGGCATACTAGAAGAAATTGGGATTAAACTTTACTTACCAGTGACAGTATACACTGACAACAAATCAACAATGCAAATTGCTGCAAATTTAATATTTCATGAAAGGACCAAACATATAGAGATTGATCTACACTTCATAAGGGAAAAGATTCAGAAAATAATAAAAACAGAATACATAAACACCACAAACCAACCTGCTGATTTGTTCACCAAAGGGTTGAATAGAATTCAACATCAGTATTTGTGTTCCAAGCTTGGATTACTAAATATATTTCCAGTATCCAGCTTGAGGGGGGCTGTTGAGAAGATAAACAGTTAGTAAATTAGTTAGACAAGTCAACAAAATTAGTTAAGAAGTCAAGAAGGTAGTTAGATGGTTAGAAGATTAGTTAAGTAGGTTAGTAACTAACTAACTATAAATAGGCTATATCTTGTAGATTTATGTGTATATATAGACCAATCATGTAATACAAATAAACACAATGAAGAATAATAAGATCGCATACTAAACTTTCATCCTTTTTTTTTTCTTCTTTTTCTTCACTCGACTGCTATTGCTACCTTTCCAGTGTATTCTTCAAGTTTATGTAAGATGAAGAATGGAGAATTCAACAATTACTTTTCGTTTCAAAAATTAATTTATGATTTTAATGCAATAAACTAAAAGTTAAATGGTCATAGTTAAACTAATAATAATTATTTAGTTATTTACATATATTTTTAGTGAATTTTTTGGAGAAGTGGTGTCATCTGAGACAGCTCGCAACAATGTAACTTTGTCCCTCATCGAGGTGTTATTACATTGAGTTTTTTGCTTGTTATGGTCATCTCGAGATATTGAGAGACTTCATATTGGGGTGAGTATGGCAATGAGGCCCGACCTTTTCCTTTTTAAATAGGCTGAATACATAGATAACTTCTTAAATTTGTCAGTAAATTTTATTTAGACACTTAAACTATGTTGTGTTTCAATTCAACATTTGAACATATGGTAAAATATTGTTACTATTAGACACTTCTAATACATATTTAGAAAAACTTTATGCGTGTGTTCACAAGCGCCCGTTGTGTAAATAAGTTATCACATAAAAATATAGTTTCTCCTTTAATTATACATAAAAACATCAACTAGAACATGCATGAGGTATTACACCTTATTGAGGCTAATGTGCATAATTAAAGAAGGTGACATCTTTTAATTGGTTAACTTCAGAGGCGAATCCAGGATTTAAACTCCATGAGTTCAATTTTAAGATTATTAGCATTGAACTCATTATATTCTTAAAGTTATGAGTTCATATCTACTATGTATTGTAATTTTAGTAAATTTTTACACATAAATTTATGTTCCGCGTCAAAAGTTAGGGGTTCAGTTGAACCATAACTAATATGCTACATACGCATGTAGGTAGAGGATTTACCTTCTGGGCCGCGCTCGTTGCACAGGGCTTGTCTAATGCGGGCTATCTCTTCTATGTAGTTTGTGGGCTAATGCACATGAGCGGGGTTTACTATGTGCACATTCAAAGAGTAGCGGTTATGAGTTCTCTTGTGTCATTAAAAAAAAGGAATACTTTATCATATGTTCAGATGCTTAATTTGAACATGTCCTAGTTCAAGTGTTTAAATGAAATTTACTGACAAGTTTAACTGTTTAAGGATTGTTAATGTATTTTGCCTTTTAAATATGTCATTATTCACCTCACACATGCTTTAACCATAAAAATCATTCAGAATCAAGATCTAAAAAAGAAGGGAACAGCTAATTGGGAGAAGGCGAAAATTTAGATTGGGAAATGATTAAGCAGAACTTGATTCTAACAACCCCATAATAAACTTAACTGGTGTTGTTCAACAACCTTGTATTATATTGCAAGTACATGTCAACTGACTAGTTCAACTGCTTTAACTCTTGTTATTAATTATTACTGCCAAAATTTAAGGTTTTTTATGGTAAGATGCATCCGGGCGAACACGTTACAACAGTCTTGGCTCACTTAATTAGTTCCGTATTTCGGTCAAATGAGAAACCAACATAAATTTAGAAATTAATATCATATTTGGAGACATAATGAAAAGGAATAAGAAGCCGCCAAGGAACATGGTAAGATCAATAGAATCTCCTTTCCTTAATCAGAAGTCTCGAATTTGAGTTTTGAGAATAAAGATAGTCATGATAAAATTAGTCTTGAGCTAATAGATATCAAAAATCAAATGATAATTAAAGTAATTTTATCTTTAGATGCGGGATGAATGAATGAGTCTTTCATTAAGAGGAGAGAATTCATTATGTGTTAGAATCAAATAGTCAAGTGATATATAATTACATTTCGTAACTATTGAATAAAATTTCAGTCTCGTATTTTAAGTCTTTACTTCAAACAGATGTATGAATATACACCCATGTAAATATCTAACTTTTTATACAGTAATTGGCTAATTATTAGATTAGTTGTTATTTGATCTATGTTTGAAGTTTAATATTTAATGCAAAACGTGTCTATATCATTAGAGAGATAATGTTCTAAAATATTCTGTATTTGCTCAGGTTAGATGGGTTGTTACTTCATACACATCTTTGAGTTTAACTAATAATTGATCAAAACAAATCTTAATGTCATTAGAAAAATGATGTTCCCTTCTGTCCTTTCACATGCTAGATTGGCATCTACATATTCCAATTTAATCCACAAGTATAATGAAGTTGTCATTACAACAATTAAAAAAAAATAAGGTGGAATGTGCTTCAAATTTTTGAAAAAAAGCTTTCTATTTTTCCAATTAAAAAAAAATGGTATATATATATATATATATATATATATATATATATACCCTTAATTATTACGTTCTTTATCTATCTGTCAAACGGCACATATAACTACTATATTCCACTAATTAGGGCAGCAAGGGGGGAATTTATCTAAAAAACACAATAAATGCTTCTTGTTTTTTGCAACGTCAGTATATTCTAAAATAATTTTTATTATTAAAATGATAAATATAACAACAACAACAACAGCAAAAACAACATAATACCCGATATAATACCACCAGGTGAGGTATGGAGAGGTAGAGTGTACAATTGTAATGTCATAATGCTTTTCAAATTCTCATAGTCATTATCCTACTGCAATAATTCTTGCTAAAAAGAATGCTCATGTTGTGGCAATTCCACCCAAAAGATAATGGATTGGGAATCTTGTGTTCCAATAGAAGCAGAAGCGATGTGGATTATTCAAGAATCGAAGTCGATTTGCTTTATAAAAAGAAGATATCAATGAACTTTTATGAAATGGTTTCACGCAACCCTTTGCCCTACCTCGTAAATGTAGAGAGGTTGTTTTCAATAGACCCTCGGCTCAAGAAAAAATGAAAAGGCAGAAGTAATAAAAGCCAGTAACAACAACAAGATAACAACATACACGCAATGAAAGAAACAAGAAAGAAGCACTAGAGATCTAAGAATAAACAGAAGTAAAAAACAACTAATACACATGGTACAGAAAAGAGATCCACGCGACAACCTACTAACCCTCTACCTTGATACTTGACCTCCACACCTTCCTATCAAGGGTTATGTCCTCGATAAGCTGAAGCTGCGCCATATGCTGCCTAATCACCTCTTCCCAAGACTTTCTTGGCCTATCTTTCCCTTTCATCAAGTTCACCACGACCAACCTCTCACACCTCCCTTACTTGGGCATCTGCACATGTCTGAACCATCCTAACCTCCTTTTACGCAACTTATCCACCAGGGAGAAACTCTCACTTTATCACAAATCACAAATCACTTAATTCTTAATCTTATCTTTCATGGTATTCCCACACATCTATCTCAGCATCCTCATTTCTGCAACCTTTATCTTCTTGACATGATCTTTCTTAATTGGCCCACACTCCGCCTCATACAATATAGTCGATCTAACCACCACTTTGTAAAATTTGCTTTTAAGTCTTGGCAGCATCATTATACAAAACACTAGAAGCGAGCCTCAATTTTATCAATCTCCCTCCAATACGATGTGGTATCATCGTCAATCTCCCCATTGCCTTAGATAATTGACTCCAGTACACTCTTGGGAATGACTTGGATATCAACGCTCATGTCCTTGTCCGCTTCATAAATCGTGTTACTGAACTTGCACTCCAAGTATTCTGCTCAACTTGAGATATTTACACTCAAGGTCTATCTCCAAACCTCCGGCTTCGCTTTAACACCACTCCACATATTTTCACTCAATACTATGTCATCTCCAAATAAGATGCACCATGGCAACTCCCCTTGAATATATTGCGTCAGTGTGTCCATCGCCAAGAAAAAAAAATGGGCTAAGAGCAGAATTCTGATTCGAACCCATTACTACTGAAAAATGTTCCGAGTCACCACCCACTGTCCTCACTCGAGTCTTGGCTCCATATTACATATCCTTAATGTATGCTACATGAACACCCCTAGCTTCCAGACATTACTAAAGAACATCCCTCGAGACTTTTTCGTATGCCTTTTCTATATCAACAAACGCCATATGAAAATCCCTCTTCTTCTCATTGTACTGCTCCACCAACCTCTTCACGAGGTGGATGACTTCTATGGTTAATCGTCCTGGCATGAATTCGAACTGGTTCTCGAAAGTAGACACATTCATCATCATCTTCATTTCCACCACTCTCTTCCAAACTTTCGTCATATGGCTTAACAACTTGTGCCCCTATAGTTATTGCAATTTTGAATATCACCCTTGTTCTTGTACAACAGAATCATCATACTCTACCTCCATTATTCGGGGAAATTAAACATCCTAAAAACAACATTAAACAATCGAATAAGCCACTCCAAGCCTCCACTATCCGCATTCTTACAAAATTTCATCGAAATTTTATCAGATCGAGTCTCTCTTCCCCTTCTCATCTTACACATAACCCACTCCACCTCCACAACCTTAACGCGCCTACAATATTCAAAATTACGACGACTCTTGTAGTGCTCCAAATCACCCAACACTATGCTCTTATCGCCTTCTTCGTTCAAGAGCTTCTGGAAGTAAGTTGTCGGTCACCTTCACCTAATATGTGCATTTTCCTCCAATACCTTGTTGTTCTCTTCTTTGATGCACTTCACTTGGTCTTAGTTACGGTCCTTCATCTCCATCACTTTGACTAGATTGTACAACTTCTTGGCCCTATTTTCCCCCCCAAGTTCTTCACACAAACGTCTAAAAACTGCAGTCTTAGCTGCCGTAGCCGCTAGCTTAACCTCTTTCTTTGCCGTCTTATAATGCTCCCTGTTCGTTCTCTTCTCCTCGTCATCTTTACTCCTCATTAGCTTCGCATACGCCATTTTTTTTGGCTTCCACTTTACCCTGGACCTCTTTGTTCCACCACAGTTTTCTTTGTGTCCGCCAAAGTAACTCTCTGAAACCCGTAACACCTCTCTAATTGCTTCCTTAATGTTTGCCGCCGTTATGGTCCACATACCACTCGCGTCCCCGCTACTCCTCCATGTCCCCATCGTCCGTAACTTCTCTTCCAACTCCTGAGCTTTGTCTGTAGTCAATGCTCCTTGTTTAATCTTAGGTTGACCATACACAACCTTTTTATCCTCTTCCTTTTAATATCTATGTCTATAACCAAGAGCTTGTGTTGGGTCGTGTGATTCTTTCTCAAGATAACCTTGCAATTCATGCATAAGCCTCTATCACACTTTCTGGAGAGTAGATAATCAATTTGGGTCTTGGCCACCGAACTCTAGAAGGTGACCAAGCAAAGGCTTTCGCAAAGTCCAACAAAGACGTTCCTCGTTCTTATCTCCAAACCCGAAGCCTCCATGCATAACATCATAACCCCTAGATGTCACCTCAATGTAAACATTGAAATCTCATCCAAGGAAAAACTTCTATATGCGCAGAATACCACACACAACCTCATCCAAATCCTCTAAAAACTACCCTTTAATCTATTATTAAAATGATAAATGGAAAAGAAAATTTCAGAACAAATTGACTATATTGATATTGAATAATTAGGGCAAAGTGTATAGCCACATGGCAGCAGATAAGGCAAGTAGTACCAAAATGAACATAACACCAACTATTATCAAATTAAGAAATTAAAGCTTTCATCCCCGGGCATAGCTGCCAAAGGAGGTTAACTTAAAATCCGAGGTCTGCAGTGTGGTTCGAATCCTGATGGGAGTACTTTGGTCTCTTTTGGGATAAGACCTTACATGTGATATTAGTTGTTATGTTCTCAAATCCTGATCATTTAGGCACATCACACGATTTACTGGTAGTGGCGTTCACAAATCCTGGTGGGAATACTTTGCTCTCTCGTGTGATAAAAATTTATAGGTGATATCAGTTGCTATGTTCTCAAAACCTGATTACATCACTTGATTTATTGGTAATATTAGTTACTATCCCTAATAATAGTATGTCGTTTGATATAAAAAAAAAAGAAATTAAAGCTTTATGTGTATCTCAAACATTGTTCTTCCTTTGAATGCACTTCATCACCATCTACCAAACCATCTCACTCATCCCGACCACTACACTTCACCTTCCAAATTCAAGAATTTGTTTAATATTTCACTTCAAATAGCACTATTGTCTTTGCTACTACTACATTTTCATGCACACAATCATAAACATACCAACATTTCTCCCATTTCCAACTTAACATTCAATATCTACACTATGGTGGAGACTCTAACGCCGTCATCTTCATACCGGTGGACTCAATTCCAACAGCCACGTCGATGGATCCCATCACTATTCTCCAACCACAAAACCCTTTTGACTGCTTTCTGGATCGCTTTCATTTTCTCTGTTTTATTGTGGCAAAGGGATGCTACTACCAGAATCTCGTTTTTCCGGCGAGATTTGCCGGTAAGGGATATGCCTCAGCTCCGGCCATCGGCGTTTAACTTAACGGACTTTGGTGGGGTTGGTGACGGCGTTACATTGAATACTGCAGCGTTTGAGAGGGCAGTTTTGGCTATTTCAAAGCTTGGTAAGAAAGGTGGTGGACAGCTCAATGTGCCACCTGGATTTTGGTTAACGGCGCCGTTTAATCTTACTAGTCACATGACTCTCTTCCTTGCTGAGGGTGCTGTAATTTTGGGTATTGATGTAAGTACTCTTATTGATCTCTATCAATGTTAAAAGTTATAAACTTTGCACGCTGAACAGTTAGTTAACTACTCCCCGTCCCCAATTTATATGATATAATTTGACTAGCCACAAACTTTAAGCAATAAAGGAAAGAGTTGTAGTCTAAAACAAGCCAAAAATATTTGTGTGGTTATAAATTATCTCGTTAAGCATAAAAGGTACTCCATCCGCCGCCAATTTATGTGATGTACTTTCATTTTGCACGCACTTTAAGAAATAAAGAAACATTTTTGAATCTTATGGTATAAATTAAGTCAAAGATATTTATGTGGTTATATATTATTTCGTTTTTGCGTAAAAGGTAAAGTTTAAACTTAAATTATTGTCAAATAAAAAAATATGTCATTCTTTTTGGGACGGACTAAAAAGGAAAGCGAGTCATTCTTTTTGGGACAGAGGGAGTAAAGATTAAAGTTAAATTGTTGTCAAATAAGGAAATGTGTCACTCTTTTACGGACCGAAAAGGAAAGTCATATAAATTGGAACAGAGGGCGTAGCTTTTTCATTTACTTCTTGACGGCTAATTGTTTATAGTTTCCTCTATGAACTTTTGCTCATACTGATACACAAGCTTGCTAAACATGATTTGGATTATTGGGTTGTTGAGAACTGAGAGATGACATTGTGTAACTCTGTATGATACATATAGTGGTAGAGGCGGAGCCAGGATTTCAATTTTATGGATTCTAAATTCTATATAGTGACATCAGGTGTTAGTAACTGGGTTCTACATTTAATTTTTGTATATATGTTGTGAATTTTCTTAATATAATATATGGTTTCAACTAAAGCTACCTGGTTTGGCCGAAACCTGTTAGTCGGCTTCTAGCTGTCCCTGTTTAGTATGTGTCTAATATTGGTGTTTCAAAAAGTGAGGATCAAACAGTTTCCTAGGTGTAGATGGAAAATTCGGAGAAGCTATTGTTAGTGGATCTGTGCTTAATGACATCAACCAAACACCTGCAAAACATTATTGTTGGTTACATTGCATTAGAGCATTGATGATGCTTGATAGGAACTGTGTGTCTAATTGTGGTATGTTTGTTATGTACTTTCTTTGTTGGTGGTGAAATACCATATATTCCTATCACCTTAATGTGTAGAACTATCTTGTACTACATATTACCTTCCAATACATCTTAACTCATCTTCCTTAATTCATCATGAATTTCTCTTTTCCTTGTTGATGGGGTCATCAAGTCATTTGGCTTTCCGTTTGCCTTTGTTTTTATATCCTTCAACTTCTGATTCTACTCTGCGTCCCATTCATTTAGGTTTTAGGAATTATTATAATCACAAACCGATAGGTCTTTGTCTCTAGCTAAACTTCTAGCAGAAGAACAAAGGAAGACAACACACTTTAGTTGTCATTGAAGCTTAGTGTGTTAAAGGTTGAACTTAAGATTGGGGCTAATTTCAGCAAATCTGAATGCAAATGGATTTTTTTCCAAAAGAAAATGCAAACGGAATATAAAGCCGCGGACTCTTGTATTTATTGTAAATGATGTCCAAAACCCCCTAATCCTTAGCAAACTTGTACTTCTAATTTGTTCATTAAGTTCTTGAAATAAGGAAACAACAAATGAGAAGTCTTTTAATTGGTTTAAATTTGTAGAAGAGTAGCTGGAGTCCCTATAGAAGAGTAGATGGAGTCCCTAGAGTCAAATTAATAATCAGTAGAAGTCCTACTCTCTGTCCTGTTATATGTCTTACTTGTACTTTTTGATCTACCAAAGTAGTTAGCTTTCCTTAAAAAGGAACTATTTTCTAAATAGGAAAATCTTAATACATCCTATAGTCCTCTCATAATGTTTGAGACCATTCCATTGTATAATATCATTATTATACCATCAGTGTAAATAATTCATGTTTACCTGTTGTACTAGGTAACATATCTTGTTTTCAAGATTTCAAATCCCACATTTTAAGAAGACTTACATGTACATATCCTTTGAATGATCTGACAGTGTAGAAAATTGTTTACCGTGACGGTGTATAAAACTTAAATGTTCATTATTTTTAAGTAATTATTTTCTTATATTGGTGGTGCCCCATCAGCTTGAGCGTTCCTTGGCTTTTCCATTGAGTACCTGCATCCTCGCACCAATACATGTAAACTCTACCATCACGACTTTGACAAATAGGAAGAAATCACCTAGCATTGTGTGCTTATTTGATAAATCAAAATAAAATTCTGATATGATTTTTTCTTATCTAACAAACTAATATTCAAACGGATCACTTCGTCCCATTTTGTGAGACACCGCTTGATTATCTTGGAGAGTTGGAGTTTAAGATGATAATCTGGACTGTATGTTTTACAGATAGTAGTGGTAAAAATTAAACATAATTGTTGAAATTTAATTTATTAGGGAAACAACTCAATAAAACTTAAACTTGTTTAGATAAATAATTTTGAATTCTCGAGTCTTGTGAAAGTTGTACAAAATTATATTATTATTTTAATGCTGTCAAACATATTGAGTCGCCTTGGGACAGAAAGCACCATCTAAATTAATGGAGAGTGTATTGTTTGAACATTTTCAACACAAATCAAGTTAATTCTTAAATTTGATGTCGAATCAAATGGATTCACATATAATGGGATGGGAAGAGAACAATGCATGTACAAAAAGTTCTGTTGAACCTTCTTATGTCTCTATTCTTCATAATATAAAAATGTTATGTATAGCCCCTCCCTGATCAAGTACTAACAACACATATTTCCAACTTCTCGTATGTTTTAGGACTAGTTTAGTAGGAGGGATGCAGTATATTGTGAAACATATCATAATGGGACTAGAGCTCTGTAGCATGAAGAGGAAAAACAGGACTAATAGAATAGGACAGAGGGAATATAATTCCATTTGGACTGGAGACTGTAGCTTGAAAGCTTCTGAATAGTGCCTCATTTGTGAGCATTAACTGCTTTTCCAATCGCTTCTTGGGTTAAATCCCAGCTGCATCTGCATTATCAGCATTGTGCGTCAACATAGACCTTTGGGTCTCTGCTTTGGCTGTTGGCTCAGTTCATCTTTTTTTAATAATCTCTAATTCACTTAGTTGCTGGTTGTTTATCCTCATTTTTTATCTTCAATGCGTAGATGATGCAGGAAGCTGATTAATGATTCCATAAGTACTCTGTTTTGGCATTCACTTATAGCTCACCTCTTTTGATATTCTCTATATGTACTGAATGCTGATTGTTTCTCCTCATTCTTGAACTTCAATGCCTATGTGTTGCATGGTTTTCGATCTTGCTTTGATTTATGATTCCATATGATCTTGCTATCAATCTGAGCTTTTGTCAACTCCTTGAGATCTAAGAATTGAGTTTAGTTGCAGCTTTTCCTGCACTGACTACGTATTTTGACTCATGGGTGGTGGTATAAGATGTGATCTTTTTCTTTGCTAAGTCCAAATTAAAAGGATTTGATAATGTAAAATTTCCAGTTGATGCATGTGTGTGTTGCCTCTCTTCATTTCCTCACCCCCCCTCCAGTTATTACTGCCTAAAGTTTTTTATCCTGTTGGTAAGGTTGGTTTCAGATGGGAGGGTTCTGTAAGAGTTCTAATTTTGTAACTAACTGGAAATTGTAGCTGGTCACAAATGATGTTTTTCATATTAATATATCATCTGAGTAAGGCATGCATCAGGTATCTGGGCGGATAGTTTCTCAAGTATGTGATCTTGGGCTTGACATTCTGTGTCAATGTTATGGGCAGACTGTATCTTTTCCTACTAAGATCACCATGTATCTCTGAGTCAAGTTCCCCGGTTCCTTTAACAGTTTGTTTTGGTTTTGCTTTTTGGGTGTTTTTTTTTTTTTGGGATTATCGTGAGAGTAAACTTTATGTCTATTTTGTTTCAAAACACAAATATGTGTTTGGACATGAAAAGAGAAACATTTGTGCAAGATGCCAAAACATTTTGTTATTAAAGGCAAACAGGGTTTAGTCTGCAGAATCTTTTTTCTACCTCATTGACCTTCCTATAAATTGATCTATCTCCGGCCTTGAGTACCATTATTACTTTGGACATTCTTAGATACATCTATTTAATGAGGAAAGGATGTAGCTATTTGCCTTTTTTGACTCCAAGGTTTATGCCTTTGGGTAAAACTGCCCTACTTATGTCAACTCAAGGTATATCAGTGATTGGCTTGGTGGAGGCCTTAGCATTTCAATTGAAAGGCGGGTGATAATTTACCACAAATATTATCGGCTGTAGAGTATCACCTTAATCTTCTTAAAATATTTGATTTTGTATGTCAAACATATCAATCATTTGGCTCGCTTCTTAGCCAACGTGGTTTTATAAAAACAATGGTAAATAGTGAAATCACAGACTGCCTTGGGAAAAGCTCTTCTCCTCTTCCATCTGTAGAATGGTCATACTCTAAAGCTCTTCCAAACTGTCATTTGCTTGAGGCTTCTAGACTCATTACCTACTTCTCGCAAAATAATTTGAATTTTGAATATCTACTATTCGAAGCTCGTTGGGTCTTTTGGCTATTCTATCAAACCCCGATTGTCCCATTACTCAAGGTGAACCTCCATTGCATGATCTCCATTATGTTCCTTTGATTTAACAGAACGGTGGTTTATATTTGGCCGAATACATAGACAACCCCCTTGTCATGATTTTTCATTTAGACACCTCAGCTAAGGATGTGACCTATTAGACACTTGACCTCTCGACAAAATGTGTCTACTAAACACAATATACACAATAAGCCAACAAAAGAAGTGCATGTACGTCACACTGTGCTGACGTGTCATCATTACGATTCAAAAAATGACAACTCACACTAAAATTAAGAAAAATAAACACCATAAAAAAGTGCTTCTTCTTCCCCTTTCCTTGCAGGAAGCTCCAGCGAACTTCATTGCAGGGAGCTCTGTCCAACGTGCCATAGAAGTGCGTAAGAGCCATAAAAAATGCAAGTAATACTGTAAATGGCATATCAAGGAATTAGATAATAATTCAACAATGATGGTCATGGTGCTCAAATCAGACTCATATCCTTTGCAGTGGTTTAATTCCGTCAGTTAGTGAGAATAAAATCCGTGAGTTAAATTAGTTGAACCACAATGTTTGTTATCTGGGACCATTATAAGAAAAGGGAAAAGGGAACATGGGGGTGGTGGAGTAGGAAAATTCATTCCTATTTCCCATTACTGTAAGAACAAAACCCATTATAAAGAAAAGGGCAATAGCATCCATCATCCTTTTAGTGAACTATGGCTATTCAATTAATCTGTTGCTGCAACTCTTAAAGGAACTGAACAGTACCAGGCACTATAGGAGTTGAGGCATTTTTGAGACTCGAGCTATTTGGCAGATAATATTTCGATGAGACCTTTGTGGGGGAGGAGATGAGCTAAATGAAGGTTTTCGTTTGTTTAGAAGTAGACACCATTTTTTCCAGTAACCTCTTTGCTGAATATTTTTGTTAGCAGATTTGCGATCAAAATGAGCAGATTTTACACAAAATATCGATGCAGAAAAATATAGACCTCATTCATGCATTTAGAAAGGAGTAAGAATCAGACTTCATGTCATGTCAGCATAACGTGTGTGATAGATACAGTTTCTATAGACATGAGGTGTTCAATCGGTTATACCCTTAGTTGAGGTATACAAATGAAAAATCGTGGCAAGTTTAGGGGGCTGTCTGTGTATTTGGCCTTTATAATTCCCCTGAAAATTTAAGGTGTCGTGCAGTTTGCTAGGAGTCTTGAGCCTTGGTGTCTGTCTCCTGTAGTTATGTAATGCTTCAGTGCCTGCTAAACTATGTAGTTTATATACAGTTCCACTTTTTTGTAGGTTGACCTGGATTGAATTCATGCAATCACGAGAATCTCCTGAAACCGCTCGCACATAAAACCATTTCAGGGAACAATGAACACTAGTTTGTGAACTCAGTTCCTCTAGTTTGTTGTAGGGAAACTGAATGAGGTCCTTGTCCAACCTGAGGAGATGGATCATATAGTTCGTCAACACCGTTTTATGCATACTGACCAAGAGTTCTGTTAGAAACACATTGGTTTGGCCCACTATTTTAACTTAAAAAGAATTACTCCTGTCTATTTGTTGGTGCATTCTTAAACAATCTTTTGTAGGGAGAATTCTGTGTTAAGAAAAGATGTTGAGCCTTCTTAGTTCAGCGTAGGCTGCTGGCTTTTATTTCCTCTATGGAAATGCCCTACCTACTTGCTCTATCCCAAATTACATGTCCAGCTATTTGCTTGGATACGGGACACCTAACACATGAGCAGATCTAGATGTCGGATTCGTCATCAAATCTTATTTGGGGTTACGGATAGGAGTATGAGTACGGGTATTAAGAAACCATTAGATGTATATACAACGTATATAAGTATATCTTTCGTCAATTAATTGAAGCTAGTATAATTAAATTCTCTATAAGCACTTAATATTTTATTAATAAGTTATTTCGTATAATAGCGAAGTGTCACTTTATGTGTGTGTGTGTTTGTGTTTATGTATATATTATATGACACAAACCCAAAAGCAATCCAAGTACCCTATCAAACTATATTTCTTGGCCATAGGTGTAGTCAAACCACTCAAGTTATGTTGGCCAAATTCGGTGCGCACCCTCAACCAAATCGTGTCGGATTAACATGGGCACGGCAAGGATTTTGAAGGATCTGAGCAACATAGATGTCCGGCTTTTTATTTTGTCTGTGATAATGCACACTTTATTGGAAAGTATAATCCATGAAAAGTTTCTTGGAACACATTTTTAATCTTTGCCAGTTCAACTTTTTTCCTCCGTTCAATAAAGTAATACCTTATCTTGCCATGCTACCGACTGATATTAAGCATTTTACATTTTGCAACTCTAATACTAATGACTGCAAATTACAAAAGGGATCCAAGGTCTAATGGAGGGACTGCAATTTTTATCTATATGGTGGGCATTCTCTGGTTCTTTCACAATTAGACATTTATTTGAGCAAAATAGCTTGATAACTTTTTCATACTGACCCATCATTTTGCATCTTTCTCATTACTGAAGCTATATCCGATTTTATTTTATTTCAAGTGGCTGAGCTTATGATATTTCTGTTTTTCTCTTTGTATTGCGATGCTCAACAGGATGAGAAGTACTGGCCTCTCATGCCTCCCTTGCCTTCATATGGATATGGGAGAGAGCATATTGGACCACGCTATGGAAGTTTAATCCATGGACAGAATCTCAGAGATGTTGTAATCACAGGTTAGCGACTTGTTTCTGAACGCTTATCACTGTCAAACTGACCCTGTAACTTCACCCGAAACAGCAAGTATATTGCAATGTGAAGTTCCCATAGTTTCCAAGTTATTGAAAATAGTAAAGTATTTCTATTTAGTATTAGTTATATTGTCATCATTGTTATTTCTAGTGACTAAATCCACTGCGAAGTATTGGAA
The DNA here is from genome assembly GCA_029783415.1 of Anisodus acutangulus. Taxonomy (NCBI): domain Eukaryota; kingdom Viridiplantae; phylum Streptophyta; class Magnoliopsida; order Solanales; family Solanaceae; genus Anisodus; species Anisodus acutangulus. Next base: position 14,351,333 of record CM056502.1, on the reverse strand, counting down.
TGAAACAGGTCCAAATGGACTGAAAAGGTTAGTGAGGATTCACATCGCCAACCCGAACTAGCTTGGGATTGAGGACGTGTTGTTGCTGCTTTTGTTGGGTGCAATGCTTGTTTTTCAAAATATTGTGAATCATTCAGATCGATCATGTGGCAGGTCCATGCGCAATGTTATAATTTTTCTGCAGGAAGTGTCTGGCTGGTGCTCAAATTACAAATATTCCATTCACACTGCTAAAAAAATTATTTTTGCTTTGAGGGGTTATTGATTCGTTAATAAAGGGACACAGGGAGAAGCAGTTGATCCAAAATGTTTCAGGATCAAATGAAGTGATACTAAACTCCAAAATTTATTTGTTACATTCGGCAAATAAAATTTATTCACTTATGTCTGGTTACAGAATTAACTTTTTTCTTCTTCACATATATCAATAGTCTATATCAGATCTATTGCATGTGCCTGAAGTTTCATCAGTGAAATAGGCGATGTGAAGCATGCACAAAGTAATTGTTTATAGATTTTGAAAGAGAAGTGTTTTAAATTGTTCTTAGAAGTATGAAGCGAATCATCTCAATCTGATTCTGTGTACATATTCCTGGTAACAGGGCATAATGGTACCATTAATGGGCAGGGTCAAGCATGGTGGAAGAAGTACAAGCAGAGGCTTCTTAACAATACCAGAGGGCCGCTTGTCCAGATTATGTGGTCTAGTGACATAGTGATCTCTAATATAACATTGTGTGATTCTCCATTTTGGACGCTCCATCCATATGACTGCAAGAATATAACAATCAAGAATGTCACAATTCTGGCACCCATCTTTGATGCTCCAAATACCGATGGCATAGATCCAGGTGAATGTTCAATATGTCATCATTGCAGATAATAGAAAACTTTGAGCTTACCACTTTTTATATCTGAGGATTAGGATCAGCCTGCGTTATATACGAGTCAGCTGTGAATAAATTCATTTTTGGACTAAATTTTATTGGGTTGTTATGCAACTTTCTGATTATTTAGTGAAATCTATAGTAAGCAAGCTAAAATATCTGAAGATATTTTGTTTAACCTGCTTATAAAGGTGATTTGTGCTCTTTTATGGTTTATCATTTCATAGGGGATAAGAATTAAGCTCTGAGATTTTAATATGCCAAAACTCTTGCGAGCTTGTTGAACCGTAATTCTTCTAAGGTCGATATCATTCTAAAAGACTTTGATACACTATATGCACTTCTTTATTGTTTACTTATTCCCCTCTTTCTCAGTATGAGTTCTTGATATTTTAGTATGGTGTGGACAGATTCATGTGAAGATATGTTGATCGAGAACTGTTACATCAGTGTTGGTGATGATGGCATTGCAATAAAGAGTGGTTGGGATCAGTTTGGAATTTCTTATGGACGGCCTTCAACAAATATAGTCATCCGAAATCTTGTAGTTCGTTCAATGGTCAGGTGAGGTTTTCCATGTGCACTTACATTTGTTATCGTAGCCTGGTTGTTTCTGACAACAATTGCACCTACGGCATTTCGACATATATTGCGTGATGAAGGAAATCATTATTTTTCTTGCATCTGGTATATTTGGAAAATGTTACTGCTGTTGATATTGTTAACCTGCTAATAATTAGTAACTTTGGTTTGAAGTGGTGCAACTTTTGTTTTCATCTTGACCCTTCGTAAAAGAATCTGGCAACACAGCACATTAGAATCATAACGAGCAACAGCATTTACGTTACATTCCACTCACAATGGTTGAACAATATGCAGTGCGGGCATATCGATAGGAAGTGAGATGTCTGGTGGGGTGTCAAATGTCACTGTGGAAAACGTCCATATCTGGAACTCAAGACGTGCTGTTCGCATCAAAACAGCAGCTGGTAGAGGAGGATATGTACGACACATAGCATACAGGAACTTGACATTTGAAAACGTTAGGGTGGGGATTGTCATCAAGACAGATTACAACGAACATCCTGATGGGGAGTTTGATCCCAAAGCCGTACCAGTACTAGAGGACATAAGCTTCGTGTCAGTACACGGTGAGGGGGTTCGTGTGCCCGTTCGTATCCATGGAAATTCTGAAATTCCAGTGAAAAATGTCACCTTCAGAGATATGTCGGTTGGGATAACATACAAGAAGAAACACATATTCCAGTGTTCTCACGTTCAAGGTCGTGTTATAGGTACTGTCTTCCCCGCCCCCTGTGAGAACCTTGACTTATATGACGAGCAAGGTCATCTGATCCGACGTTCTGACTCTCAGAATGCATCGGACATAGATTACGACTTTTGAAATGGTTTCGGATATCCACGTTTTCGAGGGCCAATTTTCCCAGTGGTCAGCCTTTGTTTTCTGTCTGTGTTGAATAGTTACTGAATGGAGGGTCGAGGGTGATGCTTATAATATTCTTATACGTTCAGTCAACTACTCTTGCCCAGTCATTTTCTAGTTTTTCTTTTTTTATATATCTGTAATATTCCTTTTCCTACATTGTACATAGAAGAATGAATGTATTCAAAATTTCCAACAAAGCAGCTTTCAAGTTTCTCAGCACTTTTTTATGCGACAAAGACAATGATTTGTGTCAGCAGAGAGCAACATGCTTCCTATAACGCGTTTTATAAAATAATGACTGAGTCTCAAGTGGAGTTGGGTGGGCTACAAGTCAAGTCGAAACAAGAGGCTCTTAGAAAGAGAGAAGCAGATTTTTAGTACAATTTCTATATTTACTTTATTTTTGTTAATGAAGATAAATATTAAACATTTGGTTAGGAGTTGGGACACCCCGTGAAAGTTTGCTAAACGATAGTAATAATTTGTACAAACTTCCTTTCGACAAAAGAAAATTTAAAATTATGATAGTAAATAGATATGAATAATTATTCCAACATATGACAATTTGTTTTACTTTTTTGACTTATCTATTGTGCACTTCATTATCGTAACAAGATAGCAAAAACGCCTAAAACTTTCAATTAAAAAAATAAAAAATATCATAGTACAGATGAAGCTATTAAATAATTGGTCATGAAAATTTTAAGAAATTTTAACTTTATTGAGTTGTGTTATTGATCTTAAAAATAATATTAAATAAATACATGTCTAAGTTCCATATCTAGGAAGTATCAAATATTTACTCTTTTTGTTTCCATCTTTTAGAAGCTTACAATAAAGGAAATTTTTTGAACCCCTTGAAGTTATTGTTCAGGGGCTGATAAAAACAATACATAGTTTAAATATGAAACCAGCAAAAATGAGATAGTTTAAGTGGGATTTAACTTTTAGCCATTAACGCTTTGTATTTTCTTTGGTAAACTTTGCCCTATCATTCCGATTACAATATTTGAACAAAATTTCTGTTGTTATCCAAAACCGGAATTATGCATATTGATCATTTTAAAATGTATTTTCTCGTTTGCTACACACGGCTAGAAAGTAGAAACAAAGGATTTTCTCACCTATACTTAGTGGAAAATTTCTGCTATAAAATATAATTTTTCTACCTCATTCTCACCAAACCAGCTCACTGGAAAAACATATGGTGGGAAACAGATTTCCGCTAAAACGCTGTGAAACTTCCTTAATTTTCCGTGTGAAAATACTATTATTTAGATTTTTCCCATCGACTTTTAATGAAAAATAACCACTCAATTAGAAATTAGAGATTTTTTAGTAGTGATATCTGCAACCCTATTTCGAGCATTCAAATATCATAATTCTTTTCATCCATATTCACAAACTTATGATAATAAACAAACCACTGAAAAACCTATTTAAATTGAATACCATTTACCAAGAAATATTCTGACATATGATTGAATGCTACTGTGCTACAAGCCACATTTTAAAGTATTGTGTATACTTGATTAGCTTTATTTTGATTTTCAGCTTCTAGATAGCAACTAATTGACCCATATGTAATTAGCTAGTGAACTACTTATATGAAAGATTATAAAGGGCAAGCACAGCCCATGCGCGGTGATATGAAAGATTATATATGTTAGAATAATGTATTGAAATAATCGTGCTAGTAATGACTAATAGTACGGTCAAAACTTGCAAGAAGTTAGGCATGGCCGCATGGGATACAAAATTTGAAAAATTGAGAAGGTCAAGTACGACTTTCTAACTATGGGTGTGTTTGGTGGGAAGAAAAATGTTTTAAATGAAAAATATTTTCTTGAAAAATAAATGGATTGCTTACTTATTTTTTAGTATTTGGCAAGTAAGTAAAAAAATATTATTACAAGAGAGTTTATATGAAATCTAGCAAAACATGGGACATAATGGGGTGGGGAGTGGAGGTTAAGGGGTGGTGGGGGTGGGATGGTCAATGGGTGGGTGGGGAGGAGACAATGAACTTGGAATATCACTTATGGAATTTATTTTCCTTACTTCCATTAGGGAAGTCATTTTTCTCATTTTTTAAGGAACTAGTTTTTCTAGAGAAAATGTTTTCCAAAAGTTTTGACCAACCAAACATGAGAAAATTAAAAAATATTTTCCTCCAAACCAAACACACCCTAAGACATATAATTTAGTGATAGCGGTGGGAGTATCTCAGAGAAGCAGCTAGAGAGGTGCTAGAGGTCTCGAGGGGCAACTCAGGTGGACGTAAAGGGGATTAGTGGTAGAATGGAGAAGTTCAAGGAAAAGTAGAAGTTAAGAAGGTTGTCTATGAGGAGATAGTGGAGAGCGCCAATGAGGAGGAAAATAGGAGGAATAAGGAGAGATATAAGGCAGCGAAGAAGGAAGCAAAGCTAGCGGTCACGACGGCTAAAATATCAGCTTTGAGCGCTTGAATGAAGAGCTCGAGTGCGAAGGTGGGGGATAGAAAGTTGTATAGGCTCGCCAAGACGAGAGAGAGGAAGCCTCGCGACCTGGATCAAGTGAAGTGCATCAATGACGAGAATGTCGAAGTGTTGACAGAAGATGCACACATTAAACGGAGATGGCAAATATACTTTTACAAGCTTTGAAATGAAGAAGGGGATAGGGATGTTGTGTTGGGAGAGTTAGAGCATTCTGAGAGTCGTAGGGACTTTGGGTATTGTAGGTGCATAAAGATTGCAGAGGTTAAGGGGAATTCGTAAGATGAGGAAATGAAGAGCGACCGGGCCAGATGAGATTTCAGTTGACTTTTGGAAGAACATAGGGGAGGCAGGCACAAAGTGGTTGACTGTACTATTTAGCGTCATATTTAGGACGACTATGATGCCAGATGAATGGAGGTAGAGTACAATGGTACCATTGTACAAGAACAAGGGTGATATTTAAAATTGCAATAACTATAGGGGTATCAAGCTGCTAAGGCACACTATAAAAGTCTGGAGAGGGTAGCCGAGATGAGGATGATGAGGGATGTGTCGATATCCGAAAATCAGTTTGAATTCATGACGGGATTCTCGGCCACAAAATCTATTCATCTTGTCAAGAGATTGGTAGAGCAGTATAAGGACAAAAAGAGAGATTTTCACATGGTGTTCATTGATTTAGAGAAGACATATGAAAAAGTCACTCGGGAGGTCCTTTAGAGATGTTTGGAGTCTAGAGGTGTGCATGTGGCCTACATCAGAGCGATTAAGGACATGTATGAGAGTGCCAATACACGAGTTAGAACAGTAGGAGGTGATTCTGAACACTTTCCGATCGTGATAAGGTTACATCAGGGATCAGCTCTTAGTCCATTTCTATTTGTTTTAGTGATGGATGAATTGACACAGTATATTCAAGAGGAAGTGTCGTGATGTATGTTATTTACAAACTATATAGTTCTGATTGACGAGATGCGCAGTGGAGTTAACGATAGGTTAGGAGTTTGGAGATCGACATTAGAGTCTAAATGTTTTAGGTTAAGCAGGACTACGACGGAGTATATGAAGTGCAAATTCAGTGGTGTGTCACATGAGGAGACAGGTGTGGAAGTGAAGATTGAGGCACAAGTTATACCCAAAAGAGGAAGCTTCAAGTATCTTGAGTCCATAATACAAGGAGACGGGAAGATTGACGATGATGTCGCACGCCGTATTGAAGCAGGGTGGATGAAATGAAGGCTTGCCTCCGGGTGCTTTATGATAAGAAGTTATCACCTAGGCTAAAAAGTAAGTTCTACAGAGTGGTGGTTAGACCAGCGTTGTTGTATGGGGCAGAATGCTGGCCAGTTAAGAACATCCACGTGCAGAAGATGCATGTAGCGGAGGTGAAGATGCTCAAATGGATGTGTGGTCATACTAGAAGAGACATGATTAGAAATGAAGTTATAAGGAATAAGGTCGGAGTGGCCACCGTAGCGGACAAAATGAGAGAAGCGACACTAAGGTAATTCGGGCATGTGAAGAGGATGTGTGAGGATGCATCAATTAGGAAGTATGAGAGATTGGCGATAACATGAGTTAGAAGAGGTAGAGGTAGACCAAATAAGAACTGGGGAGCGGTAATTAGACAAAACATGGCACATCCCCAGCTGACTGAGGAAATGACCCTAGATAGAAAGATTTTGAGGTCGAGGATTAGGATAGAAGGTTAGTAGGTAGTTGAGTTTTGTCGCACTATGTGTGAGATGTGCAGGGGGCTAGCCTCTCCATCTCCTCTTCTCCCTTTCTTTGTAGTATTTATTTAGGTTTAGCGTAGATCCATATTCTTTTGTGTGTATTTCTATGTGTTGTTTTATTTGTTTTGTTATTGTAATATTTTGTTGTCTTATTTTCCTTGAATTTCTGCATTGACTATTTTTTTTAAGCCGAGGGTCTATCGGAAACAACATCTCTACCCCACAAAGGTAGAGGTAAGGTCTGCGTACATCTTACTCTCTCCAGACTCCATTGTGTGGGATTACACTGAGTATGTTGTTGTTGGTGGTGGTGGTGAGAGTATGTCATACAATAAATGTTGATTCAATTTTCATGTCTCTATTTTAATTCTTCTTTCCATATATTCTCCATTAGTGTTCTCCAAATGTAATACGTATGATTTTTTTTGTTGGATCTTAAGATTTTTAGTTAGGCATGGCAGTTCGGTGCACAAAACATCCCGCGTTGGCAGGATTCGGGAAGGGCCGCACCTCAAGGGGTGTAAAGTAGACAACCTACCCCAATACAAATACTAGTGGTTGTTTCCATGGCTCGAATCTATGACCTCTAGGCAATTAAAAAAAATCACCCACCTATATACTGAGTATCACCGGTAACGGCTACGAATGTTTACCCACCTATAGTTGTAAGCACTTGTAGCCGTTGCCGGTGATACTCAGTATATAACAAATGTATATAGGGTATACATGACTAGTAATTATACACAGATTATCCTCGCTAAAATTTGTTAAGAAGATATTAAATTATTTTTTGTTATGGGCTTTCGTATAGTTGATTCTTGAACCCTGGATCAACCAATCCCTCTCCAACCACATAAATTTACCCTTCTGCATTTGCAAATTGACACTAAGGCCGTTGGACAAAGCAAAGGACAACAATAAGCTAAAAAAAAATTAGGTGAGAGGTCACTGTTAGGACATCTTCAATAAATTTTAAAGGAAAAATGTGCCAAAACCTTAGTTTAATTAACAAGTCAATAATGGGAACTAACAACCATGGCCTTGTTCTATATAGCATGACATGGCCTCATTCAACATGTGCTCACATTATTTATCGACATATATATATATATATGATTCCTTTTCTTGTTATCATGTGTCCTTTTCTATATTTTACTTATTCAACGCGGCAGTTACGCTAATTAATTTAATTGTAACATACATGAATTATTATTCATGCATGTGGGTGGTGGTACACCGGTCGGTATTCAACTACTAAAACTATTTTAAGTTTTATTAAAAGAACAATTAATAGGCATGAGAAGTTATTAAAGGAGTCAATAACTAGTTCGTTGTTAAGAGATTTTCTTATTTTATGTTGAGGATCTACCGAAACAACCTTGTTACCTCTTAAGTAGAGATAAGGTTTGCGCTCATTCTACCCTCCTCAGACCCATTTTACAGGAATTTACTGAATATGTTGTTGTTACTTTTAGGTGTGTTGTTCTTTTTCATTTGTGCTATTCTTTGTCTTTTGTTAAATATGTAAAAGGTTATAAGCAAAATTTGACAACTAATACAATCATTTCTCTAAGCAAAGTAAGCATACGAGGAAGTAGGTAAATATGATTATTGAATGGTGACTACTGCACCTCAAACAAGTCCATAATAATACATGGAACATGCCTAAAAGTTGAAATAATGATTTGATGATTATTTAATGAAAAATGCGGATGCAGTTTCGCCACGTTGACGAGATGTGCGTGTGAGCCCATAAATTTTAAACATTAATGAGAAATATATACTAACATAGAACCATAATTATCAATAATAGCATTATCTTTCCGTTTATCAAAACTAGTGATATTCTATACACAAATTATATATAAAAGCCGTGAAAAAAATAAGGTCGAAATTATACTATAAAAATAAGCACGAAATTCACAGGTGTAACATATCTCGCGCGATCAGCATCCAAAAATATGCGATCATTTTCTCCAAAATTCTCGAATTTATTTCACTATGAATATCTCGATTTAATTGTGTTAGGATGCTTCTCAGTCAATTTTGATACAATATCAAATCTCCCATTTTGTTTCACGTACACTATTGAAGTTCTCATTGATTTAGTACAAAAATCTTCGACTACTAACAGAGATAGATTACATATATAGAAAACATTAGGGCATTCAAGCTTTTATAATCAATTTTGACACATACAGTGATCGAGGGGATTTTTTAGGTAGGTGTGTCAATTTCACAGTTGAAGGAGTCCTGTTAGATTCAAATTCGAGTTATAATGGTATGATTTCAGTGATATCGGTGCAATTAGGAGTCGATACAACTGTTAAATTGTTGAGATCAAATATAGATGTCCACCAATGATTGTTCATAACAATATGGACTCCCGTATGTATTTAGATATGAAAATTGAGCACAAAGAAATCAGAAAATACATATCACAGTGACAGGTGAAATTGAATTCGATTGTAGTAAAGTTTGGCTTGAAATTTATAAAACGTGATATACAAAGTTCATACACAAGAAATACAATTTTGTATAAAAATTGTATGTAATAACTATATCAATTCTGTATAGAGCTCATGTAATGTATCTTTTTAGCATTTATCTAATAAGGTCCTGTTTGAAAATCACATTGTAATTACTAGACTCTACTACGGTAGTAATTGCACGGTTAAGTAATTACATGATATAGTAACTATAATGACTTATTTGTTAGTCATAATATGTTTACTGTGCAATTTCAAATGTCGTGTTTGATTGCACAAGTATAATTACATAATTTAATCTTTTCTATTTAAATAAATTATTTACGTTGAGTTATAAATTATTTAGAGAGATACTCTTATAATCAAGGTCATTACAAGTATATTAGTTTTTTCCTTAAATTAAAATGTCTAAATTTGAATATACATCTAATTGTTAATAGATTATTTCTAAATTTGAACACTAGATAAAAGATATTTATTTTTCAATATCTGAAAGTGTAAAATTTATTTTTATTTAAATATTAATAAATATAAGATTCGAATACAATATTATATCCGAAGTATTGGAGAAAATCTCAATTTATATGGTGCTCTAAAATTGTATGTTAAATCAAATACACTCTAAAAGCTAGTTATTGTAATTATCGTTGGTGGTGGTCGTGAGATATTGATAACTAGTAAGGATGATGATCTTCATTTATAGAAAGTTCGCAAATTCGTTCGTTACTCTTCAAATATATATAATAGTAGCTTTAATGGTTTTCAATAAATAATTAAAGTCTAATAATCAAGATGTCCTCCTCTCTGTTTTTACTTTTAGTTCTTTATATCCTATTTTTTATGCTAATTTTAATCTTTGTTTAACGCTTTATAATTCTACAATGAGGTTTGAAGTAGATCTCAATCTTTTCTTTATATTTTAGTAATGTATTCACTTTCCATATTCATCTCTAAAAGCACCATCTTTAATTTAAGTCTTGATACCATCATTAGTATTCATTTTTATTTTATTTTTAACAGAAAGAAGATCAAACAATTAGGTTGACTTGTTCATGGTATATGAAAGGGTTCTCAAATGCTATGAAAAATAAAAATAAGAGATGAAATAAATCGAATGTCAATTTTGTTTTCGAATATCGGTAATTATGTCGTCTGACACCAGTAACAACACTTAGTAAAACTGAAATTTTAAGGAGTAAATGCAGCGGAATTTAAAGAACACAAAGGTTTAAATTTTCATAAGTTATATATATTATATAACTTATGATGGTCAATGACCAAATGTATTGTATATATATTATATACAAATTTCTTTCTTCACAGATTTAATTAAAAGTTAAAGTCGTAGATGACTTCTGCCTGAAAAATCTAACTAAGTAGACATAGACTACCTATCATTATAACCGATCCATACAAAACTAATCTAGAATCTAAACAACAATTGTAATGTTGGACAGAATGTTCTCTACATACTCGACAACACTGCTGATCCAGATTTCTGAGATAAATCCCGAGATCTCTCTTGATATTTTTGTTTTCTGATCCTGGATATCGATTCACTGTAGTAGCCTCTCTATTTATAGTAGAGAGTCTTCCTTGAAAAGATCATCGATCGGTTGTGGAGGTTGAGAGAAGGGTGGGCAGTTGGTAAGATTTGTTGGAGACGATCAAGGAGCAAAATCCTCTAACAACTTTGACTTATTCCTTACACAAATCATCAGCCTTGACTCGTTCTTCACACGTGTTTACCAACTCCTTTTTACCTTGCCAAGTCATATTTACTACATAGTAATCATTACGTGAAGTAAGGCAAAAGCAGTTCTGAAAATGTTGGTCTGAATGTTGTGTAACATTTGTCCCAACATTCTTATACATTCAAATCAATACTTCAGGAGATATGTTGGGTCAAATGTCACAACACCAAATTCAACATTAACAATCTCCCCATTTTTGCCTTTCTTCACAAAACTCATTAAAATGTAAATTTGACTTATGATGTTGTCACAAATGTTGTCCAACATCTGTGATCAACAATTTTAAGGTCATGCTCCCCCTTAACCTATGATGGAATACAAGCAGACATGTGTATACCAATTTATAGGACTAGAAATAAAATGAGCACATATATACACACATCATCCAATATATACAAAACCCGAATAGAAATAAAGCATTGTCAACAAATATCCACATCAATCCATCAAAACATTTAACAAACATTTAGAGCTTAGGTTCAGTAACATCATTCAGCTTCCTCCTTGCTCATCATACAGCAGCAGCAGCTTCCAGCAGCTTTCTACCCCTACATAACAACTTTAGATTCCTCTGCCCCCTAGCTTCAGCTTTCTTCCCCTACATCAGCATCATCTCCCATTTTTTGTAAAGAAAGCACCATCATGAAATGGTCTCTAGCTTGTATTAGGGCTCTCCCTGCAGCATCAACTTCTACAATTTGTTAGTTGATTTTTGCAATTTGATCCACAAGCCACTTCGTAGACAGTGTAGACTATCTTGGACCAGTGTTGCCCAGAATGTTGGTGACATCTCTGGCAACATTTTCACTTCCAGCTTCCTTCTTTCAGGGCAAGTCGATGACTCTGTCCTTGCTCTTCAAAATTGATTTGTTTACAATGTAAAGCTTATGAGCCTTCCCTAAAGTGTCTTCTCTCTTATGTTCAAAGTCTTGAGTGGTTAATACTTTTTAGATCAGAGAGAGAAAATGAATGATTGAAGTTGATTCTTTCTCAGCCAAGTTGGCAATTTGATGCAATATCATTTTTTCCAAATCAACTTTCAAACCTTTCCCAATTTTATACAATAGGGTGGCTTGTTCAGATGTCACAATTGACTCATTCATTGAAGGAAGCCAATTGTGAATAGCAATTTTGTGAAGGGTGAAAAACAGGATTGTTAGTTTAGAGGCTAGGGATCCATTTTTTCATTATACCTCCAGTGAGGTATTCAATTACTTCGTCCCTATTGTCTATCAACGATTCTGCTTTTCTAATATTATCTCCAGCATTTTGGCCAATACATTGATTTATGATAGCAGGCGTAAAAATATATACCTTGTTATAGAGATATACCTTCCCAAATTTCTTTAAGGAGGTATCCTCTATAGCAGAGCTTAAATTAGCATAAAACAACCTTACTACCTCATCAACATATAGTTCTTTTTCAGTGATAGAACCCAGAAGTTGTCTGTCCTTTAAGAGTTCTACCAAACCATATTCAGTATGGAAAACAATATCTAACACTCTCTTAAGTCTTAGGACTAATTACTCTATTTTTTGTAAAAGTCCCACATATCATGGTTAGCTTTAGAATATAATTTATCGAAGAAAGAAAATACATCAATGTCTGAATCAGACATGTCTGAACTGATGAATTTGGTACTGTTGGAGGATGTTGTGATGTGTGTCTCTTCGGAGGTTGGCTGAAATATTGCCTGAGATGTTGTGGCATCTGGGGCAACATTTGGAGCAGCACTTATCCTTGTAGTCCTGGGAACTTCCTTTGGAAAAAATTATTTTAAGGGGGTTTCATCCGAGATTTCCCTTTCTTGAGGCACACTGGGTTGTTCAGAAGCAGATGATTCTTCCTCAGTTGAGAAAACATAATCTGTATTTTCACTATCACTGCTCGAGTAAACGGGTTTAGGTGTCACATTTAGTCTTTTTGCTACTCGAACCTTCTTGGACCGCCTTCTCAAACACTCTACTCGATCAACGAGTAAGAAACGCAGATGACATTCTCCTTTTACCCAGAGATAAGAAATCAAAAGTTTGATCTACATCTATAGGGTTATTATTATCTCCAGGATAGCAGATATCTAAAGGTTCATCAAAACCTTAAACACTATTGCTTTGGAAAGATCCTCATGGAGATTTGAGAAAGAAGGCTGACCTAGTAGCTGAGGTGTATTCGACGGAGGGCTAATACTCATGGGAGTGTTGGATGGAATATTGGTTGACATTTGTTCTGACATTGGAGAAGTTTCCATTGGTGAGAATTGAGGAGATGATTTTGAGAAGTTTGGGTTTGAGATTGAGGTTTGATTTGGTGAGTCAATCGGGTAAGAGGATGTATACCCGATTTGATTTTCCTTTTTATTTTATATTTATTTTTATGTGAAAATTCAAAATGATAAAATGATAGCAAATGAGAGAAATATTATATACATGGCTAACCTTTCTTAGCAACAAAAATTTCTTAGTTTTAGGTGTTTCATTTTTACACAATAACTTACACCTAATATATTGGGATAAAACAAATAAATATCAAGGTAGGAATACAATTTAATCTCATCATTTTAGCTTTTGAAATTCTTGTAAACAAGACATATAATAGGGAGAAAGATATGATGATTCAACGTTTAGATAAGAACAATATCCCAACAAATATCACATTCTGAAAATGTCAACAGCAAAGTTGGCAACATTTTGGATGACACAAGTATTTTGATTCCATAAGAACTTTTCGTTTTGCCAACAAATCAAGACACGTTTTATATGTATTTTATGAGTTTGACCACTGGACCAATGTAACATTTTCCCATCGTGTCCTTGATCTAATCATATAACACATATAAAGGAATTTTTCATGTCAACAATAAGAATACTTATTTAGTATTCTCAAAATTCTTTAGAAGCATTCGATACTCCTATAGAATAGGAACGATATCTTTTCAAGGGCTTTGCCATTTTGCATAGTTGTCAAATATTTGTATAGGCTTTGCGTTATTTTGATACTTCATTTTTATGATATATGTGTACAGTTATATATTATCGCAGAGAACGGTATCACGTTGGAAACACATTCTTATTGAAGGATCTTGTTTGTTTGACCAAAAGTTATGCACCATACATCAATAATAATCAGTCAGCGATATAACATAGGTAAATGTCACCCAAAATGTTAGACAACATTTCAGCCAACAATCACTAAAAATGATTTTTTAGAGATTACAAAGACCAAGAGATTTATTCAAACTAGAAAATCTCTCATGGTCCAAAGCTTTTGTAAAAATATGAGCTAGTTGATTAAGAGTGTCAACATGTTCAATTTGAACTAGCTGTTTTTCAACTAAATCTCTTAAAAGTGATGTCTAATATCAATATGTTTTGTACGTGAGTGCTGAAGTGGATTTTTGGAAATATTTATAGCACTCAAGTTATCACAGTACAAAATCAAAATGTTGCTAGTAAATTCATAGTCGTCTAACATGTGTCGTAGCCATATTAATTGAGAGCAACAACTTCCATCTGCTACATATTCTGATTCAACAGTTGAAAGTGAGACACAGTTTTGTTTACGAGTATACCATGAAACAAGGTTATTTCCAAGACAAAAACATCCTCCACTTGTACTTTTTCTATCATCCACATCTCCAGCCCAGTACGAGTCACTAAATTCTATTAAGTTAGGATTAGTGTCTTTGAAATACCATATTCTCAACTCACACATGCCAGCAACATATCGAATAATACGTTTCACGATATTTAAGTGAGACATTTTGGGACAGGCTTGAAAACGTGCACAAAAATACTAAACATAATATTTGGGCGACTAACAGTAAGATAAAGAAGACTGCCTATCATAGATTGATATAATGTTGGGTTGACATTTTCACAACAGTATCCTTACATACCTTCTGCGATGAACCCATTGTCGTCTTCATTTGTTTAGCGTTCTCCAACTCAAATATTTTAACTAGATTATTGGCATATTTACTATGTGAGATGAAAATTTCATCATCACTTTGCTTTATCTGCAAGCTAAGAAAAAAGTGAATTCCCCAATCATGCTCATTTCAAATGTCGATGATATAACTTCAACAAATGAATTTAGGTATGACTGTGAAGTCGATTCAAAGACTATATCATCCACATAGATTTGAGTAATTATAATATATACACCATGTCGTTTAATAAATAAAGTACGATCAGCTTCGTCGCGGTTAAAACCAAATTCAAAAAGAAAGTTAGTTAAACGACCATACCATGCACGAGGGGCTTGTTTCAACCCATAAAATCCTTTTTAAGCTTGTATACATAGTGTGGATGGTAAGGATCTTCAAATCCTTTTGGTTGTTCAACATATACCTCCTTGTCTAGATAACTATTTAAGAAGGCGCCTTTTACATCCATTTGGTGTAAAGTAATTTTCAGACAACAAGCAATAGCAAGTAAAAGTCTAATGGACTCGATTCTAGTTACGGGTGCGAAGATTTCATCAAAATCAATTCCTTCAACCTGAGTATGACCTTGTGCAACTAGACGTACTTTGTTTCTAACAACTATTCCCGATTCGTCTGATTTATTTTTTAAAATCCACTTAGTTCCAATTACATTTGTATTATTTGGACATGGAACTAAGTCACATACTTCATTTAGAGAAAATTGTTCAAGCTCTTCTTGCATTGCTTGTATTCAGAAATTATCTTTAAGTGTTTCTACAACATTCTTTGGTTCTAATGTAGATATAAAACAAGAAAGACTAACCTCTTGGTATATGTTTTACATACACACATACCTTACCATTTCTCTATAGTTGAGTGGTTCTTTGCCTCTTGTTCTAATTCCTTCAAAAACTCCCCCTATCACTTGACACGTTGGATGATTCTTCCTAATCTTTGATGAGAGGTCCCTAAAATCCAGGGGAGTTACAGTGATGACACACAAACTTTATATTCTTTGACATATATGAGAACCTATTATACATCTCTTTTTCTTTTACAAAGCATATTTTCTCGTTTTTATCAAAGAGATTAGAGTATAGAGTTTTCGTATCCAATTCCTGCATGTGAAGGTTTACTAAAGTTGAGTATCTCATTTAATTTTGAATTCTCCGTGTTGATCTTACAGAAGGTTTCTTCGGCTAAATCCAATTCTGCACGGATCTTACCAAATTCAATATCATTTTTGGCAAGTGCAACCTCAAGTCGGGTTATCGTGCCTTTTAATACTAAATTCTCATGAGTTAAGATTTTACCTTTTTGTCAAGTTGCTTGGATTATATGATTAAGGCTTTATAAATACTTTATAATTCATTAATCATATCATTTTTGCATTCAACTTGATCCATACAATTAGCCTCACTAGCAGAAATAGAACCACTAAAGCAATTAAAATCAGAATAGTTAAAATATTCATACCTTTCAGATGTCGCAGATGATGTTGATGTCGTAGCTGATGTTGGAGCAAATGTCGTGGCATCTGAGACAATATTGTATACGACATCTTTATTATCCGAGAGAGACTGTTAGAAAACAGTAGCCAATATTGCTTGTGTTTCAATTTCACGATCTCCTTCTTTTTCACCGTCATCATCACTAAGAGAAACCCATAGGTTCTTACCAAATTTTCTAAGAGTGTTTGCACATTCGTTAGCATAGTGACCCCAACCCGAGCATGAATGACACTGCACAGACTCAAGTTGTTTGAGATCAAATTTGGTACGACCTGAGTTGGTTTTTCTTAGTTGATTTCTTTTTTGTACATTTGGAAGGAATCTATTGGGCTTTTGATTGAAGACTTGGTTTTGGTGCTCTTTAGATTTAGATGGATTTCTTTCATTGTTGAACTTCCTCACAATCGAATTGTATTTTAGAGTGAGTAGGGCAACATTTGCACCATCACCAATTTTTTCAAGATTCTCATCTTCTTCTTCGATTTGACTCTACGAGGATTGAACTTGTAGTGCCACGTTATTGCTTTTATACAATTCATTTTGATTCTCAATGTTCATCTCATAAGTTTTGAGAATGCTCATCAAGGTATGAAGGTCCATTGTGGAAATATTGTGATCTTCTTCAATAACACAAATCTTTAAATTGAACTTTTCAGAAAGAGAACGGAGAGTTTTTTCAACAAGTTGAGTGTTGGTTAATGATTCACCAAGCACTTGACATTCATTTGAGATGTCAATCGACTTTAAGATTTAATATCATCCGCTTCTTCCATCCTTAAATATTCATAATTACTCATGAGCATGCGTAGATTTGTTCGACGAACACTTGAACTACCTTCACAATGAATTTGTAAAGTATCTCATGCATCCTTAGCCATGTGGCAGTTTTGAATGAGTTTGAACATATACATATCAATCCATCTAAAAATTGCATCTAAGGCTTTTTGTTAAAACTAGCATTATTGGTTTCTTCTATAGTCCATTCAGATTCAGGTTTAATAAGAATATCACCTTCCTCATCCGATGATAACATTGAAACAACATACCCATTGGTTATAGATCTCCATGCCCTAACATCAATTGATTTGATATGAGAACGTAGGCTAATCTTTCAATAGGCATAATTTGATCCATCTAAAATAAGAAGCCTACCAACAGTTGGACTTGTCGGATCCATAGCTTATGACAACAGGACCAAACACTTATTGTGTTAAGTGTTGACTCTGATACCACTTGAAAGGGGTGCCAAATGCTATGAGAAATAAAAACAAGAGATGAAATAAATCGAATGTCAATTCTATTTCCGAATGTCGGCAATTATGTCGCCCAACACCAATAACAACACTTAGCAAAACTGAAACTTTAAAGAGTAAATGCACCGGAATTTAAATAACACAAATGTTTTAATTTTTATAAGTTATATATATTATATAACTTATGATGGTCAATGACCAAATGTATTGTATATATATTATATACAAATATACAAATTCCTTTCTTTACATTACAATATAAAACGGAAGGAATTAAAAATTGAAGTCGCAGATGATTTCTTCCTGAAAAATCTAACTAAGTAGACATAGACAACTTCTCATTACAATTGCTCCATACAAAACTAATCTAGAATCTAAACAACAATTGTAATGTTGGACAAAATGTTGTCGACACACTCATGCAACACTAGTGATCCAGATTTCTAAGATGAAATTCCGAGAGCTCTCTTGATATTTTTGCTTTTTGGTTATGGATATCGATTTACTATAGTAGACTCTTTATTTATAGTAGAGAGTCTTTCTTGGAAAACTCATCAATCGGTTGTGGAAGTTGAGGGAAATGTGGGCAGCTGGTAGAATTTGTTGGAGACGATCAAGGAGCAAAATCCTCTAACAACTTTGACTTGTTCCTTACGCAAAGCATCAGCCTTGACTCGTTCTTCACACGTGTTTACCAACTCCTTTTTACCTTGACAAGTCATATTTACTACATAGTAATCATTACGTGAAGTAAGGCAAAAACAGTTCTGAAAATGTTGGTCCGGATGTTGTGCAACATTTGTCCCAACATTCTTATACATTCAAATCAACATTTCAGAAGATATGTTGGATCAAATGTCACAACATCAAATCCAACATTAACAGTATATATTTTAATTTGCATTTCTATTGTGTATAGTTCCTGGCGACTGTTCCTTAGAGGAATATTTACAATTTGGGCGGGGTCAGGTATGTAAGTACTCCATCAGTTTACTTTTATTTATTCACTATACTAAAAAATAAATTTTTACTTTTATTTGTCACTTTTAGTACATCAAGAGAAGACAATTTATTTTTATCTGTTTTACCCATATTATTAATTATTCACTTTAAATTATTTTTTAAATTTATTAAAACTATGCACCAATTATTATGAATATCATGATAAATTATATATTTAATTTATTATTTTTTAAAAAGGATATAAAATTAATAATGGATAAATAAATGTGAGCGGAGAAAGTATTCCAGAGGAGTCAACACGAAGATCACGTGGTGTATTAAGTATTAACCATTAGTTGGTCCGTCACAATTCACAACTTGCTCCTTCACTACTCTCCCCAAAAATCCAAATCCGTTCCATCTCTAAAGTACTCTTATTACGTCCTCCTTTTTAATTTATTTATTTTAAGTTAAAAGGCACGAAATTTGATAAATATAAAAGTTTTTTAAATTTTATCATCTAAAATTAATACTATATGTATAATTATCCGAAGACTTCTACTTTTGTGTTCATAAAATATTAAAAGTAAATAATTACCAAATAAGAAAAAAAATAGTAGTCTTAAAACAAACAACCACACATACTCAATGCAATATAACAAGAGAGGTTTGGAGGGAGGAGAATATTGTGTACACAATCTTTTTTTTTTTGAAGGTAGAGAAGTTATAGCCCATAATTCTCCGCTCCAATAAAGCTTATAAAAAATAAGTATAAAAAGAAAATACATTAGTGAAAAAGTAAAAGAAGAAAATTAGTCAGATATATTAAGCTCACCCTATATATGGATCCGAGAAAAGGTTCAACCATAACACAGTGAAGAAGTCTTATTAAAAATAACGGAAAAAGATATAATAACAATAATAAATAATTCAATAACCAAAGCCAAGAAAAATCTATATTCAATTAAATCATGGTATTTAAAATGGACAGATGATTTCCTTTCTATTTTATATTCAAAGATGTGACCTTACGGCTTAAGTTTGTTTAAATTTATACTCTCCCTACTAATTTAAAATTCAAATGGTACTGTGACTTGAGTAAAAAAAATTAATAGGCATAAATATGAATTTAATGGTATTTAAAATAAAAATTTAAGAAAAATACTTTAAAATTGAAGTTACATTTAAAATACATATTACTTGAAAAAAAAGATTAAAATTTTATAAGAAAACCCTCTTTTTTTACTTGAAAGGGTTCTTAGAGTTGAAAAATGAACTTCAAGTTGGAGTAAACAATAAACAACAATTAAATAGTTTTTTCAAAGAAGAAAATAGCAAAAAGTAAAAAAAAATATGTGTCCAACAGGGCTCTAATAAAGATGAAAACCTTTAAATTTTATGATAAAAATAAACTTTAAATATTTTTGTGATAATAAATTATTATATTAAAAGTAAAATAAAAATTTAAGATCAAATTACATTGCAACATTTTATTGGCGCTGATTGAAAAGAAATTACATCAAGCAAATTAATAGAAAAACGAATATACCACGTAGTAGTTTTTAACCTCATCAAAATTATATTGACTTATTCTTCGACATATCCGGAGTAATTTAAAATAAACTAATATTCTATTTTTTATATTACATATTTTCAAAACACCTATTGGTGTGGAAATAACAAAAATTAACACTTCAATGATGATGAATGTGCATGTGGTTTCAACATCTTCATCTTAATTTAGAACCAACCTAAGAATTCGTTGGCAAAATGATGATTGATGTTAAAATGGAAATCAAAATAATTTTTAATAGGAAATGAGTTAAAGTGTCTCTTAATTGTTGAAAATAGAGTAATTTTCCCTCGATTTGAATTTGGTCTTAAATATTTTTTATTATTGATTAACTAGCTTAGATTTATCCCTCAACATTAGAAAATAGAGTAAATTTACCATCTGGTTGGATTTAATTTTGATCATATTATTATCGTTGAAGAACTTATTTAAATTTACCTCTCAAAACTAATAAAATTCACTTTTTAAGTAAAAAAGGTAAAATATGTTGAAAATTTGTCTTTGGCGGGGAGGTGCGTCCACCCATATTTAATTAATTAAACACTAGTGTTCCGCATGCTGGAGGCTTTGTCTCTTCTCACATGCATAATCTACTAAGTGAGTAGATGACCGTAGGGCCAAGAATCGTCAAATTTCGTTGAGAAATGAAAGAGATATTGGTCCACGAAGTAAGGTGTTTGAGGCATAGAAATATGATGTCGGACAAATCTACCACATCGGTGGAAAAAGGAAGAATTGCTCTCTTTATAAGTCTCTAAAGTGGTAAAGGGTTTGGAACACCAAGGGGTATCCCATGTGTTTAAAGGAGGGAGGACCTAGATGTGTTTGGGTTCAAGGCTAAGCCCACGCGCGTCGTCGCCGCCCGTCCCGTCCGGTCACGGGTTGTGGGGATTTTCTGATATTATCTTTTTGGACCCCAAATTGCTTAATATTTACAGTTTGATCCAGTTTCTGGAAAGTTGATTTTGGGAATGACGGAAGGCAGAAACTTTCTGCCTACCGTTGGACTGTTTTTTGGAGCCTTAACCAGCCAACCATTACTTGGCTGATTAACTCCTCAATATTCACCCTCCTTCAATGGCCATGAACAACCTCACTAAATAGCCTTAAATCTGCCACACTAATGGCTATTAACAACCTTGTTTGTGGCAGTTGAGGAGTCCATCCTCCATGCTATATATTGATGCCTCTTTGGCTCAATAACGTGACTGAAAGTTAGCACAAAACAGTGAGCAAACAGACACGAAAAAACACTGCCAAACAGTGAGGAAAGACACACATATACACAAGATATACACAACAGAGACACACTATATACACAGAGACAAAACAGAAGAGAAAACATAAACTCTTCATTCTTTTTCCATTTCTTCAGCAAGTCGATTCATATTTGTTTTCTTCGTCAGACTTAACCTATTGGCTTTGTAGTGTTGAGATTAAAGTGTTGTTTTATCTTGGGAGACTATTGCCCGCTAACGTAAAAGCATATATACGGGGCAATCTTGTCTTAAGGACAGAGTACAATCACTCGACTCAACACACAACGTTGTAACCATCCAGATTTAGTTGTTACTTGATTCAGGTTATCAAGATTCAAGACACAACAAGCTTGCGACAGTTTTGAAGATTGACCATTTATTTATCCTTTCGAACACTTATAATAGTTATTTACTTTCCGTACTGCTTTATACAATAGCAAACCAACAATTTAAGACAAGATTGTATTGTATTAGTATTAGTGTTCGAAAGATGTCGGTCAAAAGTTGTGTGACCAAATATGGATATGGCTGTGGTTTTCTGGTAGAAGAGAGTGATGATGATGCCGCTGAAGGTCAACGTGTTCGTGGTGTCACCGCTCCCGACAGTGGTGGAAACAAGCGCTCACGAGAGGTTGAGGATGTCAACTGGGACAAGAGGAGAAGGCTGAAGATGTGCTTCTATCTTGCAGCAGAAGGCCTATATCTGTCCCAGACAAAAGATCTGAATAATGGTAAGGAGGAAATGGACACTCAGTCCGATGAAGTGACTGAAGTGGGCCAGAATCCAAAATTGGGATAAGTAGTTTTTATTACTTGTCAAGAATAAAGAATAAATGATGTCTGATTAAAAATGGCTTAAAGTAAGGAGGAATATGAAAATATTTTCACGAAATAATTTATATTCCTTACGCTTTAAAATCAGAAGTTTAATCTCATCTTCATTCCCTTTTAAAGATTGGACTTTGTAAATGACTTAAAAAGACCCGTTCTTTTAAGTGTAATTATTAAAAGTGTGTAAAGTATGTTCGCACATACGAGGGAGAAAGATCCAC
Organism: Anisodus acutangulus; assembly: GCA_029783415.1. Taxonomy (NCBI): domain Eukaryota; kingdom Viridiplantae; phylum Streptophyta; class Magnoliopsida; order Solanales; family Solanaceae; genus Anisodus; species Anisodus acutangulus. The sequence goes on along the minus strand of CM056502.1, from coordinate 14,329,024 downwards.
TGACTGTGCGAAAACTGTTACCACTCTTAAGTAAGCGCCAACAATTGTCTGGGCACCAATCATAACGGAAGAAGACTAAAAGCTAAAGACGTTGAGCCTGTCACACTATTTGGCAGAAGATCCTTCATAGGATGATATTGGACACTCAGTCATACAAAGCCTCCGGGCGACTGGAGTGGCCCAAAATTCCTTTGATATGATGATATTGGACACTCACTCATACAAAGCCTACGTGCGACTGGAGTGGGGCCAGAATTCATTTCATAGGAAAAGTAATGGACACCTAGTAAGGTGGGCCAGAGTTTTCAGGTCTTAAATGATCTGAAGACCTAAAGAAAGACAGAAAAGAAATTGGACACTCAGTCTGCCAAAGCAACTGGAGTGGGCCAGAGTATACAGATCACATATGATCCGGTTACGCCCTAACCACGGGCAAGAGGTTGTTCATATGAAGCAACGCCACCTCTAAAATAGAAGGGGTTGGAAAGGTTGTCCTCAATAGGACTTCAGGGAATGGGATCACTCTAAAATGAGGTGATACATGTCCCAAACTTGGTTTAAGGGACGTTGTTGGTCAAGCTGGTTTGAGACTAGTCCAACAGGTCTATAATAACTAAGAATGGTACAGTATGTCTGTAGCCAAATGAATGATATATTTGTAATCCGTGCATCTATGCCATCATTGATTAAGACACGTTAAATAGAAAGTCATTCAAAAGCTAACGAAGTTGAGATTGTTGCCTTCTGTCAACATAAACCCTCAAAATAAATGTGAGGTAGGCGAAGAGGCAAAATCACCTTTCCAAATTCCGTCAAAGGAATAGCGAAAGAAGCACCGCTCCTCTAGAACTTAGTCACACCTTTATGGGTGATTTAAAGTTTATACAAAATAGAGGGGGGAGACAAGTACTTTGTGACCTTCATTGATGATTGTACAACGTATGGAATCCTTTGTTTGTTGAAAAGCAAAGATGAAGCTGTTGAAGCGAATAAGCGTTACAAAACAGAAGTTGAAAATCAACTAAGCCTATGGATTGAGAAATTCGTAGTAATAGAGGGAGAGAGTGTGAAACATCGTTTATTAAACGACTGTTCATTACTCACCTCAGTCCAATGGTGTTAGCCAAGCGCAAAGCCGTACGCCCAAAATATGTGGGGCAAGTGGATCCTTACCGCTAATGAGATTCTCAACAGAAATACGCATAAGGATAAGGATAACTCTCCGTGTGAAACATGGAAAAGATCTCACATACAAATGTGGTGATGTGGGGTGGCTTGGTAAAAGTTGGAATACTGAAATAGGTCAAGTTGTACCTAAGACTGTAGATTGCATATCCACTGGATCTGCAAATAACAGTAGTGCTTATCGCCTCTTGGTGTCAAAGAATGCTGAATTCTTTGAAGATAACTTTCCTTGAAAAGGAAAAAGAAGTAATTGCTCAAGGTTAACAAGAACCCGCGAGGGCCTGACTGTCCGGAACTAGACGTTCCGTATCTACAGGACTCGAAAGTTGCTGGCTATCCGGAACTTAATATTCCAGATCTGCAGAACTCAGAGATTCTAGATGTTGAACCGAGACGGAGCAAAGAAGGGGACAAATACTTGTTCCAGTCCTTCTAGCTTGTATGGTTGAGAATGAACCATGGACAATTAACAAATAATTGCCATCTCCAAAAGCGCTGCTTTTGAAAGAAGCTACAAAGAGAGAAATAGATTCCATCATATAGAATCATAGTTGCGTAATGATTGATCTTCCTCCGGAAAAAGAACATTTGGGTTGTGAAAATGGATACTCAAATGTGAGTACAAAGTAGATGAATCTACTGTCAAGTATAAGGCCTCGACTACTTGTACAGGTGCTCCCGTGTGAGTAGCTTAACATCCTGGGCCATTGCAGTCTTGCGTGGCATGGTTGTTGAAACAGCTTTCCTAACCGGAGAGTTGGAAGAAGAGGATCAGAGTTGGTTTGCTGGACTGTTGGGCTTCTTCCTGAACTTTCATTTTGGTCCCTGAAATGTTTATATTTTGGTCCTGAAAGTTTCAGATAAAACAGAAACAATGAATCTGACCATAGAAACATTGACTCTGAAGTTAGAAAGCCAACAGTTGGAAAACCAACAGTCTGAGAGTGGAAATTATATCGAAACAAAAGATATGGGTATCACAGATGACATCTTAGGAATTGGATTTCTAATTTCTAAAGGCTGGAGTAGATCCTAAAGAGCTACCACTTCCTCATGAATTTCTCTTGAATCGAGATCTTTTGGCTCAACTTTATCCCACCGAGGGAGCGACATCTAACAGACTGGTCTAACTCCAAACTTAGTTGTGAGATAGTTGACAGTTTCGTTGAAGCCACCAATGGATATGAATCATAGAACTGATTGGAATCATGGTGCACCCATAGACAAGGAGTGATATGCACAAGTCACGTGTAGTTCAATGTATTGTACACACTACAACCGATCTGGTATCGGCCTACAAACAGATCAGTTAAACTAAGGTTCACTGATAATTTTAATACATGATCAATAGAAGGCGTTAAGTCAGATATGCCGATATCTGAATTATTCGCTTATCTACGGATTATGGTATTCTGGATGTCCAGCGGTTTTGGGAGAACAAAGTGATGCAAACTGGACATCAGATATGAAGAACACCAAAGCCACAAGTAAATGTGTATGGTGGGTCTTGAAAAATCCTCTAAGTAAACTTGCATCGACCGATTCATGATGGGATCGGAGTTTATCGCTTTATACAAAGCATGAAAGAAGTTTAGTAACTTCATGACTCCTTAGAGGATGTCCATTATTGGGAGAAACACGTGCATTCAGCAGTTATACACTGTGGCTAGCCGGTCGGCTTCAGGAAGGACACGGATGACAGCGTCTGGACATATCTGTCAGGATCTGTTGGAGACATAAGACCGTATGACAGTTGATCATCACGAGTGTCACTTCCTTATTTAATAACTAAGGGACTACCCGTAGATCAAGTGTTCTGCGTGTATAGGGGAATGGGCTTAAAACCCAAACAATACGAACCATTGCGGTGGTAACCCAACCATACTGATTGGAGATCCCAATAATTTGGTTCAATGAGAAAACTAAGCTGCAAAAGGTTCAGTTGAGCGCTTCGGTGGAAGCAAGAAACACTTCAGATGATGATTTTTGTACGGAAACATGAATCCAAAGTTGTTCCCGCGATAGACATTAAAGTGCTACCTGCATGGTGGGTAAATGTTAAGCTTCCAAACCTTTAAACGATCCTCAAACGGTTGAGGCTAAGGTTGGGGAAACTTTTAATGATTCCTAACACTTGTGAAGTGGGGTATAGCAGGATACCTTGTAGGAGATCACCTATTTAAGTGCGAGGAATGCCACCTCAAATGAACGCACTTAAGAATCCAAGTGTGTCCACGGCCACAACGGACAAAAATGTAAGAATGAAAACGAATAAGGAGAGTTATTGTGTTGGTATCATTGTCTTGGCTTACACTAAACACTGACGGTTCAAGGCATCACGTTCACCTAGCAGTAAGTAAGTCCGATGGTATTCAACCAGGGAAGGTTCAAAGCGGAAGCTACCTCTCCTGATGCAATATCTTTTCGCTGAAAGATTGATGAAAGTAGGCACCTTGTGTGTGCGCCACAATCTCTCTTTCATAGAGGGGATTGTTGGAAATTTGCCTTTGGCGGGGAGGTGCGTCCACCCATATTTAATGAATTAAACACTAGTGTTCCGCATGTTGGAGGCTTTGTTTCTTCTCACATGCATAATCTACTAAGTGAGTAGATGACCGTAGGGCCAAGAATCGTCAAATTTCATTGAGAAATGAAAGAGATATTGGTCCACGAAGTAAGGTGTTTGAGGCATGGAAATATGGTGTGGGACAAATCTACCACATCGGTGGGAAAAGGAAGAATTGCTTTCTTTATAAGTCTCTAAAGTGGTAAAGGGTTTGGGTCACGGGTCGTGGGCTGTGGGCTGTGGGGACTTTCTGATATTATCTTTTTGTCCTCAAATTGGTTAATATTTACAGTTTGATCCAGTTTCTGGAAAGTTGATTTTGGGAATAACGGAAGGCAGAAACTTTCTGCCTACCGTTGAACTATTTGTTGGAGCCTTAACCAGCCAACCATTACTTGGCTGATTAACTCCTCAATAATCACCCTCCTTCACTGGCCATGAATAGCCTCACTATATAGCCTTAAACCTGCCACACTAATGGCCTTAAACCTGCCATTAACAGCCCTCACTAATGGCTATTAACAGCCTTATTTGTGGCAGTTGAGTAGTCCATCCTCCATGCTATATATTGATGCCTCTTTGGCTCAATAACGTGACTGAAAGTTAGCACAAAACAGTGAGTAAACAGACACGAAAAAACACTGCCAAGCGGTTAGGAAAGACACGCATATACACAAGAAATACACAACAGTGACACACTATATACACAGAGACAAAACAGAAACTCTTCGTTCCTTTTTCATTTCTTTAGCAAGTCGATTCATATTTGTTTTCTTCGTCAGACTCAACCTATTAGCTTTGTATTGTTGAGATTAAAGTGTTGTTTTATCTTGGGAGACTATTGTCCGCTAACATAAAAGCATATATACGGGGCAATCTTGTCTTAAGGACAGAGTGTAATCACTCGACTCAACACATAACGTTGTAACCATCCAGATTTAGTTGTTACTTGATTTCAGGTTATCAAGATTCAAGACACAACAAGCTTGCGACAGTTTTGAAGATTGATTATTTATTTATCCTTTCGAACACTTGTAATAGTTATTTACTTCTCATACTACTTTATACAATATCAAACCAACAAAATATACTTTTCAACTATGAGAAACTGAATAACTTTCCTAAATATGTTTTTATTATTAGGGCACTTGTTCAGATTTTTCTCTCAACTAAGGAAAGTAGAGTAAATTTAGCATTCGCTTAAATTTGGCCGCAAATATACTTTTTATGGTTGAAAAACTTGCTCAAATTTGTCCCTAAAAATTATCTGACATTCATTATCTTAGTTTTGCCTATTTAAATCATATTTTCTTATTAAAATGGAGTGACTTTGAAAGACAATAATCTTAACCTTAACTTCTTTTTTTTAAAAACAGTTAATAAAAAATATCTAAAATGATTACTGGATTATTAATTTCTCATTTGTATGAGCGACGCTACACGTGTCAACATGCTTGATGTCGCGTCCGTTTTTCGACCTTGCTCGGGTCAAAGCGGAGCGCGGACGTGTCCGGTGATTCCTGGGTAAAAAGGGTTGAGGAGTCGCCACCTAATTATCTTTTACGGTGAATTATGACACCTAAATATTAAACTAAATGCTGCAATGTAAACTCCAATTTTAAGGTCTGCGAAACTAGCGAGATTCTAGGTAAGGGTTCTTTATTATCCTAAAGGGAAGGGGTTAGGCATCCTTTAAGATCCGCTAACTGCTTGATTATCGGTCAAACTCAGGTTAATTATTGCTAGAAAAATGCATGTTTGATGTATGAAGTTAAAGATGTTTGCAAATAATTAGTAAATGATGCATTTTTTAAAGAAAGATACATGTAGAGAAAAATATGCATTTGTATGGTATTTAAAGAGAAATACATGTAGAGTTGGAAAAAATATGCATTTGTCAATTGAGAGTAGAAACAAAATTATTTATAACGCCAAAGAAGCGAATCTTTCGGAAATCATCGAGTTGCAAAATAATAATAAAAGATAAAACTTATTCGGTATGATTAATAAAGCAAATAAAGATGACAAAAGTTGTTTTGAAAATCTTGAATACAGCGTGACGAGCCTAAAATAAATAAACTAGCGAATGATTTCTAAGTTTGAAACTAACCTATGAATTAATCCTAAGTTTGTCTATTCTAAGCATTTCAATAGTTACATAAGTCACGATAAATAATATTACAATACAAAGCGGGATAAAGCTGAATTAAAGAAAGAAAATAAAATAAATAAACTCCGAGGAATAATTCGTCGTTATTTACTTTAATCCTGCAATTTATCAAAACAAGCGGTTAAAGCGATTAAATACAAATAACTCCATATCCGCATTCAAAGCAGTTGAATGTTTTGATCACGGAGGCTTCAGACTTAAATTTTGAAAGAACATTCCAATCACGTCGTGGCTGCAAACATATGACTAATGTGGTTATTTTGATTGTCTAGCCTACTAAGCGTGTTGGTCTCTCGGGTGAAATAAGAAAAGATCACTATAATCCGTCGTGGCTGCGAATATATAACTTGTTGGTTATTTTAGTCACCTCGCCTACTAAACATGTTGATCTCGGAAAAAGGTTTAAGCCTCATCATTGCCCAGTTATATTTAAGTCTTTGCCATTGTAGAGGCCTCAAAATCGGATATTTTCATCGGCCGATTAGTAGTACGTGTTCAAATCATTAAAATTAAAATGAAAACGATGATTGACGTGACGGGTGAAAGCGATGTGAAAAATAATTTCCGAAAAAAGCGCGGGTGTTTAGTTTAAAAGCGGTAAAAAATAGTAAAGCGGATATTTGAATCTTTGAAACGATGGAATTTGAAAGCGAAGCAATGTACGAAAGGTGCGGTGTTTATTTTAAAGATAAGCGGTAAAAATAGTAAAATAGTAATCTGAAGCGGGCGACCCTAAACAGTAAAAAGCAGTGTTAAAAGCGGTATTTGTTTTCAGCCAAGCAATGACAAATGGGTTTAAAAATAACGATGAGTAGTGGGCTGGAAATCACGAAGCGATGGGCTGTCAAAGCTTGACCTAAAGTAGTAGGATTTTAGCCAAGAAAACAGACAATTGTGCTAAAAATACAGCCGGTGATAAGACATCAAATGAGCTCAAAATCACGGCAGTAAAATGTTTCGAAAGGAAGTGTAAATGGTCAGTTGCAGCAGTGTATGCGCGACAAGCGCCAGGCGAATAGTGCGATACTAGCCCAAGTGTTGCGTAGCTGGCGTCTCAGAATCGGCTGACCAAAATGCAACAAAACCCATAACCAGAACTATTTAAAATGACATGTATCCAGAATCTCAAGGTGCAACAGGATACCACAACCACTGGTAGCACAGCAAAGACATAAAGGGGAAGGTAAACTTAAAGAACTAATCACACTAAACCTCAAATTTGAAAGGATAAGAAGACCAGAGGGCTACCACCATTCATTTCGATGCATGCAACAAGATTCAAAGGCTTCTTGAACCTTAGGCATGGCGAGGCTATCGAAGAAAGGCTAAACTGACGAAGCTTGTCTCCGTTTTCAACTTGACATAATAAGATAATAGGGCAGTTACGACAAGGCAACTATGAAAGAAAACATTCGGCAATAAACATAGAATGCGAGACATAGGCGTAATATAACACGACACAAACTGGTTCAAATACGGGCGAAATGCTAATACATATATCATTCATCAAGTTAGTAAACATAGCATGATATAAGATAATTTAAAAGATTTTATATGATATATGTAGGCACTTAGCACTTCAAAGGGTTGACAGGCAGGCTGAAACAGACTTAACTATCCAAAAGATGATATTTTTTAGACACATAATTGTCTAATCTGGGCAAAAAAAAAATGCATATTTTATTAAGGTAAGCAACGTACATTAATAATATGCTCTAAGGACTTTTATGCTAGCACAAGGATCAAGCTTACACTAAGATGAGCAAAGATGGATGCATAATCAGCTCAAGATTGACATGGAAGATAAACAACAGAGATTTACATGGCCATGTGGTGTGGAAACAACATCTTAAGTATGCTGAACCACAAGCATTAAGGACATGCAATCATAAGTTAATCATTCTAGGCATGCCATAGTTAACATGACCACTTAAGAAGACCTATGTTAACAAAGCAATCATCTAACAACACAGATCATATCTGGAGCATCTTTGGACTGAACTCAAGAAACTTTAATAGGAACATCATGATTCATCGCTTGTCTTAAACCATAGGAATCACATAAACAGGTCCTTTGAAGTATCAAGCACACTACCAATCACTATAGCCTTGCCATTGCTTAATATGAGGCTTAGATAGCTTAAAATCGAGGCACAATCATTTATTCAAGCTTTTCTAGGCTAGACATGATCTTCCAAATAATCTAAACTACCAAGCTAACATTCGTATTATGAAACCTACTTAAACAAACACATACATTACATCGTCATATAAGTTTGAATCTGAATCTTAACAATGACATATTGATCATACACAAACCACTAAAACTTGACAACATGGAAATATGCATGCTCACATGAACCAATTTAGAGACGAGCAAAATAAACACATACTCTCGTGGCGGTTTGGACATGTGTGCGTAACTCAACAAGAAGCAAAGGCCTTTTATCCGCAAGTGAGACCTACTCAAAGCATACTGCAAAACCTTCTAGACAGTTGAACAATTTCAGTACCAAATTATACTTTATGCATACTACTACATGATCATGATTGCAAACCAAAGAGTAAAATGCACCAAGGGTTATAACTTAGCATGATGTAACGTGATTCATTAAATATAAGGCACTAATGCAAATGTCATTTAAATACCTCAACAAATAGGCGTGACACTTGATACCTTAGGAGACTTACATGTTAATATAGAGGCATTTTAACAGACAAGGCAGGTGTGCCATCAATTCAATAGATATGTAGACATAGAGAGTGTAAAATTCATTAGATCTTACCAAAGCTGTCACCATTAAGTCCATACATATTTAATCCAACACATGCTTCCTAAATACCGATTTTTAGACAAGTATCATACTATAAAATTGAATAACACTTATTAATTAGAGCTTTAAACTAGCATCACACATAACACATATTTGAACTAACATAGGCTAAACATACTCAAATTTGAGGCGAAACTAACAAATTACCACACAGGAACAATGCATCAAAAATAAATTGAGAGGAATTAGAGTTTCACGGGTTGATCATGCAAGTAGCCTAAATAATAATCTTGCTAGACAAATACTTAAAGCGACATATACATCCCATCGTATTAGCGTGAGACTTAATAAAGCATTATCTAGCAGCATAAGCAGTTAACCAAACAGGTTCATAAATCCCTCGTACTCAAACAGCCCATAAACAACCAAACTCCTATATAATTAACACACAAAAAAGCACAAAAATATGAAAACAAAATTGAGAGGAGATATATTCTGACCTTCAGGGCGTGAACAGAAGCGTGTTTGAGTTGTCGAATCCGCTCGGAGATGTTATTTTGGAATTTCGATTTTTAGGATCTTTGCTTTTAAGTGGATTTACGATGTTTGACCCAACCAGGAATGTGACCCGACCCGGATCCGAAAACGGTGATTGAAAAGCAGAAATTCAGATTTCCTAACACAAAAACCAATAATTTCAAACTATATTTGAATTTTGGATTGAAGAACACATACAGAATAAAGAAATGTTCTTATGAGTTTCAGTTTCTTAAATTTGGACCTAAAAATGACCAAAATTCTAAGAAACCCCTTCAAAGACAGATTTAGGACCTCATCAAAATGAAGAACAAGGGGATATTTATGGTGGATTTTCCCAAAACGGTTGAAATTTGAATTAAAGAGTAAAGAAAATCGCGGATTTGAGGGCATGGGTCGGATTTTATGGTGTCGGTATAGCAGAGGGTCAGTGAAAGCGAGAGGGTTAGTGGTGGCGAGGCGAGGTGGCCGCGGCGTGGGGTCAGCCGGTATGAAGTGTGGGGTCGTGACTTTGAGTGAAGGAGATATAGAGGTTTGAATTTTTGTTTTTGGTTTTGGTTTGGGGGAATTAAAAGGAGTCGACCGAGGTGGGTTTTAAATTTCTTGGTGGGCCGGTTCGGGTGTGGGATTGGGGCTCACAGGTGGGGAGAATGGGCTGGTGGGTATTTTATTTGTGGGTTATTTTTTGGTTAGGGAAAAGGTATGGAGGCTTTGGTTGGGTATTAGGGGAAATTTGTTGGGGAGTTGGGCTGGTCCGGTTGGGCTTGGGAATTGGGGGGAAATAAAGGGGAAGGGAATAAGGGGAATGGGTTTGGGCTTGGTGAATTTGGTTAGGGAATTAGTTTGGGTAGGAATTGTTTTGGGTTGGGAAAATAAAAATGGGTTAGGAATTGAAAAATGGGTTATGGATTTAAAAATATATAAGAGGGGCTTAATATTAAAACATATTTATATATTTTTTGTAAAAGATGTGAATTATTTAAAATAACGTAACGATGTGATAATAATAAAAATATAATATTTGTGAAATGTTTAATGCTTAATAAAAAGGAAATGCGTCTGAATTCTGAGAATAAAATAACATAGAATTTCGGATAAAACTTATGATTATTATAAAAATACAAATGATAAAAAATGCGAATAATAATAATAATAAGAGGATATACACATATATGCCTATATTTTAAAATTATTTTAAAAGTATCAAAAATATTAAAAATTACGAATAAAATCATAAAAAATGAGACAAAATTGGGTGTCAACACTTGACACTTAACACGCATGTAAGTCTAGGCAGCATGACAGGAGTTACACATGTGTGATTAGCCCGCATGACACGTGTCACACATGCACAAAATGTAGCAATCTTCCACTATTTATAAATTACCCATTATGACTTTATTATTGTTAGATATATCAAGAAAGAGTGGCTTAGTTATATATATATATATATATATATATTATTCTTCTCAAATTTCACGTTGTGGAATTATATTGGTATGTTATTATATATATATATATATATATATATATTATGTCTTATTAGAGTATAAAGTGGTCTTAAAGGGTTACTAGGCCATCTCCGTCGGTGCTTGAATTATATAGAATGCACGCGGACACGTGCCACTTCTCTTAATTTTATCTGACACGTGTCACGTGAGTAAGCGTTTCAACAATAAAAGCATATTTTAGATCAATTTAAACGGAGATAAACTTTATCCTTTGTAGTGAAAAGAAAAATATGAGTCATATTAATCATAAGAACATATTTAGGACTAAATTTAAACATAGGATAAAATTACTCTATTTTTTCATAACTAAAAGATCTTTTGACCTTTTTCCCCCTTTCAATAATAATAATATATCTAATAAAATCTTATAACGTGGAGTCTGAAAAAGATAGACGATAATATCATTTTCCCTTCTCAATATTTGAAACCAAATGACCCACTCTTGGAAGTACTGTTTGCCTCTGTACAGCACGCAAAAAATTATTTGGCACTCAAGCTATGCTTTGAAGATTCTTACTCCGATGTAGGGATGGCAGGTGAGTATAATTTTATGGATTTTGTACCGTATCTATTTTAGTTGGGGCGGATATGAATATAACTTTGACGGGTAATAGGCTGTTATGGGTATTGAAAATGTACATGTCACGGACAGGCGGGTAGTTGGTGAATTTGCAATCATACCCGCTCCGCATCCAACCGCCTATCCGCCCGCCTACCCGCCCGCCTTATACCCGACCCAAGCTCAAAATATTAGCAGCCCATAAGTCGTGCCTTCAACCCATAAGTCACGACAAGTCTCTCATTCTCCAACAAAACTCTACGCTTCTTCAGTCCTTCACGCCTTCACGCCTTCACGCCTCTCTCTCTCTCGTTCCCCTTCACGGCGTCTCTCATCCCTCTCTCATTCTCGACGTCTCTGCATTTTTCTTTAAACGAAAAATCACAAACTTTTTTCACGAACCACCTCGACGTCTCTGCCTCAAATTAGTAGTTTGGCTAGTGGACTGATTGTAAGCAAATTCTATTTGAGCTAAAAGCAAAGAAGAATATCAGAGAGCTAGGGGTGGAACCAGAAATCAGTGCTAGCTCCATTTCCATTTTTCTCTTGCATGCGCCTTCGTTCCTCATTAATTCAAATCAAAGAAAGCGACATCGGGAAGGGATAGGGATAGCACATTTGCTTGGTTGGCGGCTTGATTGACCGCGACTTTGTTTGGTCTTCCTCTTTCCTTTGGCCCATGTTTCAAAGCTAGCAAAAAGTTCGAGCCTTCGAGAACCGGACGTGAGGGTCTCCCCTCATCGGGCTCTCTGCAGGGGAATCTCCACTCACTGTTTCCCCTAATACCCCTTTTTTCTTTAAAGGAGATGCTGATCGGGAAATATTGGAAAATATTATTGTCTTTGCTTTGTGCTTTGGGGTTGTCTTGGTGAGGTCAATTTTTGTGCATTTGTTAAGTTTTACCTATTGGGTTTGTGGAGTTCAATTGAAAAAGTTGAAAAAATTAGCTTATATAGCTGAAATAATATCTGGGTTTTATCTACATTTGTAATGTATAGCTATTTCGGTGGATAATTTTTGGGTTTTCTTGAAAATTTTATTTTCTTGATTCTTTGTTGTGTAAGGGGGAAAAGGTGAAAAAAAATGGGGAATTCTGATGGTGAAAAAATCTGGAATTCTCCTCCCTCTCTCCCAAAGAAAATGAGATCGTGACAGTATTGATTCTTGACTCAAATTTTTCGGATAATTTTTGGAATTTGAATTTTTGGGATCATGTTGATCACTAATTGATCACAGATGAATTGATTACAAAATATGGCAGGCGGGTACAGACGGGTATTGGAAAGTATTGGCGGGTGACGGATATTCACTTGGGTGGTGGAGCGGGTGTGGATTTAGGAATATACCCGCCTAGGTGAGTATGGATGTTGAAAATTGTACCTGCCACAGGTGACGGGTAGGTGACGGATATAAAATTTTTTGACGGGTACGGGTGCGGGAGAGGGGGTACCGCAACCCGCGCCTCGCCCAATAGGTAAAACTTTTCCTTGTGTCTCCTTTTCCTTGTTCAAATTATTTTATTTATGTTGCGTTGTGTACTTGTGTTGTTAACTTTTATTTAATTTTTAGTACTACTATTTAATTTGTATTCGTTCGTACTTGAGACCATAGTTAGCTTAAAAAGATTCCAAAAGTTACAATTGGTTTTTGCAAAAGCGTGAAGTGTATTTTTGCTTTCTTGAACATTTAAAAAAATAATAAATACATTGTTCTACGAATAATATATTTTAATAGTGTAAAACCATGGGATCAATGACATTAGTTGACTTTTGTTGGGTGATTTTTAGATAGAGTGATTTTGTTATATTATGAAAGAAAATATGATCAAAATAACGTATGTTTTACTGTTTTTTCTCTAAATGCAGTATTTGCAATTCTATTTGGGTCTTGATCACCATCTAATTTATTTAGTGGGATGACAAATTTAAGAAAATATCTTTTAAAAAATATTTAATACTATTGAAAAGTACGTTTCTCATAAAGTGAGTGCAACAAGAAAAATTCTATATAACATGTGCATGTGGACTCCTTGGGATTTCTTTCAAGAATCTTGATTATATTTTATTTGCTTAATATAATATGTCTGATAATATGTTGATTTTTTCTCAAATTTTGGTTCATGAAGCATCACTTGTGAATTAGGATCAAGTTTCTAATACTACTACTAGTTAAGGGAACCGTGAGGTAGCGTAAGAGTCATTTTTAAGAAATAAATTCCAATTATTAGAAAGGAATAAAAAAATGTTTTTCCAATTACTGTCAAAATTCATTTTTTTTGTACGTAAATATATAAGAAAAGGGAAAAAGGACAAGAGATACGCTATCAACTTGTTCCGACCTAGAATAATTTGATCTTACTTCACCGAGAAAGGAAAGAGGCAAAACGGCGTAAATATGCAGAGAACGAGGGGCAGTTTTTGCAGGGAGCAAAACAACAAATTGCAGCACCGCTTTCTTTAGCGAAAACAATACGTGTTTGACATGCGCCTTCTTTTTTTTTACTTTTGTTTGTTTAATTAATTTTCAATTTACGTTCAAAAGAAAATCTTATTTCTGAAACAAAACAAACAAACAAATAATTAATTAAAATAGAAGAAAAAAGAGATCAAGTGGAGAATAATCAACCATTGGTACCAGCAAAGAGCACGCCTTTAAACATACGATAGTTTGATGTCAAAAGAAAACTTAAAATTGCATCGGTTTAAATTCTGATGGGTCAATTTGCTTTTTTTTAAATAAAATTTTATATGTTATATTAATTGTTCTGTTTTCAAAGTCAGATATCGTAACTACTATTTCCAAAAATAATATCTCCAAAAATAAATAGTCTGGTGTTAGTGATAGGTTAGATATAAAAACAAAAAAATGTAGTTAAAGGCCTCCATATATTCCTCGTGCTTAACCCATCAACCACCCACTCCCACGTCCACTTTCGTGTTTGATTTAAACAGTCAATATATATACATGTGCTCTTAACCCGTAATTCTTCCACTTTACTTTGATTCAACAAAACAAAGCAGAAAGAAGAAGAAGAATCTTTAATTGAAAAAGCAAAGTATTTACAAATGCCTTCATCGGATATTGTGGATTCCGGGAGATTCGCCGGTCAGAAATCGCATTTCTCTCAGACTTGCAGCTTGTTGAGCCAGTACCTAAAAGAGAAGGGCTCTTTCGGAGATCTCAGTCTCGGTATCCACCGCAATTTTGATTCAGCTGGTAAGTTTTTGCTCCATTAATTTTGGAGTTATTTGAATGTTAATGTATCTGCTTGTTTGAACAGGCTCGACTACTATGGATTTGTTTCCGAAGATTGAGAAATCGGGTGAGTCGGCGGCAGCGAAATTGATGAATTTGTTCCCTGCAATGAAGAGTGAATCGGAAGCGGACAAGGCACAGATGACGATATTCTATGCAGGTCAAGTGATTGTGTTCAATGATTTTCCGGCAGATAAAGCTAAGGAAATCATGCTTATGGCTACTACTACCAACAGTACATCTATGGTCCCTCCAAAACCAGCCGATTTGGTTTCCCCTGCCATTAACATGGTCCCCACTCAAATGCCTTCTCACCCAATTGTTTCTGGTAATAATTTTCCCCTTTTCCCATTTTAGGTCTTGCGGCTTGTTTGGCCATGAAAATTGTATTATTTGAAAAAAAGTAATTGTTTTTTTAAGGAGAAAAATTGTATTTGGATTTGGAGTTGGAGTTGGAGTTGGAGTTGTGTTGGCCGTGAATATAAATTGGAGTTATTTTTTGAATTTTTGTGAGTGATTTGGAGTGAAAAAAGTGAATGGTGTTTGGACATAGATTTTGAAAATTAATCGTTAAATATATGTTTGGAGCAGATTTTGAAAATCTCTTTTTAAAAGATTTGAAGTTTCAAAAATTGGTCTGGAACAGTTTTTGAATTTTTGGGACTTCAACTCACAGAATTTCAATTTTTTTCAAAATAAAATACATGTTCAAACACAACTTCAAAAACTCAAATTTATAAATTTGAACTTTCTAACTTCAAAATATGTGGCCGAACGGGAGCTTAAGTATTTAAAATTTCGAAAAATTCCTGAATTCAACTTGTAAATTTGTTTCTCTTTATGGTAATTGTTGAACAAGTCTAATGGGATTTTTTTTTATTTTTTGCAGATTTACCAATTGCTAGACGAGCTTCACTTACAAGGTTTTTAGAGAAAAGAAAAGATAGGCTGACTGCAAAGGCACCTTACCAATTAAGCAACCTCCATAAACAGGGAGCTTCTCCTTCTCCTAAGGTGGAAGAAAACAAGGCATGGTTGGGATTGGGTGCTCAATTTCCAGTGAAAACTGAACAATACTAGTAGTAATTATTTTGATTTTAATTGATTAGTAGAGCTAGATTATACTATTTCAATTCCAAGTTTACTAAAGTATATTTATGTACTAGAAACAATATAAATTATGACAAATTTACTTTATACACATTCGTATTATTATTAGTAGCAATTAATATTTTGGCATTTGTAATTATTAAATTATTAATTGATTGTTTATAATATTTTATAATATGAATCTCTGGAGGTTATGCTGTTATTAATAATGTGAGATATTAATATTATAACGTAACTCTTAAAATAACTTCGATTAATGATCATCGAGAATGGGATATCGATGATATTTGATAAGTCGACATGTGATCTGCATCACATCCTTAGAGGATGTAGTATGTCTCACCTGTTACGAGTAATGGCTACTCGTGATGGACATATGGACACTTTGAAAGTATTGGGATACCCTGCCGATATATTGTTTGTTATACTTGTTTAAAGTATGATCAGTGTATAGGAGATAGAAGTTCCTAGACTTGAGGTCAATACGCATCTTGTCTACAAAGTAATATACTTTAATCTGTTCTAAGCTCTTATAGGTTGAGATAAGGCTTGTATTGGGTACATTGCGATGTGAATTAAAGGTGGTAGTTGAGCCAAGATTAGGATTCATTCCTCGAATATATATTCGAAAAAACACTCAGATTCTCAGTGATATTAGGTTGACTAAGTCGTTGGCCAACACAATAGACATATTTAGAATATGATCTAGTTGTCAACTAATATAAATAAGATACAATGATTAAGCTATTTGGATAGACATTTGACAAATTCTAAGCTTGATCGGGTGTGTCGTGAATGAAAGAATTTTATCTTACCACATAGAGGTTAAGTTTATTGGATTCGTGTAAACGTACTTCACATATTGAGTTCGTCTTCCGGCGCCGTCTAGGAGTTCCGCGTAGACCTTAATTTGATTAATGTCGATATGTGAAGGTCTGTAGGGTCACACTATGTCGATTGTCTTTTCGATCTAAGGATGTATTAAGAGTGTAAAATATTTGATTTAGAATCGAGATATTTAAATGAATAATGATTGTTTTAATTAAGTCAAAATTGGATTTGGGATTTAATTAAGAATGTGCGAAAAATAAATTGAAATAGTGTAGGGCCACATCAAGCACCGCGGCGCACACACCATAGGGCCGCGACGCTAATGACCTAATCTGTCTCGATTTTTGGGTCAGGCCCAAGGTCAAACCCTAATCTTGTTTGACCTAATTTTTCACCTATAAATACAGACATTCACTTCATTATTCAGTACACATAGTTTATTCTAAGTCTTAGAGACTTAGAATCAAAACACTTTCTCGAACCTCTGCCGGATTTCCTAACTTTCCAAAGGAGAAATACATTGAATCTTGGAGCTTGCAATCAAAAGGACTTTCGCGTACGAACCCACAGTTGATAAAGAATTCAGTTAATACAACATGTAAGTGTTCATGTTTATGTTACATGTTTTTTATTGTCATATAATCATACCAGAAGTAATTGTTGGGGGTAAGTAAGAATAAATTTTTAAATTTCCGTTGTGCCTTACTTATGTGTTTTGAACTCAACAAAACGCTACAGTTTACTCTTGGCTTCAACCCTCATTGAAACCACTTATTAGATCTGACTATTATTATTAATAGATTTTTGTAATTAAAACCGGATTTGGTTGTTCTGTTCCGCCCTTGTAGGTATTCAATTCATCATCGGCTCAAGTTTTCTTTTCCTATTTTCTTGCAATTTCTTTGTGTATACTGTATACAATTCATGCATCTTTTATATGTCCTCCAAGTATTATTATTCTTTTTTTTTTGTGTGGGGTAATCTTAATATTGCAACCATTGTTTTGCTTTGATTGGAGATGAGAATATTAGAGACTAAAGAGATTAACAGTAAAAATGAATTAAAAGATATAAACCAAATAGGCAATAGAATCAGGGGGGAAAAGCCTGCAACTTGGAAGGAGCAAAGTTTGATTATTATTACCCATCATTGATAATAATAATCTTTAATTAGAGATTTCGAATTCGAGAGTCTTTGTATAAAAAATATTCTGATACAGAAGTCCGATTAGTGTCGTGATGGGTGATATTGGCTTAATCGATTTGGTATGAAATACGTATCTTGTTGTCCAAATAATTTATAAACACCATGAAATTTGTTTTACGTTTTGCCTTGTTTTCTCCGCTAAATGGCCTTTACCTTTTACTGCCTATCAATTGTTTGGCTTTCATTTTTATTTACTTTTAAAGATAAGTATTAATATTCAAGGGCAAGTTTATATCGGTGAAAATAGAGGATAATTAGAATCTTGATTACCTTAATGATAAATCTAACTTACCCTCTTCTTTTAGTTGGAGCCTTGGAACTCACTATCCCAAACACGTTTTACCAAGGAAATTAAAGTAAAGCAATAAAGAAAAACCAAAAGTATAGTTTAAAAAAAAAGAAGGAGAAACAAATAAAGAGTATCGTCACCGGCATCACAATTTCACAAGTCACAACCAACAATGGTGATGGTGATGCGCCTAGAGAATAATAGGGCACGCAGTTTTGAAAATCGCACTCAATTAGGTTCTTTTATTTACCAATTTTAGCAAAACAAAAGTTGGTTCAAATAGTTATCATAGTAGAAAACTAAAAGAGCATAATTATCTTTGGTAAACTATAAATAAACAGATATTATATCTATTTTTGTGGGATAGAGAAGTTGTTTTTCATTTATTTTAAAGTAATGAATACAAAATATGTGTTTAGTATTATTATTTAATTACGATTATTATGTGCATCCTTTTTTTAATATTTTTTTTATCAACTATTAAAATTAAATTTGAGATAAGAGTCAAAAACGAAAGTATCACTTTTTTTTTCTTTAGATGCCATGCTTATTTATTTAATTATATATATTTTTAGTAATAAATTAATAAAATTTTTGTTAGAGCTCCATTATTTTTAGCTAAACAAAAAGGATATAGCCAAAATAATAAAATTTTACTGTATATTATTTTGGGTCCAAGATTACAAAAATATGATTAGATTTCTGTTATTTTAGCCGATAAAATACATGAACCTAAATAGTGGAGTTTCAACCAATTTATTTTCAGATTTGACATGAAAAAATAATCTAAAAATTAATAAATTGTAGAATTGTATTAGATGGAGAGCCTTTCTCATTAAAACAAAAAATATATAGGTGTATAATGTGGAATCCTTATATAATAAGGATTCTAATTCTACCATAATTACATAACACTAAATATGATAAATATGTTACATTATACACGGCTAATACACCCCCCAGTCTGAGCGGGAGGAGATCGGACGCTAAGGCTAGATCTGAAATCAAGAAAGAATTGTCGAGGAAGGCCTTTTGTGAATATATCTGCATATTGATAAGAGGAGGGCACATGTAAAACTTTGACGTGACCGAGAGCAACCTTCTCACGAACAAAGTGGATGTCCATCTCAATATGCTTGGTTTGCTGATGTTGAACCGGATTATGAGATAAATGGATAGCGGATATGTTATCACAATAAACCAAAGACGTCTTACGCAACAGACACTGTAGTTTCAAAAGAAGGTTTCGGAGCCAACAGATCTCATCAACAACATTAGCAACACCTTTGTACTCCGCTTCTGCGCTTGAACGGGATAATATGGCTTGTCTTTTGGCAGACCACGAAATGAGATTATCCCCCAAGAACACACAGTAGCCTGATGTGGATCGTCGCGTGTCCAGACAGCCTGCCCAATTAGCATCCGTATATGATAACAACCTAGTTGGTGTTTAGGGGTAGAGATGCAATCCATAATCAAGTGTGCCTTTAACATATCAAATGATACGTTTCAGGGCAGTGAAATGAGGCTCCCTGGGGGCATGCATGAATAAACATACCCGCTGAATAGCATAAGCAATATCAGGTCTGGTGAAAGTAAGGTACAATAGTGCACCTGCAAGGCTCCAATAGAGAGTGAGATCTGACACGGGATCACCATCTAAAGCACTAAGCTTTGATTTAGAATCAACTGGAATATACATTATCTTGCATTTTGCCATTTTCGCACTGTACACAATCTCCTCTACATACTTACACTGACAAAGGAACATAGTATCTGCAGATCTAGTCACTGAAATCTCCAAAAAATAGCTCAACTTTTCCAAGTCAGTCATAACAAATTCTGTTTTGAGCAGTGCAATGATCTCATTTTTCAACAACTCAAATGAGGCAGTAAGCACAATATCATCCACATACAATAATAAATATGCAATGCTACTACCTCTATGAAAAATAAATAGAGAATTATCACACTTGCTGCATACAAACCCAAGATGCATGATATACTGGGCAAATCGATCATACCACGCTCTAGGGGCTTGTTTCAGGCCATAAAGTGACTTACGGAGACGACATACATATTGATAGGCTGCTGGATGGACAAAACCAGTCGGCTGGTGCATGTAAACAGTTTCTTTTAAATCTCTATGTAGAAAGGCATTCTTCACATCAAGCTGATGAATCGGTCAGTGCTTATCCATAGAAATGCTCAGAACTGTGCGAATAGTGGCCGGTTTCACAACCGGACTGAAAGTTTCACCACAGTCAATACCTTTCTGTTAATTTGTGTCATTAGCCACAAGTCTTTCCTTATATCTCTCAAGGTCACCATTATCTCTGTATTTGTGACGAAAAAGCCACATGCATCGGATCACATCCACCCCCTCCGGTGTATGAACCAAATTCCAAGTGTGCTATTTTGTTAAAGCATGAAATTCCTCACACGTGGTTGTATTCCAATTTGGGTCTAGTTTGGCCAATTTTGGGTTGTTGGAAATTGGGATATTGTCTGAGTGAATAGGTTAAAATTGACTTTGGGTTTGAAAATCCCGTGTTGGACACGGGTTTTCATATAGTGCGAAGGGGCAGGGGTGTGCGGAGTGGGTCTGCTGGGTGTCGGGCCAGGGTGTTGGTTCGGGATTGGTATCTGTTGGTTGTCAGTGGTTGGATCGGGCAGTGGATGGGTGTCGACAGTGGTGTCGATGGTTGGCGATGAGGGTGCTGGTTGGGTTGTCGGAGGTGACATTGGTGCCGATCTGAATGGTGGACCTGGTTGGGTTGGGTAGGTTATCGAGGGTGGTGACTGTGCAGAGATGGAGGGTGTGGCGGTATTCTGTGACAGAGACGATTCCGGCAGACTACCGGTGGTGACATGGGCTGTCAGCAGTGATGGTGGACCAGAGGACTGTCTGATAGTGGACGCCGTTACCAGCGGTGTTGGTGGACCAGAGGACTGCCTGACAGTGGACGTCGTTACAGGCGGTGACACTGGGACTGTGGTGGCAGTGCGTTGGAGTTCGTGAAGAATAACGGGGGAGATGTCAATCTTATCAAGAAAGATGTAGTCTGTGTTGCGGAATTTTTGGATATTTTCAAACGGAAAAACCATCTCATCAAACGTGACGTGACGAGAAACATAAATTTTACGAGTGGACAACTCATAGCACAAATAACCCCTATGGTTAGGTAGGAAACCTAAAAAGACACATGGAGTAGTTTGGGGTGCTAACTTATGAGGGGCGGTAGACGCGATATTGGGATAACACAGGAAACCGAAAATCCGAAGATGGTCATAGGAAGGGATCTGTCGGTATAATATTTCAGTTGGGGTCATGTTATGAAGTGTACTGGTAGGTAAAATATTAATGACGTATTATACCATTTTAACAGCATAGACCCAAAATGCGTGAGGTAAAGAAGCATGAAACTAAAAAGTGCGAACCATATTATTTATAATGCGGATGATTCGCTCGGCTTTGCCATTTTGAAGGGAGGTGTGGGTATATGAAAAATGAAATAACATGCCATTATTTTTACAAAATTTGTGAAACGTGGAATTATCAAATTCACAACCATTGTCACATTGAAAAGATTTAATGGTTTTTTCAAATTGTGTGGATGAAAATACGAAACTCAAGAAACTTGGCAGACTTCTAATTTAAATTTAAGAGGATAAATCCAGATAAAATGAGAGTAGTCATCTAAAAAGACGAGATAATATTTATGACCAAGAGAGCTAGTAATGGGAGATGTCCATAAGTCAGCATGAATGATATCAAACGGAGCAAACGTAACAGAAAGAGACGATTTAAACGGAAGACGAACATGTTTGCCTAATTGACAAGAAACACAATTTCGGGTAAGTTTCCCATTACAATGAATGAAATTATTGCTTCTAAGAAAATTAAAGACAGGGACTCATGGGTGTCCAAGCCGATTATGCCAAGTTGACGGAGATATAGCAACAAGAGAAATAGAAGAGCATGAGCTGGCAGCGGAGGTGGATGGAAAATGATATAGATCCCCGTACTATTGCATCTCGTGAGAGGTGGCCCCGTATGATGATCCTTCACAGTAAAACTAAAAGGGTCAAAATCAACAGAGACAGAATTATTACGAGTAAATTTTCAGGCATATATAAAAATTTGAATAATGTTGGGAGCATATAGGACATTATTTAGGAAGAAGTGTGGGTGAGGTGGTTGGGTGTAGGTGGTACCATACCCCTGAATTGGAATGCGATGGCCACTACCAACAGTAATATATTGAGGGTACTTTAGCAGAAACAATTTGGGAAGATTACCTGCAGTCCGGGTGAGGTGAGATGTAGCCCCCGTGTTCATGTACCAATTTTCGTCGGGCTGTTGCATGGTCATGCTGCTGAAGGCCTGACCCAATTCGGATGGGGCCAGGCCACTGTAGGATGGCGTCGACTAGGCTTGGATGTAATAGGCCTGAGGGGCCATGGGAACTGGGCCTAGTAGGCCGGGTTACTGCTAAAACTGAAAGGGTGTTTGGCCCATCTGTTGCTGGTTGAAATACGACTGGACAGAGGCCCAGGGGCCAGTGTTGGGCCAATGCCCTGGGCCGACCCAATTTGCTGAAGGTTGTGATCTTTGGGCCGGGCCTTGCTGCCACGCCGCCCGCTCTATTTGCCATCGCCCGCTTGCCACCTCTGCAGCCACCGCGGCCATCCCGCTGTTGGCGGCTGTCCAACTGTGGTTGACCGGCGGAGGGGGCGGCGAAATTGTCGGGAGCATCAACCTTTAATGTTTTTATTGTGTTCATCTTGTTTTGCACGTCGTGTTTCTTCAAACAACAATTGCGATCAATCCTTGTTAAAACTGGGAAGAGGGTCGGCATGTTGGATCATTATTGCGAGTGTGTCATATTCACCTTTCGGTAATCCTGTAATAAATTGGAGAACCATTTTTGTCTCAGAAACTGGTGTCCCTACGTTGGATAATTGGTATGCAATAATTTTTAATTGTTTGCAATACTCTGTCATGTTGGTGAAGTTTTCTAGACGGGTGTTGTTGAACTGTTCTTCAAGATATACGGCACGGGTATGCTTGTTATCTTGAAAGATCTCCTCCAAACAGATCCAAAGTTCACGTGCCGAGGCACCAGACTTCATAATCGTATGAAGCAGATCTTTAGAGATAGTTCCATAAATCCATTATTTTACAATAGCCTCAAGACGACGCCATGTCGTGTCGGGGATGTCAAGAGGGCGAGGAACGAATTCATCAATGTGGTCTAGCATGTTGTACGTGCAAGTATGAATATAAAATAGTTCAACCCAAGAAGAATATTGACCCTCTTCCTGATCAAGAAGTAAATGGATGAAATTCTTGTTATTGGTGATGGTAAATGCCAGATGGAATGAGGAATTGGAGGAGGGAGGGTGGTCGTCAAAGACAACCGTAGAAGATGCGGAAGTTTTAGGTGAGGTGGGAGCAGACATGGTAGCCACAGATAGGAGAAAACAATCGTGAAAGAGAGGAAAGAGAAAGTGACGGAAAACACAAATTTCGGCAGCGGGATTCCCGAGGGCAGGGGTGTCGGCGGCAGAAGAAGAGAAAATTAGGTTTTGTGGCTTAGGCTCTTAATACCATGTAGAATTGTATTAATCTCCCTTGGGGAGCCTTTCTCATTAATACAAAATATATATAGGTGTACAATGTGGAATCCTTATACAATAGGGATCATAATTTTACCATAATTACATAACACTAAATATGATAAATATGTTACATTATACCCGGCTAATATAAATTTTAAAATAAAAATATATATTTTATTTAAAAAAATCATGCGGACAATTTAGCATAATAAATACATATATCACTTCCCTGAGATGAGATCGTTTAATAGGAATAAAGAATATCAAATAGTTAAGACCAAAGACAGATAACTAAAATTACTAACAACAACAAATCTAATATAATCGTATAGACGACGTTTGGGAAAGATATTGTGTACGTTAATTTTATTTTTATCCTGAAGAATAGAGAGATTGTTTTCGGCACCAATAAATCATCCACTCAAAGGAAAAGATAACTAAATCTATGAAAATATAAATACCAACTAATATCCATGCCAAACATAGAATTCTTTTAGGTATTCGGCATATATCATTTATTATTGATGTTAACAAATAGTAGTAATTTATTAATAGGTATGCCGAAATTATACACAAGATATAAAGGGTTAGGAAGAAGTAATGTAAGAGTTCATTATCACACATGGTCTACAACGAGAGAGGGGATGAGGGGCTATGCAGACAAAAGCCAAGTGGCTTGAAAATTGGTAGTCTTAACATTAGGTCGGCATGGACATGCATCTTTGCTTATAAATAATACTCACAATAGGAGCATTAATGTAGATCTAGAAATAAAGTTGTAACACATAGCCAAAGAAGACTTTATAATTGTCACGTTGTTCACACTTCACCAAAAAATCTTCTACCACTAATCAAAAAGAGACTTGTTGGTAATTACAAGAAAGAAAACGACATGTTATAATATATTTTACTGATTTTATAATACTTTATTTATTTTATTGGTATCACATGGTACGTTATATAGTTAGTGGTTGGAGAAAGACCCATTCTTTCTCTGTTATCTCTTTTGTTTGTTTTCTTGATCTTTCCATGCCTCACCCATGTGAAATGTTACACATCGCTTTGTATGTATTTGATATGTCCGGACAAGGCTTAGTTCTTTGTACTTGGGCATGTATTTACATATATGGTGCATGTATAGGTAGTTAGGTATGTATAAGTTTTAAGTTGTATGGGGGATAATGCAAGGAATTACACTGTTTGTTGTAATTTGTCGTACAAAACACAGAAATAGTAAGAATTTGTTGAAAGTTTGAGGCGTGTTAAAGACATTATCCTTAAGGATAATTCATTCGATATAGGTGTATTCCCTAAAATTTAACAAGCTCTTTTAGTATAAATTAAAAGTCAGAAGCTAACAAAAATTTTACAAAAGTAGGTAACCAGCACCAAAAAGATTAGAAGAGGAAGCAGTTTTTACTCTTCGTATTTCACTATTCCAAATGAGCCCAACTTAATATATATATATATATATATATATATATATATATATATATATATATTTATAGGATAAAAAAGATATTGAAAGAACGTTTGACAAATGTAAAGAATGGATCTTAGGCCTAACTCAACCCCAAAAGTCAGTTTATAGGGTAAAAATTGTTCAGGTCCATATAAGGAGTCAATGTTCACCTCGTTAACTAGAGCGTGGACAATATAATTTGGGGGCCCAACATCGGTAAGCAAAGAATTGTAATGAGTCTGACTCTGATACCATGTAAAGAATGAATCTTGGGCCTAACTCAACCCCATGTAAAGAATAGATCTTGGACCTAACTCAACCCCAAAAGTTAGCTTATAGGGTAAGGATTGTCCAAGTCCATATAAGGAGTCCATGTTCTCATTCCACCCATATCCGATGTGGGACTCTTAACAACAACAATCATATTCTTTAATATAAATTCTACCATTTAAGGCTAATAAAATAGAAATAATACCTTTGTATTAAAGTCAAATAGGAACGTTAGTGCTTTTATTATTTTTGAGATACTAAATAAAAAACAATATTTTTCTAACACTATTTACATAGTTTAATTATTTATGATAAGTTATTATTATTATTTTATTTTCTAAATTACCATATCAACCTTTATAGAGAGTTCACTACTGTTATTGTAAAGAAGTCACATGACAACAACTTTACCAGTTAGTCCAGATAAAATGTTTTTTGTACAACATTTTACTAACGAACGATAAATGAAAACTTTAGTATAGAAAGGGCTTTGTCTATTTTGTGGCTAGGGACATTTATATTTTCTTGTTTGTAGGATTAAACTATTTAAGCAAAGTCGAAGATAATATTTATGAAAAGGACAAAATTAGAAACTTCGTGCTCGCGCTATTCAACATGTGAGTTCACATACTGGAAAGCTAAAAAGGAGTCACTAAGTATACCCTCAATTAGAAAAAAGGACGAGAAAAATAGGAGCTGTTGAAATGAACTTTATTAGGTAAATGAAGAATTAAAGGTTGTGGTTGAATAGTAAATATTCTTTCTTTCTTTTTTTTTTTTTTTTTTGATAATCCAGGTTTCCAGGCTTGCGCCTGACTACTTCACTGGTATTATCCAGACGTCCTGGAGGTAATAGCACCGGTCCTTCAACAACTATCACCAGGTAAATTTGTGCTCCGATGACTAATTTTTTAGGAGCGTACAACTGATCAATGAGACAAGGTCAAATTCCCCAACATGCAGAATTTCTTCGTGCTTGCGGGGAATCGAACCCACGCTGTCCCATGCCAGAGCGCCTTATAGCGCCCAGGCTCTGAGAATGAAGTCTTCTTTGATAGAAAGTGTTAAGAGTCCCACATCAGATATGAAATAAAAATATGAACTCCTTATATGGACTTGAACAATCCTCACCTTACAAGCTAGCTTTTGGGATTGAGTTAGGCCCAAGATCCATTCTTTATATGATATCAGAGTCAGACTCATTCAAATTCTTTGTTCACCGATGTTGGGCCCCCAAATTATATTATACACGCTCCAGTTAACAAACAATGTCTGGCCATGCGGGAGAGTGTTAAGAGTCTCACATCAGATATGAAATGAGAATATGGACTCCTTATATGCACTTGGACAATCCTTATCTTACAAGTTAGCTTTTGGGATTGAGTTAAGCCAAAATCCATTTTTTACCGGAAGTACTTATTTATCTTCAAAGTTGAGCTTTTCAGCACGCATTCGCATTAGTCGAATCTCAAAGTAGATATCAACTGAAAAACTAATGTAAAAATATTAGGTAGTAGAAGAACTTATATGACTGTCCCCAGAGCAACAGTCGAAGTCAATAGCAACAATTTGAGTTATAATACTACAAGTTCAATTTTCTGTATCCTTTTAATATTTAAAATCAAATCAAAATAAAAGATCAAATCAACCCAACTTGAAAGTTGACTGTATTCGGTTTAACATGGTTTGGTGTTAGAAAAATCGAGCCAAAATAAAAGTTAAATATGTTTATTTATTTAAATGTACGCAAATATTTAATATTTTGTCTGGACGTTTTTGTGTCTTTACTCTTTACTCGGGATGTAATGTTTAAAATATTTATTACACGAGGTCCCTTTTTTGTTCTGATTAAATATTTGGCTAACGTGTACGATCACTTTTTAACATACTTCAGTCCACTATATTCATTCATGTTCAAAAGTGAAGATTCATTAATTTTCTCTGTCTTTGCCAATTCTATATGATAGTGTTCAATTTGATATTATTTAAAAAGGTAAATGAAACATACTGCTATTATTGTTTCATATTGAGTTTTTTTTATTCATATATTGTAGTTTTTAGGAGTCATTTATTATTTTAAAATTATTAAAGTTTAGTTAAACTTGAAAGCATATGAACATATAAGATTATTGTTAGATTCAAGGGTGGATTTAGCGAAGGAGCAACGGGTTTAGCTATAACTTAGATATGTATACTTCTTTAAAGAAATCAACTCAATTAGTACAAATAATAGATTTAACTCAATCAATTAGAATGGATGTGACAGTACTCTGAAATCTGAATCCGAACTCATTTCAACTCCTAAATCTGTTATGTATACTTTATAAGAAATGGCATGCTTATAAATCACTATTTCTTTTTATGCACACTTTATCTTTTCCAGAGGTAAAATTACACTAGGTATGTTGTTATTCAGGCAAAGCACACATGCGATAAGACGCATGTTTGAGTGCCTTAACGCCTGCACTGCATAGGTCACACCCGGTCCACACGCTTTATCGTCCTTCCTCTCTTCCTGAAAATCGCAGCTCAAGTTTGTTCTCACTTCTCAGAGGCACTAATATAGTCAGTCTACTTGTGCCAAATACACGTATAAGTTGGTCTGAGAGAGGTATAGCAGAAAACCAACAAGGAACTTCTGCTCCTAGATATGACAAGAATCACAAAAACACTAACTAGGCAATCATCATAACTGCCAACTTTCTTGCTCAGTCCACTCCCACTATATTTGCAACTCTTTGAAAACTTCAAACATAACACATAATATATGCCCGACTCAGATTACATAATAAATGCTAGACTCAGATTCTTTTTGTTTTTTGGATAACCAAGAAATCCATTTGATGCTTAATGACTGAGAAATCTGTTTGAGACCAACCCTAAAGACCAAAAGCAGGTTTCGAAACTTGGAGATAATGAGTCCACCCCTCTACTCTTCTCTACTTAAATAACAGGCTTAGTTGGCATGGCGCAAGGTTCGAACCTGCGACCCAAGTCACAAGTCCCTCAACCTGTCACTTGAACAAAGCCCTGGGGGCTAGGACACGGATTCATTTCACAATTGCATTTAGGAAATAAAGGGGAGAGAAAAGGATAAAAAAGCAAAATGCATATATTCAGCATGATTCACAGAGCCATATATCCTTTAAAATATTCGGGTCACAACACTTTCTAGATCTCCTTGGGGAAAAGAAAAAAGGAAGCTGATCATCCAATGAACAGCCATTGGATTAGCTACTCAGTTACCAGAGGAGGTACAAGCTACATATTCATACATGGGACACGAAAAACTAACGAGGAAACAAAAACCATCCCCTATAAAACAAAGCCAGCAGAGCAGCAGCTAGTGTTGTTATGCACTAGTAGTACATTGGTGGTTGAGTTGTAGCAGCAATACTTCCATAACCACCATCGTAAATTGCTTGACTAGCAGCACCAATTCGCTGACCTTGTGAATGCATTAGAGCCTGGGAATGCATCAGAGCCTGTGTACCGCCCATCCTAGCCAAAGTAAGCTGCCGCTCATAGGCTGCAAGATCAGTCGCTGAAAAACCAGGGATGTGTCCCATAGCTGGGGGAGGAAGAGGGGTAGAACTCGTTCCTGGCGGAGTAGGCTTGCTTCCCCATGAGCACTGTAATGAAAAAACAAGATTAATATATCCTCTTTCTGTCTCTCTTCCTCTTTCGATTTAACATATTTGTACATACACTATGCCTTCAGCTACAGACAAAAAAGAGCTCGCACAGAGGAAAACCATCTTCCAGATCAGGTGGTGCCAAAATCTACAAATTACTCCCTCTGGTCCGTAGTGTCCTTCTGGCCTTTTTATTTTAGTCCAAAATAAGTGTCCTTTTACATAATCAAGAAGGAATTAATTTTATTTTTCCAAGATTTGCCCTTTATTTATATATACCTAAGAAGTCTTTTAAATTACTCCAAATTTCTATGAAGGGTAACTTAGTCAAGATATCTTTTTTTTTCTAGGAGTTATTTAGTGTTTTCTCAAGGATGTGTCACAAGGCCAAAAGGACACTTATTTTGGACCGAAGAGAGTATTAGCATACAAGCAACCTCGGGCAAGCCCATCAGAACCTAAGAAAAAGGATATTACACATCCAGCAACTCTAAATGCCAAACATTAAGTTATTTTTCATCTCAAAGAAAAACACCATCTACAGAATCATCAAAACTCACTTTCTATAACTGATAAAATATGAATATTCTTCCATGGAATAGGACCACAGAAGGTGCTCTAGAAATTTATAGTGACCCCTCCCTTGGTTGCTTCTAAACTGTTGACTATTTAACAGAACAAGAAATAAAGTTCTTCGAGTACCTACTCTACATAATATTGCCTCCAATCAGGCCTAAAGACGTCACAAATGGACAAGTCTGAGGAAAGAGAGAACTCTAAAATGTTTTTATGGTCCAATAACTTTGTTTAGATTATTAGAACCATATCAGTTCTTTTGATCATCCCGTACATGTCCCAGATAGCATTACAGAAAAGTGTAGGTATACATATAAAGTCAAAACAACTAAATTCTCATTTTCACACATTACCTTAATAGGTTTACCGAAAAGGAATTGGGTATTTCCCAACTGAATAGCTCGAGCAGCTTCAGCATGGGTGCTGTATCTTACAAAACCAAAACCTTTGTCTCGTTGAATACGGACATCTTCAATAACACCAGCTCCAAGTGCATGAAAATGACGATGGAGGTCAACTGAAGTAACCTGAAACACACATGGACATCAGAACCTCACACATAATTCTGGTATCTAAAGACAATAATAATAAACTGCAAATAAACTCCATCCTACTTCCATTATATATTATTCCTCTACTCCATTCAAGCAGGGAAGGTGAATCTCTTGCGTCCTAACAGCTACTTGATAGATGCCCAAGGTCCAGGAGTGGAGCTATCGTTACATTGCTTGAATGGAGATATAAATTCAAGCTAATTAAGAAGCTTGTGAAATATATCTCCACCAGTGGAATTTCTGATACTGTAGTTATATTTAAATCACTTCGGATATTTCATGTTATTCATGAATCATAATTTTTGTCCCCAAGAGAGCATGTGCAAATATGGCCTAAAGGAAGTGGAGCCCACAACTACTAGTAGCAAAATTCGTAAGTAACTAAAAAGGGAGTTATGAGGTGTTACTACACTCACTTCAGGAGAAAGGTTGCCCACATAAACAGTTGTATACTGGGGATTATTCTCTGGAGCATCTTCATTGGCCTTGTCATGACCATCATCTAGACAATAATACAAATGGCATCAAGATTCTTTATCATGTAAGTTAATTCAGTAAAAGCAAGGCAACTGCAAAGCTCTAGTAAGCACTTCATGTCAGTTACAAAGTCTACATCACTTTGGTAAAAGAATCTACACATATAACACGAGATAATGGTCAAAAACACACCTCAAATATCACCTTTTTTTTAATTTCCTACATGAACTATTAGGTGTGAGAGTTTCCTACCTAAATTATCACCAATTAGTTTGCAAAACACACCTCAACTATTAGTTGTTCGTTGTTCCTACCTCAACTATCACCAACTAGTTTGCAAAACACACCTCATTAAAAGTGAATAACTAATAGTTGAGGTGTGTTTTGCAAACTAGTTGGTGATAGTTGAGGTAGGAACAACGAACAACTGATAGTTGAGGTGTGTTTTGTAAACTAGTTGGTGATAGTTTAGGTAGGAACTCACACACCTGATAGTTCAGGTAGGAAAACTCAAAACAATGTGATACTTTAGGTGTGTTTTTGACCCTTAACCCATAACACAATACTCCCACTTAGCCATTTGCACACTCCTTAAGAAAACACTAACTCCAAGGCAAAAATAGGTAATTTGACTAAAATGTCCCTAATTAAATAGGTGTTGGGGTTTGGTCCCTATCATTTAATAAGGAAAAATCTGAAAAAGTAAAGTTAATTATTTCCTGATTTGGTAAGTGAACATTTGAATAAAAAAGTAAAGGTTAAGTAGACACTCTTTTTGATCCGGAGGGAGTAATAAACTGATCATAAATGTGCTTGGGTCAATACGCAAGAATTCTACATGACTGTTAAAGGTACTTGATATACTACAACTGAAAGTACACTGTTGTTTCAACAAGCAGAAAATAGAAGCAACCATAAAATTCAGAAAACCAACCTGATGTTCCACATGTCAACTCAACAACACTTTTGGCATCTGAACTCGGCTTGTCATCAATTCCTCCAGCAGCACCTTTCGTTGCCCAGTTGCAGCGGATTGGTCTGCTTCCTAGCCACTTCCCTGTTGTTTTGAACCAAAAAGATTTCCATTTTGATGAGATAGAAAAACCAGGGTCATCTTCATTCAAGACTACTCATACAGGAGATAAAACAATCAACAAATGACAAGGTGGCATGAAACCAAGTTCTCATCCATGTGAAAATGATTTTTAGAAGAAAAAGAAGTGTCAAATCTTGAATTTCTAAAACATTGAGAATTATATAAATTGGGTGGTACACACTATTCTTTATTCTTATACTCTGAAAAACAGTTAAAAATTTTGAACTACAGCATGCAAGAAAACCTAATGAAGCCAGATTGGGATAAAGACTGGAGGAGGTACAATGATCTGTTTGTTCGGAGAGTGAAAGACCAACATAGAGAGTGAAAGAACGTGTAACAATGAGCTATTCACCGAGAAAACAAGAAAATAATTTTACTTGTTCCTATGCTATAGAATCCCAAGTAGAACAAGAACACAAACAGTAAGCAACCAAGATTTTCCCCAATAGTAGACTGGTGGGCAAAGAGCTCTATTCAGAACCAATTTGTAATTTTAGACAGTATATAAAACCATGGCAAATGAGAAATAAAGAAATAGACAGCTTGTTCTTACCATTCAAGTCAATTATTGCACTTTGGCCTTCCTGCGCAAAACATTACCAAAATAAAAAAGTTGACATGGTTTATACAAAAACACAAGGCAGGCACTACTATTTTTCTTCATTTTCTTTTTGGGGGTTGGATGTTTGGGTGGAATGCACGTGAGAAGAAGCAAAATATCAGAGGATTGAGCAAAGCTATCTTAGCACCTGCTGATTACGGAAGGAAACAAATCCAAACCCCCTTGAACGGCCTGTTTTTTGATCCCACATAACCTTTGCATCTCTGCAAGGAAAAACTTGAAAATAATATGAGTACAATGTATTTTTGAAAATCAATGTCAGGATTTACAGGACTACAAATGATAAAACTTACGAGCAGCTAGGGTAGACTGAAAAGCATGCATACAATGTGGCATCTGTAACCTCTGGACTGAGATCACCCACAAAAATGTTGAAGTGGCCTGTAAGCCAGAGAAGACGTTATTGAGTTCTCAACTAAGCACTGCAAAACTAACAAGAAGGTAGAAAATATAGCTATCTAATATACTTACTTGAGGTATCCTCTCTCTGAGCACTAGTATATGCCCAGTTAACTATTATAGGCTGCCCAAACCTGCATTTTACCAGTAAGGCTTACCACAGAGCAATTACTGAACTCTTAAGCCGGAATATTGCGAGAAATCTACTTACAAATGTCTTCCATTAAGCGTCACAATAGCAAGGGCTGCTGATTGGCGATCAACGTAATCCACAAAACCATAGGATGTCTGCATTGCAAGGAAATCACCATATATCAGTCTCGTATCAAGAAACCACAAACAATTTATGTGGCTAGAGATGAACGACACACTCACACATAAACATCATTCTAGAAGTATAGGGGATTTCAGGACTGTATCTGTGAAGGCAGAAAATATTTTATGGAACTAACATCAATAATGCAGTATACAAGACCATGAATTCATTTGGTAGATACCAACCCTCTTTCCTGACCCTTTTCAGGTTCTAGAAGTGTAGCCCAAGAAATCATGGAGTGGCAGAAGGTTAAGACTATCATTGTGTATGATCACCTTTAATGTGAAATGCTTTTGTTTTAAAAGCTTAAAAGTTATTCATGAATAGATCCTCATCACATTGTAAAACTGCTCCAAAGTCACAATCACAATAAACTCCAAAGTCAGGAAGGTCTTAACAAGTAAACAATTAAGAACTTACATGGGAATCACCATGCATTTTTACTACCTTGTTATACTTTAATCTACAAAAGCTCAACAGTGATTAATCAATTTTGAAGATCCACAGTTTTGGCTGGAGCCAATACTATAGATACTCCAGAGCAAACAGATAATGCCTACACTCTGAATTCATGAAGGCTATTTCACGAGTTAAAGAACTAGCAAGGCCAATGATTCTAAGGCTAATGGCGAAGCCAAGGTGAGATCGCTTCGAGAAGTAAAGCAAATGTCTTTCAAGGATGTTTTCATAATTCTTTCAAACAAGTATATGCATAAAGTTGAAAAAGAAAAATAAAGAAGAAAACAACAAAAATAGGGCAATGACTGAACAGAGAAGAAATGGAAATAGAAGATTGCGACTTTTTTTTGTTTCTTTTCAATTCTTAATGGCTGATTGTGGGGGAGAGAGAGAGAGAAAATACCGCCTATATGAAAAATCACAAAGAGAAACCACTTCAACCACAACTATCCATAACCCAAAATGAGTTAAACCTAAAGATGCTAGCTTGCACTTCTCTCTCTCCCTCCAAAAGTCCAAACAAGCACCAGTGAGGTCAATGCATTGATGAATGCAGCGAAATTCGCGTCTCAACTACTAAGGCATACACCTCATAAGATTAACACCTCCTTCCATTGAGCAAGAGGCAATATGCCTATGCCTCACCCTCGAGATGTGCATATGCCTAACAAAAACATCCGAAAGCACTGACCCAGAATCATAGGCACAACCACATTTCACCTGAAAAACTTCCTAAAATGAAAATTCAAGAGAAATTCATGAATATCATTTTAATTTACATTCTCACTTGCTCCAAGGTGCCTACACTCCATAGTCATTCAAGCGTTAGCATGTTACACCAGTTAGAACAATGACAGCAATTAATCATCTCTAGATAGGCATGTTTCAATTAACTCTTCAGACTTGTCTGGTAAGAAAATGTTAAACATGAACCACAATAACGAGATCAGACCTTCTCCTTCTTTATGAGCTTAAATCCCTCAAGGGGGCCAGTACTTGAGAAGACCTCTTGAAGAAGTGGTTCCGTTACTTGCGGGTGGATGTTTCCAACGTACCTAGTTTGGATAACATTAAAAACCAGAAGGGTTATCAATGATTGATATTATGTCCTCTTTAAGTATATAGATTAGCATGCTCGATCAAGTGCAGTTTTATGCAGCGAACAAGTAATAAAAGCATATAAAAGTATATAATTACATGAGCTTTTGTACCAAGATACAACTACAGAAAAGGGTATCCATTCAAAAGGCGCTTTCTATTTCTTAAAAGCAGCTACATTTCATCCCATTATAACTAAATCTATGATGGGAACAGCAGACCATTTCCCCAACAGCTTTAAAACACCATTTCTTTCACGTAGATCCTTCGTTAGACTGATAAGTTTATGAAGTGAAGACCAGAATCAATCTCGCATCTTACACAAACTTATATTTGCAAACACTAAATGTTCAGAAATAATACTCTTCCCTTAGACAAAGGAGAACCTCATATCACTTTTTAAGCAAAAGGCAACAATTTAAAAAGATAATGGCAAAATAAAAAGAAAACTGGTTTTCAAATCAAAAGAATGGCCATGAGGCACTCACACACTGCGGCAAGTACTTGAATCAAATCCAGGAGGCAAATTTCCACTCAAGATAGGCTCTATCTGTAAACAAATACTACAAAAAGTTAAAAAAAAAAAAGAAAAGAGGATCCCTAAGTTTCCCTTAATCCCATGTATAACTATGTAGACACTAGTTCAAGTCAACATAGAAGGAGTATGCCAAGCATTGTGAAAATACAGTAAACTTTTCATTCCTATAGAAGCTATAAATGCAAACAAATGGAGAATTTGCGGTGGCCCTGCTCCCAATTCCAAACCCCCTTCACCGCTTCCTATCCCAAAGTTGTGAACTTTTTATTCAATAACTTGGAATTCTACGAAAACCATATAACCATGGCTACACAGAGAAGACATCAAGATTTGGTCATTCCTTGTCCTCAATAAATTCTATCTATATAGGCGCGCTAAGCTGAAAAACTAAATAAAGGCCAAAACAATTCGAAAACTGAACACCACTATTGGGGAAGTGAACTTTATAAGCTACATACCAACTCCCTATTAAAACTTTCTAATACTAACTGAACTCAAGTCCAGTAATTTCAACTTATTGCCTTTCGAAAGGCACTAATTGGCAACCACAACTCTATAAACTCAACCACAGTGACTTCACCTTGTTCTAATCATTGATGATTAGATTAAAAAAATAGACATAAATGCTTCAATTTTCAAATGGGTAATCCAAATTAGAACAAAACGACTCAAAATTTCAAAATTTTCAACAAAACCACAATCAAGAGATGCAAAAAGATTCAATCTTTACCAAAATTAGGACTTGGGTGTAATCCAAAAGGGCATAATAAGAAGTCAAAACCCAATAAAGACAGGAACTTGTTGAATTTAATTAAAAAGGGTAAATGAAAATTAATTAAGAAAAAGGAAATAAATTATTAAAAAAAACCTGAGGGGGAGCTAGAAGACCAGGATGATAAAGGGATTGCTGCGTCAGCCTCTGTTGCATCATATTCTATGAATTTAATGTGGAGATATAAAATATAGATTATATTTATGGAAAAAAAAAGAGAAAAGATGAATTTCAAGAACAGGAAATGAAGGAAGAAAAGAAACCCTCGAGGAAGAGGGAGAGTGCTGCCACACGAGATGATATATGTCTTCACTGCTTTTGGGCTACTACATGTTTATAATCCGTTAGCTGTGTTAACTACTGGTTGATTATCTATAGTTCTAATACTTTAATTTCTCGTCTGAGTCTAATTCTTTAATATTTAGCTTTACATAGTACTACTCAACTAACAATAATTAAATTTATAATAAATTAATTAATTAGAAAAATATAAGCATTAATAATTTAAAGTGGTAATTGCATTTGTGATTGAATTATACAAATTATTAGGAGTAGTTAGAGTTAGAACTCAAGTAAATGAAGTTGACTTAATATTAAACATAAAATAGATTTTTTTAGGTAAAAAATGATATTAAAATTTCATTATTTTTGTTTCCTAAATTTAAATTTTTAATTACATTTAATATCACCCTATTAACCTTAAATAATGATATGTATAAAAATTAATAACATCGCATTACTTAAACAAGTTATTAATTCATAATAATAGTTAATAATTCTTAAATTCAGACATTGTTAACTTAATTACCTTCAACCTTCTTCTTTGATACTTACTATGACCACTTTTTCTACTATCTATGTTGGAGCAGGAACATACAAAAAAAAAAAGTGAATACATGTACATGATGTAACGTATCTCAATTAAGTATTTCACCAAAATCGCTCAATTTAATCAATACAAATCTAGATGAGATACAAATACAACATTCTTTTAAGTAAAAATTAGTTACCCCTAATTTCTACATACTCACATAGATCGAATCTTATAACTTATAGCATAATCTAGGATACTGTTAGGAATTTATACCAAGATTTTTAGGACTAAATTTCACCTTTTGATCTCCCAAAAATGCGAGCCAATTTCGCCTCAAACCCTCTAAAATGCACATAAACTAATACGAAATTTGAAAATCTAGTATATAGCTACAAGTGTTCATCGCGACCGCGAATCCTGACCTAGTAATGCATCACGATTGAGGTCAAACCTCACGCGGTCGTAGAGAAGCGTTTACTGGAGGGAGGGAGGGTTTGACCCTACAACCATTTGCGATCCCATTGCCTAACCTCACGATCGTGGTAGCTTAATCCCCTGGCCTTCGCGATCCCATTGCTGCCCTCGCGATTTCGAAGAAGACACCAGACATCAGTAATTTGAGCTAACACCAAAACACTTCCTTCCTAAGGAGTCGAATTACCTCGAGCCCCTGTGATCTAAATTCGAGCATGTCAACACATCCAAAAACATTTTATAGACCTATACCAAGTCTCGAATCACCCAACGACATGCTAAAACTCAAAATGAGAGGCCGTGTTCTCAAAATTAGCTTTTAAGCCTTTCAAAACAAAATTATGTTTAAAGAGTCTTCCTGAGCCCTTCTAATTTCAACTCGGAACTCGAACTATCCCATCAAGTCCAAAGACATGATAGGAAACTAACGGAAACATCAAATCACATAAAAGAGTAAATATGCTCAAGGGGGGGTCAAAATGTTACACGTTGACTCACTATACGATTATTTGCTTACGAAATTTCTCGAAACACTACACACTACAACGAACTAGTCATAGTAAAAATGAAAAAAAAAATTTTGCTCTCCATAATTGATAGATATACCATGCATAAAAGGAATATTTGTTGAAAATTTACTAATGTGGAATTAAGTTTATCCCATTATTTATGACTCGAACAATTGGGGCCCCGCACGTCAAAAACGTCGTTTCCACACACGTGCAATCTTAGTGCCAAGTATCGTAAAATTCGTTAATGAAAAAGATATTGATACGTAAGTGAAATTTTTGAGACATAGAATGATGGACGGTTATTGGATGAATAACAAATGTTCCACGTTGGTAAACGAATGAAGGATTGTGCAAGGTGTAAGATGGAATGGGTCGGAAAGGGCATCAGAGCCGAGAAGGGCCGCGACGCCTCCCGGACTGGGCCGCAGCGCCGCGACGCTAAATGTTGCAGCGCCGCGGTGCTTCCCAGGCAGTGTTTGCTCGACGAAATCCCAAAGGTTTGGCTGTTGAGGGGGTTTCAATGACATTGAATCCACCCAATAATGGCCATTACTTGGACCATTATGTTGTTGCATTACTTGGGGGTTAAATGTCATCCATTACATGGCAATTGATTGCCATTATGGGGTATTTGAAAGGTCATTTAGTACACCTATAAATTGAGGTCTTTGGCTCAATTCTATAGATGAACATGGAGATGACTATGAACAGAAAAACAAGTTAACAACACCACAAAGAGATCAGATTTTCCTGATATCAATCATTCTCTTAGCAATCTTCATTATTCATGTTCTTCGCTGAGATCATTTGTGTAGACTTTGCACACTTGATAGTTTGTTGTTTCATCTTGGGAGACTATTGTCCACACTTTCGTAAAGCCTATATATGGGGGTAATCTTGTCTTAAAGACAGAGAGTCATCTCTCGACTTAGTCGGTGGTATTTATCTAATTGGTTGCTAAGTGTTTTAGGTGTTAACTTAACAGACGAAGGACTCTAACCGTTCGTATTCTCAGTGGATCTACAAGCCACAAGTGTAGCAGTTGATGTTCTTGTATTTCCGAATACAAGATCCATATTTGAAGTTTCAATCTAAGATCGAGATATTGACAACTTGTTGTTGTCCTCTTTGTTGTTTATCATTTCGATCACTGTAATAGTTATTTACTATTTCCATACGAGCTTTACATATTCCAACAATTTTAAGACAAGATTGTATTAGTGCTCGAAAGATGTGTGCCAGCGGATATGGTCCCAAATCTGGCTGTGGTTTTCTTCTTGAAAACAGTTCTGTTAACAGTTCAAACATTGTCTTTGTCAACAACCATGCTTTCAAATCTGGTCCTAGTTTTGGTTCCCTCTTTAACGACAGTTACAAATCTATTTCCGTCAAAGGTGGGATCTCTGGATCTGATGCTGAGTTTCAAGATACTGCTGATACTCATGCTAGTATGGCTAAAGATCAAGGACGAGTTGGTTTCACCGCTCCCGAGGGTGGTGGAAACAAGCGCCCACGAGAGGCTGAGGATGTCAACTGGGACAAGAGGAGAAGGCTGAAGATGATATTCTATCATGTAGCAAAAAACCTATATTTATCCCAGACAAAGTATCTAAATTATAGTAAGGAGGATATGGACACTCAATCTAACTGAAGTGGGCTAGAATCCAAAAGGTCTAAGTTAATTATCCTTCCTTATCTATAATATGTTTAGTTAATAACTGAATAAAAGTGTGTAAAGCAAGGTTGTGAATATGAAAGTGTTTTCATTAGAAACTTATATTCCCTACACTCTAAAATCAGTTATTGAATCTCCTTCCTTCTCGGTTAAAGATTGGACTATTGTAAACAAAACTTAAAAGATATGTTCTTTTGAGTCTAATTATTAAAAGTGTGTAAAGTATGTTCGCACATACGAAGGAGAGAGATCCACTGACTGTGCAAAAATTGTTACCACTCTTAAGTAAGCGTCAGGGATTTCCCTGGGCACCAATCACAAGGGAAGAAGACTAAAAGATAGTGGTTTATCTTAAGACGCTGAACATGTCACACTATTTGACAGAAGATCCTTCATTTGATAGGATGATATTGGACACTCAGTCGTACAAAACCTACGGGCGACTGGAGTAGGCCAGAATTCATTTGATAGGATGATATTAGACACTAAGTCGTACAAAGCCTACGGGCGACTAGAGTGGGCTAGAATTCATTTGATAGGAAAATTAATAGACACCTAGTGAGGTGAGCCAGAGTTTCCATGTCTTAAATGATCTGAAGGCCAAAAGTAAGGCAGAAAAGTAATGGACACCTAGTGAGGTGGGCCAAAGTTTCCAGGTCTTAAATAATCTG
Source organism: Anisodus acutangulus (assembly GCA_029783415.1). NCBI lineage: Eukaryota > Viridiplantae > Streptophyta > Magnoliopsida > Solanales > Solanaceae > Anisodus > Anisodus acutangulus. The sequence continues at coordinate 14,288,983 of CM056502.1, read as the reverse complement.
AAGGCCAAAAGGCAGAAAATAAATTGGACACTCAGTCTGCCAAAGCAACTGGAGTGAGCCAGAGTATCTAGATCACATATGATCTTGTTACTCCCTAACCACGGGCAAGAGGTTGTTCATGTGAAGCAACGCCACCTCTAAAGTAGAAGGGGTTGAAGAGGTTGTCCTCAATAGGACTTCATGGAATGGGATCACTCTAAAAGGAGGTGATACATGTCCCAAACCTGGTTTAAGGGACGCTGTTGGTCAAGCTTGTTTGAGACTAGTCCAACAAGTCTATAATAATTAAGAATGGTACAGTATCTCTGTAGCTAAATTAATGATATATTTGTAATATGTACATCTATGCCATCATAGATTAAGACACGTTAAATAGAAAGTCATTCAAAAGCTAACGAAGTTGAGATTGTTGCCTTATGTCGACATAAACCCTCAAAATAAATGTGAGGTAGGTGAAGAGGCAAAATTACCTTTCCATTCCATCAAAGGAATAACGAAAGAAACATCGCTCCTCTAGAACTTAGTCACACCTACATGGGTGATTTGAAGTTTATACAAAATAGAGGGGAGAGACAAGTACTTTGTGACCTTCATTGACGATGGTACAATGTATTGCATCCTTTGTTTGTTGAAAAGAAAAAATAAAGTTGTTGAAGCAGATAAGAGCTACAAAGCAGAAGTTGAAAATCAACTAAGCCTACAGATTGAGGAATTCGTAGTGATAGAGGGGGAGAATGTGAAACATCGTTCATCAAACGACTGCTCATTACTCACCTCAGTCTAACGGTGTTAGCCAAGCACAAAGTCGTACGCCCAATATATGTAGGGCAAGACGATCCTTACCGCTAATGCGATTCTCAACAGAAATACGTATAAGGTTAAGGATAATCCTCTGTGTGAAACATGAAAATGATCCCACCTACAAATGTTGTGTTGTGGGGTGGCTTGGTAGATGTTGGAATACCGAAACATGTCAAGTTGGATCTAAGAATGTAAATTGCATAACCACTGGACCTGCAAATAACGGTAGTGCTTATCGTCTCTTAGTGTCAAAGAATGCTGAATTCTTTGAAGATAGCTTTCCTTGAGAAGGAAAAAGAAGTAATTGCTCGAGGTTAATAAGAACCCGCGAGGGCCTGACTTTTCGGAACTAGACGTTCCATATCTACAGGACTCGGAAGTTGTTGACTATCCAGAACTTAATATTCCAGATCTACAGAACTCAAGGATTCTAGATGTTGAACCGAGACGGAGCAAAGAGGGGACAAAGACTTGTTCCAGGCCTTCTAGCTTGTATAGTTGAGAACGAACCATGGACAATTAACAGAGAATTGTCATCTCCAAAAGCGTTGCTTTGGAAAGAAGCTACATAGAGAGAAATAGATTCCATCATATAGAACCATACTTGTGTAATGGTTGACCTTCCTCCGGGAAAAGAACCTTTGGATTGTAAATGTGGATACTCAAAAGTGAGTACAAAGTAAATGGATCTACTGACGAGTATAAGGCCTCGACTACTTGGACATGTGCTCCCCTATGAATAGCTTAACATCCAGAGTCATTGCAGTCTTGCGTTACATGGATGTTGAAACAGTCTTCCTAACCGGAGAGTTGGAAGGGGAGGATCAAAGTTGGTTTGTTGGATTGTTGGGCTTCTTCCTGAACTTTCATTTTAGTCCTGGAAGTTTCAGTTAAAACAGAAACAATGACTCTGACAATAGAAATATTGAATCTGAAGTTACAAAGCCAACAGTTGGAAAAACCAACAGTCTGAAAGTGAAAGTTATATTGAAACAAAAGTCTTGATATGAAAGATATGGGTATCACAGATGACATCTTAGGGTCAGCTTATAGCTAACCCGCGAGCCACTCGACCCGAAAAAATGGGGACCCGACCAGGGTCAGGTTCGGGACAGGGTCAGAATATTTTATCCGTCTGACCCGGCCCGACCTCGACCCGACCCCGACCCCGATCCGCATATTTTTTTAATATAATTTATATTATTTTTCCTTCATTAATATTTATTTTGTACTTATATATATTTTTGCCATTAATAAGTGATATAATGCATGTTTTTATAATATATGTATTGCTCTAATCTACATTGAGCTCGACATAAAATAAGATAAAAACGGTAGCTGATTATTAATTATATATTTATATTATTAGTCGTTCTGTTAATATCACGGAAGCATAATGTAGGGAGAGAAAGTAGTTGTAAATTGGTGAAACTTTAAATGGTCATAACTCTGCGCTCGAATGTCCGTTTTATCCAATTTTTTTTATTTTGCGTATTATTTTAGACAGGGCGGGTCAAACAGCCATAAGGCGGTTTGGCGTAGCCAATTTTTAGAAAAATGTTGTTTTCCCAATCAATTGGTGTTTTTCTCCAAATCGATTTCTAATTTTCTTTTTCTTTAGTCAGATCTCACGATATACAATACATTTCAATGTCGAAATTTCATGGTAATATAGCGGTGAATGCCAATTTCAGTTTTAAAAATTCAATTTTTAAAAAAATAAAAAAATCCTCGACCCAGCCCGCCAAAAAATTCCGACGGGTCAGGGCCGACCCGTGACCTGTAGGGTCCCCGAAGGGTCAGGGTCGGAAGTGTTTTTAAAAAATAGGATCAGGGTCGGGCAAGCAGAAAAAAAAAAGCCACCTGACCCGGCCCGACCCAACCTTTGGACAGGTCTAATGGCTATTAAAAGCCATTAATTGGCTAGTTGAGAGGTCATCCTCCTAAACACTATATATTGAGACCTTACTCTTATTTGAGGTCAATGGAGTAGAAAGATAAGAGAGCATCAGAAACAGTAGGAAGAAAAGAACAGAAACTCTTCCTTTTCCTCTAAATTTTCCATTATTCAGCAAGTCGTTTCATGTTTGTTTTTTCTTCGTCAAAATCAACCTATTTTCTTTGTAGCGTTGATTAGTTGTTGTTTTATCTTAAAAGACTATTGTCCGCTAACGTAAAAGCATACATACGGGCCAATCTTGTCTTAAAGACAGAGAGTCATCTCTCGACTCAGCCACAATTGTAACAATCCAGATTTAGTGTTTCTTAATTTCAGGTTATCAAGATTCAAGACTCAACAAGCTTGCGGCAATTATAATCTTGGATGTTAGTTTATCCTTTCGAACACTTGTAATATTTATTTACTTCCCGTACTGCTTTGGTTCCAACAATTATATCCAACACGATCTGCTCTTTGGGAGAAATTGATGGCGAAATTTGAAATCTACCATTGTTGACACTTGAGCTTCTGGATTTGAAAGCTAAAAGAGGAGAAATGATAAGTTGGAAAAGAAGATGAATTGAAGAAAAAACCTAAGCAATAGAGATGGGAGGAGTAGTTTCGTCCACTTATTATTAACTTAAAGTGCTAAAGGGTAAAGGAGGGATAAAAATTAAAGACAACCGCAAAATAAGAACATTTGTGCCAATAACCCTTTCTTCTTTTGTCTCAAATTGAGTAATTTGGGGTGGGGGGGGGGGGAAATGAACTTATGATAGCTAACGGTGTGATGAAAATTTTATATTATTACTCCATACGTTTTATTTAATTGTCGTTTTAGTTATTTTCATATTCATTATAAAAATATAATATATAGTTTACTAAATTATTTCTATTTATTAAAAATTAAATTATTTTTTTCCTCTTAGATACTTTATACTTATATATTAAGGTTATTGTTAGAAATACTTACAAATTTTAGTTTTGAATTCTTAACGGACAATATTTTGATTTTTGTTGTTTTTTGCTGAAGTGACTGAACCAGTGATTTCCAAAGGGGTAAAAGCCTGGTGACAAACTAAATCAACAGAATTTCAATGAATAACTCCCCCCCCCCCCCGCCCCGCTCCCTCACCCAAAAAAAAATCCTAGTAGATTTTACTTTGTGGAGTTTACAATAAAGTACCAAAGGGACTTTTAATATCAAAAGTTACAATGGGATGATAAAATCTTTCAATTCTTAGCTAGAATTTTCGGATTCAAACCCGGAAAATGAAAAAAAAAATCAAGATAGGGATGCTTTTCCTCCAATGCGTCTTACGTAGTGCGAATCTAAATTAGTCGAAACCAAAAAAATTATACTTAACACCAAGTAGTAAGCAAAATAATAAGCGAATGGAATTTTTAGTTCTCAACACAAAACTTATATCAAATCTTATGGAACATACTCCTTTTTTTGTTTGATCACCATCTCTTGTATAATTTTTGTTGTATGCCCGGTGTTTCGTACTCTTTTGGAGCGCGATTAATTTAAATTTACATCCAAAAAATATTTATCAAAAGCTACTTCATATTTTAAGATTTGGAAGGTTGCATTTTATGTCAAATAGGAGACATCTCGTTAGGGAGGAAGGGATATTTACCTTCCCATTAAAGCCTATGTGGTCACCCTCTCTTGTTGAGTTCATTAGAGTCAGTTCACTTGTTTAAAGTCTTGATGACTGTTTATAAAGTTAATTTTAATCAAAAATTTCTTTACACTTTTTCACTTTTGGAGAATTTTTTGAATTTGTCCCATGTCCTCGCTACAAAAGAAGTGCTTCTGTTTTTTTTGTATGCTTAATTTTCATCAAACTTTAGATATTCTGAGAGTTATAGATAGACATGAAGAGAAGGGAAAATGATAGTGGTGCAGCAACAACAACATTTACATACCCAGTGAAATCCCACAACGTGGGGTCTGGGGAGGGTAGAATGTACGCAGATCTTACCTCTACCTTGGTAGGTAGAGCGGATTTCCGAGAGACCCTCGGCTCAAGACAAAGCACAAGCAAAGTAAGACAAACAAAACGACTAAGCCATGACAGCGAATTCTGAAAAAGAAGCAATAACTAATGCAGGTAAATAAGATAAACAAAATACACATAGCAGCATAAATCAAACGACATGAGACTATAAAGCAATATTGTGCCTACTAGTATGATAGGCTAAGCGGGCCTACAATAATAACACAGTAACTACCAGTTTGTAAGCGTAGGTAGTACTACGCTGGACTACTTACTACCCTTATACCCTAATCTTTGTCCTCCATAACCCCATATATAAGGTTATGTCCTCAGTGAGTTGCACCTGCGCCATATCCCGTCTAATCACCTCTCCCCAATACTTTTTTGGCCTACCTCTACCCTTCTTGTACCCGTCCATAGCCAACCTCTCACACCTCCGCATTGGGGCATTTGTGTCTCTCTTCTGCATGTGCCCGAACCATCTCAACCTCACTTCCCGCATCTTATACTCCACTGAGGCCACTCTCACTCTATCCCGGATATCATTATTTCTAATTATATCCCTCCTTGTATGCCCACACATCCATCTTAGCATCCTCATCTCCGCAACTTTCATCTTTTGGGTGTGTGAAGTCTTGACCGGCCAACACTCCGCCCCATACAACATAGTCGGTCTAACCACCACCCTTTAGAACTTGCCTTTAAGTTTTGGTGGCACCTTTTTATCGCACAAGACTCCAGATGTGAGCCTCCATTTTATCCGCCCTTCCCCAATACGATGTGTCACATCATCATCACTCTCTTCATTTTCTTGGATAATAGACCTGAGGTACTTGAAGCTTCCTTTCTTTGGAATGACCTGAGTACCAAGCCTTACATCCACGCATGTCTAAAGGTCGCTCCCGTTACTAAACTTGAACTCCAAGTATTATGTCTTGGTCCTACTCAGCCTGAACCCTTTAGACTCCAGAGTCTGTCTCCAAATCTCCAGCTTAGCGTTCACTTCGCTGTGAGTCATCAATTCAGGACTATGTCGTCTGCGAATAACATACACCATGACACCTCCCCTTAAATTTGCCGCGTCAGTCCATCCATCACCAAGGAAAATAGAAATGGGCTAAGAGATGATCTCTAGTGCAACCTCATCATCACTGGGAAGTGCTCCGAGTCTCCTCCTACTGTCTGTATCCTGGTCTTGGCTCCATCATACATATCCTTGATTGCTCTAATATACGTCACAGGTACACCTCTAACCTCCAAACATCTTCATAGCGAGTGACATAATTTTCACTTTTACCTTAAGCTTTTCAATTTGAATTATAAGAATAATAAAAAGCACTTCCTTCTAAATAAGTCTTAGGCAATAAGAATTCGAATTAAACATCAGCTTCACCAAGGAGATTTTCAATTCTCAACACAAGCTTATATCAAATCCCACAATGTTTGGTATATATGAAGACGATTTTTTTTAAAAAATTTAATTAAAGATAGGGTGATAATTATCACTAAGCCAAAATTGTTGGCACTATCTCTTGTGGAAGAATAAGGTGCATGACTCCAAAAGTTTTTTTCCGTAGAGTCCTCATTTTTTCCCATCTTTTTACTTCAGAAATTACTAATGATAGAATTAGCAAACACATGGGGGCCTCTTTTCATTTTTAAAAACTTTGGTGTTAAGTTTTAAGCTTTTCAAAAAAGCATTTTTCTCTTTCTCTTTCTCTTTCTTTCTCTCTTTCGTCTTTCATGTTCTTCTTCTCCGAAAATCATTATTTTACTCCCTAATTCTTTCATTCATTCATCTTCTATGTGTGTAATTGTCGTTGAAAGCTAAACTTGAAGTATATATACATTTTGGTTGCTGAAAAACGTGAAGAATGAGATGGAAGCCCTTGACGATCATTAACAAAACTTCGAAGCTCTAATTCAAAAATATGGATTACAGCAAACGAGTTCCGTTTTGAGTGAGTGATACCTCAAAAAATTAAAATTTAGAGGAGAATTCATATATGATATTTGAAGAAATTTCGTTGAGATTTGACATGATTTTGGATCGATTTTACAGCAACTCTCAAGGTTGAAGAAAATGATTGTTTAAATTTTGAATTACCTCAATCGAACTCTATTTCAGGTAGGTGATATCTAAAAAGAACCGGAACGTGGAGGGAAGCTCATATATGAAAGTTGAAGCAGTTTGGTTAAGATTTGACATGGTTTCAGATCAAATTATAACAATTGTTCGTCCAAAAGGAAGAAGACGATACTGACAGAAATAGTCTAGCAGAATTTGTATTCATGCCTAAAATAGGTTTCTTAGCATTTCTAGAGTTTCTACTAAACTTTTTGCGTTGGCTATATATAGGTCGGAAGCAGAGCCCCTAAAAGATTATGAGAAGAGCCAATAAGAGAGAAAGCAAGAATAATAACTTGTTAGAAGAGTATTAATCAGTCTGTATTGTTAAGAATGAAAGAATAAAAATAAAATTACGTGACAAATTCAGCCATATGCATGTGATGCTAAATAAATTTAGGAGACAAGGTCTTTCATATGAATGTGATGCAATTAATTAGGGGTAGAGCCACCATAAATAAAACAAGAGTAATAATAAAAACTTGATTATTATTAGATAACCAAATTGAATATTACAAAATAAAACTTTGAGAAAACTTAGAAGGAATAACTCATACCAATTCTAGAGAGAAGTGGGAGAAAGATTTCAGATCTTGGGTAGTGATGGTGTGTCTTACAAGTGACGGGAGAGGCTATTTATGGTCAAAGATCTAGAATAAAAAATTGCCAGCAAATGGCATACAACTATTTAAATATAGTGTTTGATGATGTCACATATAATGTCATCATAGTGTCATAAAAAACCTTGAAGTATTTTAATTAAAAAAAATTCTAATTAAAATATTCTTCTTCTTATGTATTTTCATATGTGGATGCTTGAGACTGTTGGTCTGGAGTTTCCATTTTTATCTATGCTAGAAGCTGCTCCATCTACTTGATTAATTCTGTCTTATTGTTATATCCGGCCAACTGTGAGGTTGCAATAGATCTCTGTTGTAGGAAGGTAAATTGGGCAGCTTCTGTAGTTGGCAAAAATTGCTGATTGATTCTGAATCAGTTTTCAATAACTGGTAAATATGCTTCAGATGCGTTCCAACTTTTATACCACTTGCATTGGCCTTGAAGGGCTAACCAAGGTAGATCCTTATGACCTTATGTCTTATGAAATGAAAATTTTTGGAATAAATTCATGTGATATGAAATCTGAGGGAAAATTGAAGAAGCATCGGTATTTGTTGGTCACATGAAAATTTTGAATTGAAATATTCATACCCATATTTTACTGATGGGGGAAGAATATCAATTTTATGACCATAAACATGCCACAATTGATGAATAAATAACTAAGGAAATTAAGAGGTTATTTGTTTGCTCCACAGGATGAACCATGAATATTTTTCTATCTGATTTTGAAAGGTAAAGGCATTCATCCAAGCTGCTTGGTAGTCATAGTAGTTGAAAATTGTGGGTCGAAGGGTTGAGATAGTCTTTTATAGATAAATGGACCGGTACCCCATTCCTTGGGTGTAAGTATTTTGTTAATCCATACTGTAGTATGAGTAACATAGGATTGGGTTTGCTTATCCTTGAATGGCTTGAATAAGCAGGATTTGATATCTGTCAAGATGAATTCATAATATTTTTTAGAAAAACTGAGGGATTTTTGTAAAACATTGGTTGAAGGTTTAGCATATGCTTAGCTACTTCTTGTGGGTTTTGGTGCCAAAATTCGGGTTCAATTCTGACTAATTGATACACGATGTCATTTTTGAAGTAGGTAGGTTCTTCAGAAGAGTAGTTGAATTTTGAAAAAATTGTTTATGGTACTAGTGAAGAGAGTATTGAATTAGGTGCAGAATATATCATGTTATTTGTGGGGCTTTTAGCCTCCACTGATTTTTCTATGGTGCTTTTAGCAACCATAGATTTTGAAGGAGATGATGTGGTTCTTTTAGCAACCATATGTTTTGAAGGTATTGTGGAGCTTTGTGCCGCCACATTTGGGTGAAGATTTTGATAAATTTGAAACTGATTTCTCAGTTGTCTTCTGTCTGGTTTGCTTGTTGGGCTAGCCAACCCCATGAGTTTACGCCATTTTAAAAATCTTCATTGTATAATTGGTCAATAAGATTTATGGTTTGAAATTCCTCTCCGTCAACTATGTCTGCCAACTTTTTGAGTTGACCACAGAAATTGGTTATGGTTTATTTAGTAGGAAAGTCTGGGGGACTCCTTGCATAGCATAATCTGAAGGAGTCTGGTATTTGGGTTGGTTTGGTTATTTATCTTTAGGGAGTTGCTTGGAGGAAATGAAACTTGTGGGTTGCTTGGAAGCAACGGAACTTGTGGGTTGCTTAGAAGCAACAAAATTTATTTGTTGTTGAGGTACAACAACTAATGAATTATTTTCTACACGAGTGATTTCTTCCTCCTTCGCTGGAGTAAGGCTCCACACATTGAATGATTGTAGTAGTGTCCGGATTCACGCATATCTTTTCGTGATACCTTATCATAGTAGTCCAAGCAGTTGGGCATAGAACAATGGTAGGGCATTGCTGAGTTGTGATCAGTACCAGAAAGTTGTTTTAGGAGAATTTGTCTTTTATCTTCCCTCAAAAAACTCTCTAGTGAGAATCTGGAATAGAGTTTGAGCTCCATTTGATATACTCTATATCAAAATCAAAATCAAAGATAGATAAAATAGCTTGCCACCTAGCAAAAATATATTTAGAGGCAAGGTTTTGAACATCTTTCTATAAAACAGATTTTGTAGTCGATTCTTAATAAAAACTTTTGATTTAATAAATTCAGCTTGAAATTTTGAAATACATAAAACAATTACTAAAATTTCCTTTTTTATTGTAGGATAGTTATGCTGAGTATTATTCCAATGCTTAGATGCAAATACAATGAGTTGTTCTTTTCCATCTTTTCTCTGCCTTAAAATACCTCCATAATCGATGTTAGAAGCATCTATTTTAGCTATTTTAAAAGCAAAAGGGTCAGTTAGGGAAAGACAAGGAAGATCCTTGACTTTCAATTTTATCTCTTTGATAACGTTGGAGTGGATACTTGTCCACGGAAGAGGAGGTTTCTTTAACCTATCATGAAGTGGTTTTAGCAAATTGCTAAGTCCAGAAATGGAGTCGGACACATAATTAACACACCCTAATAATATTTGGAGCTGGGTTTTATTCAAGATTTGATCAGGGAATTTATCAGCAAATTGGATGGATCTTTGAATGGGGACAATGGTCCTTTGCTAAATATTATGTTCGAGGAATCGGATATTAATTTGAAAAAGATTGTATTTAGTTTTTGATAAAACTAAACCGTTTTCCTTGATGATAGTAAAGAAAATCTTTAGATGTTTAAAATATTGATCAATGCTAGTAGAAAATACTAGAACATTATCAATATAAACAATAATAAACTTTCAAAAAATGATTAAGTATATCATTCATAATCCTTTGAAAATCTGTAGGAGGATTTTTTAAAACCAAATGACATAACATTCCATTCATATTATCCAAATGGTACGGTGAAAGCAGTTTTGTATCGATCTTTAGGATCAATTTGAATCTGCCAAAAATCTGATTTTAAATCAAATTTTGAAAAAATAGTAGAGGAATAAATCCTTTGAAGTAAATCTTTTTTGTTGGGAATAAGATACCTAATCCATCGGAGGGCTTTATTCAGAGGTTTGTAATTAATGACAAGCCGAGGGACACCTCTTTCTATTTCAGAACTCTTATTTACATAGAAGGCAGCACAACTCCAAGTGGATTTACTTGGGGAGATAATGCGTTTTTCAAGGAGATCATTGATCTCTTTTTGAAAGTGAATAGTTAGTTCGTGATTCATCTGAATAGGACAGGCCTTTGTTGGAATAGTTTTTTCATCAAAATCAGGTTCGTAAGGGAGTTTAACAATATGTTTCTTACGATTCCAGAAGGCTGTTGGGAGGTCAACACAAAGCTCATTTTGGATTTTGGTTTCAAAAGCTTTCACTTTGGTCTGAAGAGAAGAATCTTGAAGTTGTTGTTGCATTATAGGAAATGCAACTTCTTCTTTGAGAAAATTGATTTGGAATTCCTTGCTTTTTATGGTAGACAAAAGTTTAGTAATGGGAGTCTTATCAAAGGGAAGAAGAATTTTTCTCCCTAATCTTTTGATTAAAACTCCATTGTTGGTTACAAAAAATGGGATAAGTTCTTCAATTAAGGGAGTGTCTAAGATCACTGGATTGGTAAGGTCTTTTAATAGTAAGAAGGAACTTGAATTATACAAGGAAAAATTATCTTTTAAAGTTTTGAATTCAACATTAGAGAGTTTGAAATTGATTCCTAGTTTTTCGCCATTTGCTGCTCTAAGACCTTCTTTTTTTCTTTCAAAGAATTTTATCGGAATGAGTCCTTCTTGTATACAGTTGAGATCTGCGTCTGTATCAAATAAGGCAATAATATCAAGAGTAAAAGATTTGTTGACAATCAAGGTGAACCTCATGTGCCATTTTCGAATGAAAATTCTAGATAGGTGATTGATAAATTCTTCTTGATCAATAGGTTTTAGATCAACATGGGTAGGTTTTTCAAGCTTTGTAGAGAGTTGTTTGAGAACAAGACAATCAAGTTCTTGTCTAGCTTTGATTTCACGAATTTCATGTTTGAGGAGTGCTATCTCAGATTGAAGATCTTTCATAGTAACTTAGTTTTTTGAGAAGAAAATCTAGAAAGGACGTCAGTGATGTTGTAGGTATTTGCTACCTGGGGATGTTTGGTGAAATTCGAGAAAGAAATAGACGATGAAGATGCGATGGAAGGTTTATCTAGAGTTTGTTTGAGTTGTTCTAGATAATACTATTTTTATCAGAATTTTGAAGATTGCTTATTATTTCCACAAGAAGATCATGCTCTTTAGAGAGAACATTAATCTTAGGTTGACTGTTTTGGTCATCTTGTTCTGACTGGGAGGAACACGACTTAAAATCATCATCCTTTTTCAAATTTTATTATTGTTTATATTGATAATGTTCTAGTATTTTCTACTAGCATTGATCAATATTTTAAACATCTAAAGATTTTCTTTACTATCATCAAGGAAAATGGTTTAGTTTTATCAAAAACTAAATACAGTCTTTTTCAAATTAATATCCGATTCCTCGGACATAGTATTCAGCAAGGGACCATTGTCCCCATTCAAAGATCCATCTAATTTGTTGATAAATCCTGATCCAATCTTGGATAAAATCCAGCTCCAAATATTCTTATGTTGTGTTAATTATGTGTCCGACTTCATTCCTGGACTTAGCAATTTTCTAAAACCACTTCATGATAGGTTAAAGAAATATCTTCTTCCGTGGACAAGTATCCACTCCAACGTTATCAAAGAGATAAAATTGAAAGTCAAGGATCTTCCTTGTCTTTCCCTACCTGACCCTTTTGCTTTTAAAATTGTCGAAACAGATGCTTCTAACACCGGTTATGGAGGTATTTTAAGGCAGAGAAAAAATGGAAAAGAACAATTCATTGTATTTGCATCTAAGTATTGGAATAATTCTCAGCATAATTATCTTACAATAAAAATGAAATTTTAGTAATTGTTTTATGTATTTCAAAATTTCAAGCTGATTTATTATATCAAAATTTTTATTAAGAATCGACTGCAAAATCTGTTTTACAGAAATATGTTCAAAACCTTGCCTCTAAACATATTTTTGCTAGGTGGAAAGCTATTTTATCTATCTTTGATTTTGATATAGAGTATATCAAAGGGAGCTCAAACTCTATTCCAGATTTTTTCACTAGAGAGTTTTTGCAGGGAAGATAAAAGACAAATTCTTCGAAAACAACTTTCTGATACTGATCACAACTAAGCAATGTCCTACCATTGTCCCATACCCAACTACTTGAGCTACCATGATAAGGTATCACGAAAAGATATGCGTAAGTCTGAACAGTACTGCAATTATTCAATGTGTGGAGCCTTACTCCAGCAAAGGAATGAAGAAATCACTCATGCATAAAATAATTCATTAGTTATTGTACCTCAACAACAAATAAAACCCACAAGTTTCGTTGCTTCCAAGAAACCCACAAGTATCATTGCCTCCACGTAACTCCCTAAAGATAAAGAATCAAGACTCCCTCAGATTATGCTATGCAAGGAGTCCCCTAGAATTTCCTACTAAATAAATCAGAATCAATTTATGTGGTCAATCCAAAAAGTTGGCAGACATAGTTGACGAAGAGGAATCTCAAACCATAAATCTTCTTGACCAATTTTACAATGAAGAGTTTTTGAAATGGCGTATACTCATGGGGTTGGCTAGCCCAGCAAACACACCAGACAAAAGACAACTGAGAATTCAGTTTCAAATTTATCAAAATCTTCATCCAAATGTGGCGGCACAAAGCTCCACAACATCTTCAAAACATATGGTTGCTAAAAGCGCCAAATCATCTCCTTCAAAATCTATGGTTGCTAAAAGCACCATAGAAAATCAGTGGAGGCTAAAAGCCCTACAAATAACATGATATATTCTACACCTAATTCAATATTCTCTTCACCAGTACCACAATCTATTTTTTCAAAATTCAACTCCCCTTCTGAAGAACCTACCTACTTCAAAAATGACACCGTGTATCCAATAATAAAAATTAAACCCGAATTTTGGCACCAAAACCCACAAGAAGTAGCTAAGCATATGCTCAGTCCTTCAACCATTTTTTTGCAAAAATTCCCAAGTTGTTCTAAAAAATATTACGAATTCATCTTGACAGATACCAAATCTTGTTTATTCAAGCCATTCAAGGATAAGAAAACTAATCATATGTTACTCATACTACAATATGGATTAACAAAATACTTACACCCAAGGAATGTGTACCAATCCATTTATCTATAAAACAATATCTCAACCCTTCGACCATAATTTTTCAACTGCTATGACTATAATGCAGCTTGAATGAATGCCTTTACCTTTCAAAATCAGATAAAAAATATCCATGGTTCATCATATGGAGCAAACAAATAACCTTTGAATTTCTTCAATGATTTATTCATCAATGATGGCCTGTTTATGGTCATAAAATTGATATTCTTCCCTCACCAGCAAAAGATGGGTATGAATATTTCAATTTCAAATTTAATGTAACCAACAAATATTAATGCTCCTCCAATTTTTCCACAGATTTCATATCACATGGATTTATTCCCAAAAATTGTCATTTCATAAGCCAGAAGGTCATAAGGGTTTACCTTGGTTAGCCTTTCAAGGCCACTTCAAGTGGTATAAAAGCTGGAATGCATCTGAAACATATTTACCAGCTGTTGAAAACTGATTCAGAATCAATCATCAATTTTTGCCAACTACAGAAGCTGCCCAATTTACCTTCCCACAACAGAGATCTATTGCAACCTCACAGTTGGACGGATCTAACAATAAGACAGAATTAATCAAGAAGATGGAGCAGCTTCTAGCACAGATAAAAATGGAAACTCCATACCAGCAGTCTCAAGCATCCACATCTGAAAATACATCAGAAGAACAAGAATATTTTAATTATAATTTTTAAAATTACAATATTTCAAGGTTTTATTATTTTTTATGACATCATATGTGACATCATCAAGCACTATCTTTAAATAGTTGTATGCCATTTGAATCAATTTCGTTGAGATTTGACATGATTTTGGATAAATTTTATAGCAACTCTCAATGTTGAAGAAGATGATTGTTCAAATTTTGAATTACTGCAATCGAGCTCTATTATATATAGCAGCTTCCAATTTATCAAAAAAATCAGAACATCAAGGAGAATTTATATCTGAAATTTGAAGAAATTTCGTTGAGATTTGACATGATTTTGGATCAATTTTATAGCAACTCTTAAAGTTGTAGAAGATGATTGTTCAAATTTTGGATTACCACAATCGAGCTCTATTTCACATGGGTGATATCTCATAAAAATCCAGGACGTGGGGGGAGGAGGGGGAGGAAGGGGGAGCTCATATCTGAGATTTAAAGTAGTTTGGTTAAGATTTGACATGGTTTCGAATCAAATACAATAGTTGTTCGTTCAAAAGGAAGAAGACGACACTGCCAGAAATAGTCAAGCAAAATCTTTATGCAGATCTAAAATAGGTTTATTAGCATCTTATAGTTTCTACTAAGCTTTTGCATTGATTATATATATATATATATAATAACTTGAAAGAAGCAGTTCTTATATAGAATGTATCTGTTGCCAATCCCAACATCACGGTTATTAGAAGCGACTATGATTATTAGTTGTTAATATGCATTGAGAACTGAAAAGATCACATTTTAGCCACTAAGAAGCGACTGCGGTTATTATAAGTGACTACGATTATTAGAACATACTACAGTTATTAGAAGCGACTACGGTTTTTGTAAGCAACCAACGGTTTAGATGAAATTACCTTGAAAATTGATGAATTGATTCTTGAAACTTATCGTTATTGGCATTTAAATGAATATTTAAAAAAATGCTAATGTCATTATGGATATAAGTACTGATATCAATGAAATAATACACGTCGTTCGCTATTAATCTAAACATTATAAGTTGGCCGCATAATTATTTCACTTATTGCAATAAAGACAAGAAGATTTCACATTGATCACATGTAATTATGTTATCAATTCCAATATAGATCATATGTACTATAGTAACCATTTGCAACATGACTAAAAAAAATATATGTGATATCCATATATAGTTATGTCATCAATTTTAAGTTGTTACATATAGATATGATCATCATAACTTTTTCTTCAACACATTATTAACATTAGTTATTAATTATCTGTATTATTTTAGATTATTATAATGTTGTTTCACTAATTTCATGGTGATAACATATTGTTTAGTTATAAATATAAGTTTTACAATCTAAAATTAGTTCACTTCTTATTAAAAAAAATTGTTACAAAAGATGAAACAATACAATCGTTCGCTATTAATCTAAACACTACAAGTTGGTCGCATAATTATTTCACCTATTGCAATAAAGACAAGAACATTTCACATTGATCACATGTAATTATGTCATCAATTTCAATATAGATCATACTCCCTCCGGATAAAAAAAAGTGTCCACTTACCCATTTGTATATCCCTTAAGAAAATACTAACTCCTAAAAAAAATATAGGTAATTTGACTAAACTGCCTCTCATTAAATAGGTATTGAAATTTGATCACATAACACCTAATATGAGCAAATATGATAAATTAAGGTTAATTCTTTCTTAATTTGATAAGTGGACACTCTTTTTTACTTAAGAAAAAAAGGCTAAGTAGACACTCTTTTTTATTCGGATGGAGCATGTAGTATAGTAATCATTTGCATCATGGCTAAAAAATATGTGATTTTCACATATAGTTATATCACTAATTCCAAGTTGTTACATATATCTATGATTATCACAATTTTTTTCAACGTGTTATTAATATTACTCATTAATTATCATTATTTGAGATTATTATAGTATCGTTTCACTAATTTCATGGTGATAATATATAAGTTTATTATAATTTAAAATTAGTTCACTTCTTAAAAATATATTTTTGTTGCAAAAGCAAATGTTACATTATAGATTCTAATGTTATGTGACTGGTCTTTAATAATTCAAAGTATGCAAATATAATGACATAACTCTTTGAGAACTCCATTCTTCGGTCCCAAATCACCTCATTAAGTAGTTTCAACTATTACCAATTCTCAATTCTTGAGAAGGCCAAAAGGTATTGCTAAGATTCGATAGTAATCGCCTCTTTGTGGTAAATACATGAGGTAGACTAAGCGGTAAAAGACATTCATAAGGCATGATCATCAATGAATGTATTTTTGTTGTTGCTCTATGTATAAACGTTGTCTTATCTATAATAAAAGCTATAAATTTGAAATGTTTATCTTAAATTCCAAACTCAAATATGAAATTTTATGCAAAATCATCTTAAATCTTCTCTGAACTCCCTTAAATTTGAGATTTAGACTCCTAAAAAGATCTCCAACAAAACCCAATAACACACTTGAAATAAATCACTCGTTCATAAAATTTATTTTTCAAGTTTTTAGATCAAGCTTCAACGATGCCATCCTAAAACTCAAATCTGCAATTTAATCTAAAACCACCTCAAATCTTCTCCAAACTCTCTAAAATTTTAAATCTTCTCCAAACTCTCTAAAATTTTAAATCTTCTCCAAACTCTCTAAAATTTGAGATTTAAACTCATCAAAATTAGATAACAAAATCCAATAACACCTACATGAGATGAATCATTCTTTTCAAAACTCATTTTTTCACTGTATTTATATATATATATATATATATATATATATATATATATATATATATATATATATATATATTAATTTTTAGATATTCTGAATAAATGTAAAAGATTAGTTCAAGTGATTCAAGATGTCCAACATACTAGATTTGATTTTCAAGAACAATGTTATTTTTTATATTCAACTTTTGTTATTTTTTTCGAATTCGGCCCCAACACTTACCACAACAGAAATACTTCTGTTCTGTGTATGCTTAATTTAAGATCAAACTTTTAGATCACTTTGAGAATTATAGATAGACATGAGAAGAAAAAAAAAAGAGTAGTCAAAACTTTTCATAGCTACATTTAAGCTTTCCATTTCTACATCCATAGAGCTTTTTCTCATATGTATAAAAGTAAGTATTCCCGAGTATATATAGATGTATGTACTAATGTTCTATACATATAATAATAGCCATTAATTTATTAATCAGTCTTAACTAAATAGCCAGAATTCCAGAAGCAAAAATTTGGCCATTTCCGTAAGGTGAACTCACAACATCAACAGATCTTGAAACTAGTTCCGAACTTCACTTTTCTTTGTGATCATCCATCACTATTTGCCTGTACCGACACTCCGTGCTGCAAAATGCTTTTTCTCCCCTGAAAATTCATAACAAAGAAGTGTTAAAATTTAAAAATTCAACTCGAAATTTAAGGTGCCACATAAATTAGAACCAAGTATGAAAAAATGAAGTTTAAATTTTTGGACATACCTATACATGTAGATGTCTTTGCCATGTAACTTTTTTTGACACAAGTGACATGAACTGAGAAAATTAGAATTTGGATATGCCGGAAAATCTCCAATTCTCGCCGGAGATATGTTAAAAACGCTCGGACGATTGAATTTTCTTGCCGGAGTTTGATACCCCGGTCGATTTTCACCGCCGTATACCTTAGTGTAACCCTTGTTACCTGGTGCACGGCAAGTCACTATTGTATATTCTTCAAAACTATCCATATCCGTTTCGTCGAACTTTGATGTATATGTAGCTGAATTTTTTGATGACGAAATCACCGGAATTGGAAGGGACCTATTTGAATACCGGTCGTAAATAGCCCGAGTTTCGCCGGACTTTTCTAGTGCAGCCACAATAGCTAATCCAACCCCACCAAAATCAAAGCTTTTTAAGCCTCTTGGTGATTGAATCTTGAAATCTAGTGGACTTCTTGGACTGGTGGCACCATCCATAGTCCGGCTACCGGAAAAAGCTGCACCGGTGAGTTTGCCGATCACCGGATTAGATGGTCTTTTGCCTATCATGATGTAAACTTTTTCAATTCAAGATTTTTTTTCTCTAAATTGTGAGAAATGAGCCTTTTTTTATGCCTCGGGGTCTAAAAGTTTTGAGTCTTTGGTAAGCTCTTTATAGTTTATACAATTGGTTATTGCAATTGGAGTTGTTGGATAGCCCATGGTTTAGTTTGGTTATTACGTAGAGATGACAAGGACATAGTTATTATATGTTTGACTTATTTATTTTGTATCGTGATATTTTTTTATTTTATTTTTTAAAATTTTTTATATTAATTATATTTTTTTTGAGTCAATAATCTACCGAAATAATATATTTATTCTATAAAAATAGAGGTAAGAACTTTTAAGATTATATTGAATGTGTTGGTGTTGTTTTTGTTTCATTGCACTAAAAAAAAGTAAAATAAATCAAGTGAAATAATTGAGTTACTTTATTCTATTCACTAGTACCATTATTAAATTGGATTCCAAACCAATTTTATAAAATGTCACTTGTCAATGACCAATTTTTCAAGGAACGTCCATATCTAATGATTGGGGCCCAATCCCTATGCGGGGCCCACATTTGCCGATCAAAAGATTCCGGCAAGTTTGCTTCGCCGGCGATTGGTGTACGTGTCAAGGGATCAAGGGAAAGTGTCAAGATAGTAATTATTAGTGGGACCAGTAAATGGAGTTTGGGCCCCACTTATTTTATTTTTATGTTTCTTTTGTTTTTTGTGTGGTGGGACCTAGCTTATGGCTATTGGAATATGTGGGGCCTAATGCTTTTGGAATGGAAAGCGATCGATGGTGCTACTGACATCTTCTTTGTTTCACAGAGTGGTTGTACGTACTAAATGACTAAAGTACCCTTCGCAACCCCACAATGTATTTTCTTTTTCCAAGCAAGAACTCTATAAAGATTTTGTTCTTTTTTGGAAAAGGAAGAAATCGAATTTTAAAGTGTTGAAAACCTTTTAAACTATTAACCCAAAAAAAAACCTTTTGTACTGAAGGATTTGTACCGTGGGCTTAGTCTTGAACCCAAGCACATTTAGGTCCTCCCTCCTTCAAAGGGTTATCTCTTGGGGTCCCAAACCCTTAGCTAATTTTGAGACTTATAAAAAGAACAATTCTTCCTTTTCCCACCGATGTGGTAGATTTGTCTCACCATATTTTCATGCCTCAAACACCTTACTTCGTGGACCAATATCTCTTTCATTTCTCAATGAAATTTGACGATTCTTGGTCCTCCGGTCATCTACTCACTTAGTAGATTATGCACGTGTGAAGAGACAAGACCTCCAGCATAAGGAATACTAGTGTTTAAGTCATTAAATACGGGTGGACGCACCTCCCCACCAAAAACAAATTTCCAACATAATTTTCCACGAGGAAGGAAAAAGTAAAATCAAGAACTTAACAACATGAATTTGATTTTTCCCCTTAAAATATTAATCAAAGTAGACTATTACTCTCACTGTTTTCTTTTGTCTCTCATTTATGTGATGTTCGATTGATATAAATTATAAAATTTGAATTCTAAATCAAATTTTTTGATTAAAGATGACAAAATATTTACTGTTCCACCATAAACTCTCATGATCTAATTTTGAATTTGTTCATCTACCGTTGTTGCTTATACTCACGTTCCGGTCTCTCTAGTCTCTAGTTTTAGCTTAAACTTAGAATCTTTAAGAAATTTCTCTATTTTTCCCCTCTTTGGCTGCCAACATTTTCATTAAAGTGGAGATATGCCATTACTATTTTGATTTTATGTTCGATGTTTGACACTTGTTTTGAGATTTGATAATTCATATTCGCATCAAGAATTTTATTTTTAGGGTAAAATGTTTTTTATCAAGATCGATATCATTTTAGGAACTCAAACCCAACATCTCTAATTCGAAATGGAAGGATACTTACGACTGTCACAACCTTTGTGGTCCATTACTTCATTAGAGGGTAGCAATACTATTTCATTATATACTAAAAAGAACCTTATAAACAAGAGGACATATGATGTGTTTGGTATGGAGAAAAATATTTTAATTTTTTTTTATATTTGATTGATCAAAATATTTTGAAAAAGATTTTCCTTATGAAATTAAGTTCTCTATAAGTTTAGAAAAATGACTTTAAGGAAAAATAAGTTTTCATAAGTGACAATTTACATTGATTGAATCTATTTCCCGTCCCTAACACCCCACCATTGTTACCACAACACCCACCCCGGCCTCGCCCTTGCCTCCACCCCCACCCTTGCCCTTGCCCTCACCGCCATCATCATTCCATTCCATAGTGTTTGCTTAGATTATATATAAATATTAAAATAATATTTATATTTACTTATCAATTGGTAAATATAACAACATACGCAATATTCGATTGCTATATGCAAAAAATAAATAAAAAATCACTTACTTTCGAAAAAAATAAATATTTTTTTGTGTCTTACCGATTACACACCCATAATGTTTAATTAATGGCATCAGCCAATATTACAGCATAAAGCTTCATATGCAAGAAGATGTCAATTACACACCCATAATGTTTAATTAATGGTATCAGCCAATATTACAGCATAAACTCATAAGCAAGAGAAAGATGTCAATCACACACCCATAATGTTTTAAGACACGTTTAAAGCTTCACACACAAGGAAGACTACATGTTGTGTCTTGCTAGACTTAGGTAGATGTTAATTGCGTGCACTGTACTTTTTTTTATTTTTATAATCTAATCCAGGATTCTTGTAATGAAACGGAAAAATAAGTGATCATTAATTAACTAACATAATAGATTCTAGTTCCATATCCAAAAAGTTTAACTATAAAGATTTCTGCGAAGAAGAAAATTTGATAAAAATTGACATTGTCACGGAGAAATTTGAATAATATTAATGTTGAGGTTTCCGCTTATCTAAGTGGTAACGGTAATATTGATTTAATAATAAGATTTATACTTATCAATGAACATGGACAATAAATCCGGTTTCGTTTTTGCTAATAAATCAGGTTATAATATTATCGGATCAGAACTCTAATCAGTAACGTTATACTAAGAATATGAAAAACAAAAAAAAAGGACAGGTAATATGCAAAATTGTATAGCAGATTTTACAACATATAATTAATACAGTACTAAGATGGAATTTAGTACATTAATAATCATGATAACTAAGACTCATTTCGGTCAATTATGCGAACCCGGTAAGAGTTTCAAGCACTTATTGTGTTTGAATAGTTAGATTAGAAGTGTAGGCAAAAGTAAATCAACTGACAAAGTCTACAACAACAACATACCTAGTGAAATCCCACAACGTGAGGTCTAGGGAGGGTAGAGTGTACGCAGACCTTACATCTATCTTGACAGGTAGAGCGGTTGTTTCCTAGAGACACTCGGCTCAATACAAAGCATAAACACAAGCAAAGCAAGAGAAACAGTCACACCCGGATAAAAAATTTAAAGCAATATGAAAATGCTGGTATCAAAAACGAATAAGCAATGCTAGCGCATTCTGAAAAAAAAAGCAGTAATTAACATAGGTACATAAGATAAACAAAGTACACTAAAGAACACATAGCAGCGGAAATCAAACAATACTATAAAGCAATATTGTGTCTACTAGTATGATAGGCTAAGCGGGCCTACAATAATAACACTACAACTATCAGTTTGTAAGCATAAGTAGGACTACGCTCGACTACCTACTACCCTTCTACCCTAATTTGTGTCCTCCACAACCCCCTATCTAAGGTCATGTCCTCAGTAAGTTGCACTTGCGCTATATTTCATCTAATCACCTCTCCCCAATACTTCTTCGGCCTACCTCTACCCCTCATGAACCCTTCCATTGCCAACCTCTCACACCTCCGCACTGGGCTATTTGTGTCTCTCCTCTGCACATGCCTGAACCATCTCAACCTCGCTTCCCGCATCTTATCCTCCACCGAGGTCACTCATACTCTATCCCGGATATCATCATTTCTAATCACATCCCTCCTTGTATGCCCACACATTCATCTCAGCATCTTCATCTCCACAACTCTCATCTTTTGGATGTGCAAAGTCTTGACTGGCCAACACTCCGCCTCATACAACATAGTCGGTCTAACCACCACCCTATAGAACTTGCCTTTAAGTTTTTGTGGCACTCTTTTTATCGCACAAGACTCCAGATGTGAGCCTCCATTTCATCCACCCTGCCCCAATATGATGTGTGACATCGTCATCAATCTCTCAATTCCCTTGGATAATAGACCCGGGGTACTTGAAGCTTTCTTTCTTCGGAATGACTTGAGAACCAAGCCTCACCTCCATGCATTTCTCAAGGTCGTTCCCGTTACTGAACTTGCACTCCAAGTATTCTGTCTTGGTCCTACTCAGTCTGAACCCTTTAGACTTAGAGTCTTTCTCCAAACCTCCAGCTTAGCGTTCACTCCACCGCGAGTCTCATTAATCAGGACTATGTCATCTACGAATAACATACACCATGACACCTCCCCTTGGATTTGTCGCTTCAGTTCATCCATTACCAAGGCAAATAAGAATGGACTAAGAGCAGATCCTTGGTGTAGTCCCATCGTCACTGGGAGGTGCTCCGAGTCTCCTCCTACTGTTCGTACCTTGGTCTTGGCTTAATCATACATATTCTTTATCACCCTAGTGTACGTCATAGATACACCTCTAACCTCCAAACATCTCCATAGAACCTCCCTAGGGACTTTGTCGTATGCCTTCTCGAGGTCGATGAAAACCATATGTAAGTCTCTCTTCCTCTCCCTATACTGCTCCACCAACCTCCTAATAAGATGAATGACTTTTGTAGTCGAACGCCCCGACATGAATTCAAACTGGTTCTCGAAAATAGACACGCCTCTTCTCACCCTCATCTCCATGACCCTTTCCCAAACTTTCATAGTGTGACTTATCAGCTTGATACCCCTATAGTTGTTGCAACTTTAGATATCACATTTGTTTTTGTACAAATAAATCATTGTACTCCGCCTCCATTCGTCGGACATTCTCGCCGTCTTAAAAAGGATGTTAAACAACTCAGTCAACCACTCCAAACCTACCCTGCCTGCGCTTTTCCAAAATTCAACTCATGCCCGATCGCTCGTCCCCTGCGCTTCATGCGAACAACACCCTTAACCTTCTCAGCCTTAATTCTTCTACAATACCCAAAATTTCGATACCTACTAGATTGCTCCAGGTCTCCCATCACAATGACTCTATCTCCTTCTTCGTTCAAGAGTTTATTGAAGTAAGACTACCACCTTCGCCTAATATGTGCATCCCGCACCAGTACTTTGCCGTTCTCGTCCTTGATGCACCTCACGTGATCCAAGTCACGGGCCCTCCTCTCCCTCGTCTTGGCTAGTCTGTACAACTTCTTTCCTCGGATCCCGCGCATAACGAAATCGTAGTGCACCGGGCTAACTTTTTGTTATGGAGGTTGGTATAATATCATAAATTAGTTGTGGGAGGGCAATATGGTCAGGGAAGAAAGAGAAGAGTGTTGCAGTTGTTTTACTTGAAACAGGAGCTGCGTTGGACAACCGGCACCCAAGTGGAGCCCAACCGGCACCCAAGTGGAGCCATTCAACAAATCACCTCTCTGTGTTACGTATGTGTTTATTATACTACTATCTACTATACTATTTTTGGGTGGTTTCGTAGAACCACGTGAAGCTTACCATCACCTAGGAGTAAGATAGGATGAAGACGAATTTTTTTAATCCTTAAATCAGTAATTTCGAGTTTAAGTTCGGAATGAATTATACCGTTAAAGCTTGTTTGGTTGGGAAATAAGTTATCTTAGGATAACTAATTTCGAGATTAATTATTCCATCATCAATGTGAGATAAAATAATATTACAATACCAGGATAACTAGTTTCAAAATTAGTTATCTCAAAATTTTATTCCAACCCAACATGAAATAAAGAAGTACTAAAATTTCATCTCGATACTATTTTTGTTTATTCATCATACCAAATGACCCCTTAGAGATATAATTATATGTCTAGGTGCAATCTTGCATATGATTTAAATATAATTTTGTGAATGTTATTCGTTTTGTCTTAATATATTTATGTGGTACCTTTCAATTTCGAAAGTCAAACGAATTTTTCTTTGATCCTAAATTTTTTTTATGTCTCATAAATATTTTAAATGGTCAATTATTATGACTTTAAAAAATTTAAAGATTCTACGTCCGAATTCACTGTCAAAATTAAGAAATTTGGCCTTCAAAATTCAAGTTGTGCCACATAAATCGAAACATAATGAGTATTTGATACAAATATATAGTATCTAAAAACTAAAGTTCTTTTATCTTAATTATTATCAATATCTTGATTAATATGATAAGATCCTTAATCAAATTTTGGGACTTGACATCAATGATGACGAACATGATAATGAGAGTCGCGTCTCTTATATGTCAATTTAAAATTATTCTTGCTCGTAGGATCATTAATTAGGACATTAGTGATCTAGTTATGTTAATATGCATGTGATAGTCTTTATGGGATATATATTAGTTGATTTCATTAACTAAATCGCATATGCATATATTAATGATGCATATGAGATATGATCATTGAGCCGACGTATTGGATAACTCCTCATAGTTAGAATTATCATAAACGGTCCACATAATATTTTGGGTCATCACATAATTGACGGATTATTTATTTTACTTGGATATCGGACATCAATAACCCTACAATAATGGTTGAAAAGATAATGAATATAATTAAATGCTTGTCAAATCAATGATGGATCAAAATGAAATCTATCGACTCTTAGTAATGAGTTTAAATTCTATATTATCATGAATAATCATAAACGACTAGAGTAATGCAATTGAATGAAAGAAGAAAAGAGTTTCTTAAGTCCTTCTACTACTGGATTATGCTTGACATTCAAATATCTAAATGGTCAGAGATTGAGTGTGACAGCTGGATCATATCCTAGGATCACTTAGAGCTATAAATACAGAAGAAAATATTACATTATTCTTCTATAAATTTTTACTCCGCACTTCATGCAATCCCATTGAAAATATTTAGGGAGCCGTCACATGTAAATTTAAGTTTTTTTTATGATTTTTTTATAAAGTTTACTTTTTAAAAACAACTTTTTACCTTAAGTAAATCATCACCTTAATTAAATAGAATTTTTTATAGGTATATTTAAGGTAATGGGAAAATGTCATACAAGGAAAAAGAAAAAAAAACACTTTGTTCAAAGTGTATGAATACAACACCAAGCTAGGAGATAAAATATCATTAACTGTTCTGTTTTCTTTGAGTTGATTCTTTTAGGAACAACAGAATATTCTTATTTCAATTTGTTCGCCAATTTCGTTGATCAAGTAATTGATAGCAGAGACCAGTCTCGATGACAAATAGAGTTTTTGCATTATCGAAGCATTTTGAAACACGATATTTTTAAGCTATCTTGAAATCAATTTTTAAAATGTAAATAAATTTTAAACACAAAAATTAATTTATTGAAGATTAATTTTGGCACTGCATATTTATGAACACGATATAATCTTATATATATAGGGCACAAATTTAAATTAGTTGGATAATGAAATTCAAATATAAGAGGATTAGAAAAGAAAAAAAGGTCTACCCTAAACCCCATGTGGATTGTAAAGTTCACTTTCTAGTTGAACAAGATAAAGGAGTTTAGCTGTTTGACAATTTTTTTGATATATAATTTCCATTAATTTTCTTATAATTTTAATATCCATTTTTCTTAAAGATGTTGAGACATTCAATATATTATTTGTATTTCGAATTATTTTCTTAAAAGATTCATTACAAAGGGGATAATGAAGGGAAAGAGAGAAAGAGGAAATGAATATTTACACCCATTTATAATTTGAATAGAAGAAAATAAAAATTATTTAAATTTATCATGTGTTATTTTAACTGATCTTATGAATTAATTTTTACAATATTTTAATTATTCAACTAAAATAACATTTGTAAAAGACTACAAAATTAAATCTCGTAAAGATAAAGGTACAACAAAATATAAATCTAACACCTATTATGGAAAAACTTCCACTGATAGCTAGACCATAAAGAGTTGGTGATAAGCAAAGAGCATCAATTATAATATCACCTGATTCTCCAAGAAACAAGATATATGAAAAGAAAAGAGAGTTGATATTGAAAAATTAAAATGTCTGAGGTGGAATGATGTTGACACACATCAATTTCTTTAATTATGAAAGAGATGTGTCATTTTAAAATATGTACTCTCAATTCACCGTCTTTATTGACTAGGTTTTAATATATCATATAAAACAATTCAGAATTTTAAGAATTGATTTTCAATTACTGTATAAACATTTTATATCATAAACTAACAACTTGAGATTCAGATAGAATATAGCACGGTACCGTGTTCAAATATAATTATGATTATAATTAAACTAGTGTACAAACTTATCTCTATTAATTTAATTACAATCATAATCTTATTTGAGCACGATACCGTGCTATAATCTATCAAGATACTAATTAATCTTCGGTGTCATAGTCAACGATTTCACCCTTATGGGTTTTGTCTCTATCAAATTGGTTATATTTTCAATTAAGTTAAACAAAAAGAAAAAAAATAGTTGCGTGAAAAGTGAAGCCATCTTAATGTGTTTCAGGAATAAAAAAAACTTAAAAGTTGTATTTAGGGATAGTTTCATAAATCCTAAAAAAATCACAATATGACCAATTTGCCCTTATACATGCTATTATTTAATCATATTCATAAACATATTTATTCGTCTTTAATAAATGGTATCACACACAGTAAGATTAAAAATATAAAGGATGGAACCTGATAATAGTGTTGAAGGACCGGTGCTATTACCTCCAGGACGTCTGAGTAATACCAGTGAAGTAGTCAGGCGCAAGTCTGAAAACCTGGATTATCAAAAAAAAAAAATATAAAGGATGAACATTATCGTTGATGACGTTAGAATATGTTCACTACATCAAAGACCCTTAATTAAGATTTGCTCTCTAATCTTTACTATTAAATTCTAGTGGTTTCACGCTGATCATTAAAATGACTACGACAAATACAATTACAATAGATATTGGAAGAAACAAATAGTTCATTCTGAAAATGTGTAAGAGGAAGTGGGGCTACTAACTAAAGAAGATGTACTTTTACTCTTGGAATATGCCTACACCTACACAATTTTTTATTTTTATTGAAGCATAAATAATTAATGTAATAAATAAAAAGGAAAAAACTATATGTTTCTAAAAATAATCTAACAAAAGAGTGAGGGCAAATTAGGCGGATTGTGTTTTTTTACATTGATAATTGATAGAATCATTGTAACTATTACATAATCCTTAATTATCTTTTGTATATGGTTGTGTATAATCAGATATTTACTACCTTAATTCTAGGCGAGGATCATACTTGTATGATGAGTATATTACTAACCTCTTTGGAAGGAAATAGCCAAGGAATAAAATTCTTTCATGGTATCAGATTCTAAGAAAAGTTTCAAATTCAAAAATTTCGCAAAACCCAAGGGGCTCCGCCGTCTGTCGCCGTCCTCTTCTCTTCATTCCTCTTCTTTGTCCCGTCAGCCATGTCTGACTCGAAATCAAATTTTCATCCAGCCTTAGCTATTTCAAACATTAAGTTCCATATCTCCGTCACTCTTGAGATGGAGAACGTCCATTATGTGGCATGGGCGGAGCTCTTCAAAATTCATTGTAGGTCACACCGGGTTATCCATCACATAATTCCACTGGAAAAAGGCAAGGATAAGGTGCCGAAAATCGATGATGAAAAGGAATTACGGTTAACCCTCGATGCAACGGTTCTCCAGTGGATTTATGACACAATTTCGAGTGACTTGTTGCATACGATTCTTGAACCCGACTCCATGGCAATGGAGGCTTGGGATTGATTACGTGACATATTTCAGGATAATAAAAATTCCCGGGCCGTCACACTTGAGCAAGAATTCTCTACCACTGACATAACAGATTTTCCCAATGCATCCGCATATTGTCAACGGCTCAAGGTTTTGTCGGACCAACTCAAGAACGTCGGGGCGCCGGTCTCATTGACGCGTATGGTGTCGTTAGTACACTCATCCGCCAAAGCAATCCTCTTCCGCGCTTTTACCAAGATCGTTCTATGCTCATACTAGAAGAAGCGGGTTTTTCCAAAGCCGAGTACTGGGGAGTTGCCAATGTGGTTTCTGAATCTTGTTGGCTACAAAACATTCTTCTGAAGATCTATTGTCCCGTTCGGAAGACAACATTTGTTTATTGTGATAATGTTAGTGCGGTATATTTATCAGGGAATTCGGTTCAACATCAACACACTAAACATATTGAGATGGATATTCACTTTGTTCGCGAAAAATATTGCTCGCGGACAAGTACGTGTCTTACATGTCTTGTCACGCTATCAGATCATCGATATTTTTACAAAAGGTCTTCCCTTGGTTCTATTTGAAGACTTTCGGGACAATATCAACATATGACGACCTCCCGCTTCGACTGCGGGGGTGTGATAGAATCATTGTAAATATTACATAATCCTTAATTATCTTTTGTATATGTTAGGTGTATAATTAGATATTTACTACCTTAATTCTAGGCTAGGATCATGCTTGTATGATGAGTATATTACTAACCTCTTTAGAAGGAAATAGACAAGAAATACAATTCTTTCAATAATAATAAAGTTGAAAAACAGTTACAAAAACATCAAAATAAGGGAGGTCAGTGTCACACCATATACTGTTATTAATCTGTATTCCAAAAAATCAGTAAATAATAATAACTGAACATAAACAGAATCAGTGTTGAAAAATAAGAATAATTTTTCAGAATATAATCGAGCCCACTTAGTTCAAAGTGTGTCCTTAAGGAAATTATTCCTCACAAAGATGCTCGAGGTTGATGGAATATCCTCCCAGGATAGAACGATTATGTTACGAATAGTAGTACTCCAAATTCGTAGCGAACCATTTGAGCAGATATCACAGAATTTATTTGTGCAGAAGAAGAAGAAGTTTGTATTGTTCTCAGAAAATTAGTAAGTAAAATTCTGAGGAATCAAACGAATTTATAGCCATGGAAGTACTGTTTCTGAAGGTTTGCAACTCTTCTGAACAGCCACTAAAAACTGGTGAGAAATTTAAATGTGGTAAAGAAAACGGGTCGCGGGTCAGACAAGCGGATCTGGGTCACTAACGGGTAGGATTGGATAAGTTAATTAATTTAATTAAATAATAATTAAAAATTAAAGAAAATTTGATCCAAAAAGATTATCAATCAATCAGATCATTTGACCAAATCCAAATCCAAATCTAAATCCGAAGCGGAAGCCGAGCCGAGCGACGAATACGGCGCGAGGGGAGACCATCTTCTTAACCCTTTAGCGACAAGAAGGAGTACTCTACTTATAAGTAGAAAAACTTTTCTTTCCACTACCGATGTGAGACAAATGCTTATTTTATAAAGCAAGAGGGAACTCCCACTTTTCTTTCCACTGCCGATGTGGTACAACTCCCACTTTTCTTTCCATCATTTCCCATTCACCAATATCAATACCCAACAATCCCCCACATGAATGGGGAATGGCTATAAAATAAAGGAATGCGCGGACAAGTGTGATATACAAGCGAGAATTGACTGCATCTGGATAAGTAGGTTTCCCTTTGAACTTTCCATAGTGAACTTATATCGGATATACTCGATCAATCGGTAGATTTGATATCTTTGAACCGTCGAACTTTGTTGTATACCTAGACAACATAAGTCACACAATCAACCCTCAACCGTTTATGGTTCTCACGGTTGTGTTCATTTCAGCCATGAACACCTCCTGGTTTCATGAGTGCGTAGAGAATGAGCCTTCACTGTCATTCCCCTTTAAAGCGGCTTACACTTAACACTCACATAGGTAATTTCTAAACATGTGGTCCTATAGACACATTATCTGGTCATACACTGCCAGATTTAGATAATCATTAAAGAACCTTAATGCTTTATTAACTCATTAACAAGCCATAAGGTTTTATCCTTATTTCTGAACATTGTCTTCATTCGAGAATGAGTTGAGTTATTTGACAATGTTGAACCGTCAGTCACAACTTTGTTTGATCTCCTTGAACCTAGCTCTTGGGATCTCCAGTCTGCTAGGTAGAGTTACCGTCATGATGACTTGTCCTCGGCCTTAACCTCATTCCCATTGATGATCTACTAACTCCCTCTCTAGATAAGCCTTTTGTAAGCGGATCCGCCACGTTATCTCTTGACTTTACATAGTCAATCGTGATAACGCCACTAGAGAGGAGTTGTCTAACGGTATAGTGTCTTCGTCGTATGTGACGAGATTTTCCGTTGTACATTACGCTCCCTGCCCTACCTATTGCTGCTTGACTGTCACAATGTATACATATAGGAGCCAAAGGTTTGGGCCAGAATGAAATATCTTCTAATAAATTCCGGAGCCATTCAGCTTCTTCACCAGCCTTGTCTAAAGCTATAAATTCAGATTTCATTGTAGAGCGGGCGATGCATGTCTGTTTTGATGATTTCCAAGACACTACTCCTCCACCAATGGTGAAAATATATCCACTCGTGGATTTAACTTCAGATGATCCGGTGATCCAGTTTGCATCACTATATCCCTCAATTACTGCGGGATATTTATTATAATGCAAAGCATAGGTTTGGGTGTGTTTTAAATACCACAAGACTCATTTCATTGCCATCCAATGAGTTTGATTGGGATTACTCGTGAATCGACTCAGCTTGCTTATAGCACATGCTATATCTGGTCGTGTACAATTCATAATATACATCAAACTTCCCAAAACTCGTGCATAGTCCAATTGTGAGTCACTTTCACCTTCATTATTTTGAAGTGCAAAACTTACATCAATTGGAGTCTTTGCAACATTGAAATTTAAATACTTAAACTTGTCAAGTACTTTTTCAATATAATGAGACTGCGATAATGCTAGACCTTGTGGAGTTTTATGAATTCTGATGCCTAAGATCAAATCAGCAACTCCTAAGTCCTTTATATCAAATTTGCTAGCCAGCATACGCTTCGTAACATTTACATCGGTAATATCTCTACTCATTATCAACATGTCATCAACATATAAACAAACAATGACTTCATGATTTGGAGTATTTTTAATGTAAACACATTTGTCACACTCATTAATCTTAAATTCATTTGCCAACATTGTTTAGTCAAATTTCGCATGCCATTGTTTGGATGCTTGTTTAAGTCCATAAAGTGACTTAACAAGTTTGCACACTTTCCTTTCTTTATCAGGAATCACAAAGCCCTCAGGTTGTTCTATGTAAATTTCTTCCTCCAATTCTCCATTTAAAAAGCTGTCTTGACATCCATTTGATGGATTTCAAGACCATATACGGCCGTCAGTGCCACTAACACCCGAATAGATGTTATTCTTGTTACCGGCGATTATGTGTCAAAGTAATCAAGGCCTTCTTTTTGTCTATAACCTTTGACCACAAGTCTTGCCTTATATTTGTCAATAGTGCCATCAGCTTTCATTTTCCTTTTAAAAATCCATTTTGATCCTAAAGGTTTATTTCCAGGAGGAAGATCAACCAATTCTCATGTATGGTTGTTCAAAATTGATTCAATCTCACTATTGACTGCCTATTTTCAAAATGCTGAATTAGAAGAAGACATCGCTGCTTTAAATGTTTGAGGCTCATTTTCAAGCAAGAATGTTACAAAATCTGGTCCAAAGGAAGTAGATGTCCTTTGACGTTTGCTACGCCTTGCATCCTTTTTACTTGGCGTAATTTCCTTTGGTTCTTCCCGCGGTCGTTTAGGTCTTTCACTTGACGACTCACATTCAGTTTTATACGGATAAATATTTTCAAAAAATTCAGCATTATCTGATTCAATTACCGTATTAACATGAATTTTGGGATTGTCCGATTTGTGAACCAAAAACCGACAAGCTTTGCTGTTTGTAGCATAGCCAATAAAAACACAATTCACAGTTTTTGGTCCGATTTTTACCCTTTTGGGCAAAGGAACTTGGACCTTTGCTAAACACCCCTATACTTTGAAATATTTCAAGTTGGGGTTTCTTTCTTTTCATAGTTCATATGGAATAGATTGTGTTTTGCTGTGGGGCACCCTGTTGAGTATTCGGTTAGCTGTAAGGATAGCTTCCCCCACAAGTTTTGCGGTAAACCGGAACTTATTAGTAAGACATTCATCATTTCTTTTATTGTTCGATTTTTCCTTTCCGCAATTCCATTTGATTGTGGTGTGTAAGGGGCAGTAGTTTGATGAATAATTTCATATTCTAAACATATCTCGGCAAAAGGAGATTCGTACTCTCCATCCCTATCACTTCTAATCATTTTTATCTTTTTATTCAATTGATTTTCCACTTAGTTCTTGTATTGCTTAAATGCATCAATTGCTTCATCATTACTATTAAGCAAATACACATAACAATATCGAGTGCAATCGTCAATAAAAGTTATAAAATACCTTTTCCCACCGCGAGATGGTATTGACTTCATATCACATATATCTGTGTGAATTAAGTCTAAAGGATTTGAATTCCTATCAATAGACTTATATGGATGTTTAACAAATTTAGATTCAACACAGATTTCACATTTAGATTTATTACACTCGAATTTAGGCAATACTTCTAAATTAATCAATTTTCGCAAGGTTTTGTAGTTGACATGTCCTAAACGAACATGCCATAAATCATTTGACTCCAATAAGTAAGACGAAGCTGAATTTTCATTAATACTGTCAACAACCATTACATTGAGTTTGAAAAGGCCCTCGGTGAGGTAGCCCTTTTCTATGAACAAATCATTCTTACTTATTATAATTTTCTCACTAACCAACATGCACTTAAACCCATTTTTACGAGTAGTCTGGCTGAAACTAAATTCTTCCGAATTGTTGGAACGTGCATAACATTGTTGAGAGTCAGGACCTTGCCGGAAGTCATCTTCAGAAGTATCTTCCCATATTCTTCAACCTTGGCTGTTGCAGTATTTCCCATAAACAGTACCTATTCGGGTCCAGCGGGAGCATAGGTTGCAAATGCTTCTTTTGCAGCGCAAACATGTCGAGTGGCACCAGAATCAAGCCACCACTCCTTTGGGTTTCCAACCAAATTGCACTCCGATAGCATTGCACACAGATCATCCATATCATCATTCTTTTCCACCATATTGGCTTGTCCTTTTCCCTTGTTCTTTTTCGGGAGACGACATTATGGGGCTTTGTGGCCAGCTTTCCCACAATTAAAGCAGTTGCCCTTGAATTTTTTCTTGTTGGAATCCTTCTCCTTTCCAGAAGGTCTCTTCCTTTTCTTGTTCTTTTTCGTGAGCAAAGATCTTCAACGATGTTTCCCTCCTCAATTGGTGAAGTCTTACGGTACCTCTTCTCAGCGGTTTTGTTATCTTCCTCGATCTTGAGATGAATCACAAGATCTTCCAACTTCATTTCATTTCTTTTGTGCTTAAGATAATTCTTGAAATCTTTCCATGAGGGCGGCAACTTCTCAATCATTGCAGCCACTTGGAATGCTTCATTTACTACCATACCTTCAGCAATAAGGTCATAGAAGATAAGTTGAAGCTCTTGAACTTGGGTTCCAACGGTTTTTCCATCCACCATTTTGTAGTCTAGGAATTTGGCAACCACAAACTTCTTCAAGCAAGCATCTTCAGTTTTGTACTTCTTTTCAAGTGCACTCCATAGTTCTTTAAAAGTCTCTACTGCATTGTAGACGTTGTACAAGTCATCTTCTAAGGCACTCAAAATGTAGCCTTTGCACAAAAAATTAGCCTATTTTCAAGCCTCAGTAACCATAAACTGTTGGTTGTCAGACATGTCGGCGGCAGGCACGGGAGGGTCCTCAGTGGTGAACTTTTGCACACCAAGGGTGGTAAGCCAAAAGAACATTCTTTGCTGCCATCCTTTAAAGTTGGCACCGGTGAACTTCACAAGTTTCTCAGCCGGTGGCACAGCGGTACAGGTTGTAGGAGTAACCGCTGGTGCAGTATTCGCAGAGGTAGTTCCAGTCTCAATTGCCATTATTCGTTTGTCACTGTCAAATTGACAAACTGTTTTAGTTAATAAAATCAGAATAACAATTCAATCACAGACTTAAATGATGAAGATTTTATTTCTTCAAATCGCAGTATAATTATGAAACTTTAGTATTCCAACGAAGTTTTTATATCTTCGAGTCAGAATACTAATATTCATATGGAGTAGAAAACTACACAAGTTTTAATCTCCAAACTAAAATACAGCAACGATGAAGTTTTTATGTTCTTCAAATCGTTGTACAAGCATGAACTTTAATATTCCAATGAAATTTTTATGTCTTCAAGTCAGAATATGGACTTTCATACGGAGTAGAAAACCACACAGGTTTTAGTCTCCAAAACAGAATGCAGATTAATCTAAAAACATAATTTCCTTAAGATTGTTATTAATCTGTATTCCAAAAAATCAGTAAATAATAATAACTGAACATAAACAGAATCAGTGTTGAAAAATAAGAATAATTTTTCAGAATATAATCGAGCTCACTTAGTTCAAAGTGTGTCCTTAAGGAAATTATTCCCCTCACAGTACTCGAGGTTGATGGAATATCCCCTCCCAGGATAGAACGATTATCTTACCAGAATATTTGTGCAGAAGAAGAAGAAGTTTGTGTTGTTCTTAGAAAATTAGTAAGTAAAATTCTGAGGAATCAAACGAATTTATAGCCATGGAAGTACTGTTTCTGAAGGTTTGCAACCCTTATGAACAGCCACTAAAAACTTATGGGAAATTTAAATGTGGTAAAGAAAACGGGTCGCGGGTCAGACAAGCGGATCCGGGTCACTAACGGGTAGGATTGGATAAGTTAATTAATTTAATTAAATAATAATTAAAAATTAAAGAAAATTTGGTCTAAAAAGATTATCAATAAATCAGATCATTTGACCAAATCCGAATCCGAGCGACGACGACGGTGCGAGGGGAGACCCTCTTCTTAACCCTTTGGCGACAAGAAGGAGTACTTCTACTTATAAGTAGATGAATTTTTCTTTCCACTACCGATGTGGGACAAATGCTTATTTTATAAAGCAAGAGAAAATCTCACTTTTCTTTCCACTACCGATGTGGTACAACTCCCACTTTTCTTTCCATCATTTCCCATTCACCAATATCAATACCCAACATATACCATAGGGGAGGTGAGTGAAACAATGACAAACCTTAGGGGAAGTCTTCGGAATTATCCCTAATAATTTACCACATTAATGTTTCATTGTAGAATAAAATGTATAACAAAGTATTGCAAAAGATCATGGGTTAATTAACATACAATCACGCATAAAACAAATAAAGAAAAATAACATAAGGATTTAACAAGGTTCTGTCAAACCTAATCCTCAGAATAAAAGTAGAGTTTTTCAATTACAACCACTTTATATAGATTTCAAATAGTTTTTATTCCTACAAGAAACGATTTTTTAAACCTACAAGGACAACAACTTTTCCAAACCTACAAGAAAAGCAAGGTTTCACAAACATACTAGAAAATCTAACATAATTAGGATTCACAAAATTCAAGACACAAACAACAAATCTTTCTCTTAGTTTGAATTCTGTTCATCAACAGGAACAACATCTTCCTGATTTGCCTTTAGTCCTCGCAAGGCCTCTAGTGAGTACTATACACATCAATCAAGTCTAGGCAATGTCTAAAGTTGTTGGCTACAATTATAGTATTCTTCAGGTATCTCAAGATCTACTTCACTGCCTGTCAATGTTCTTTAACAGAACAAGCTATGTATCTACTCACAACACTAACTGTTGTTGTGCCTGTGTTCAAAAATCAGGAAAAACAGAAACCAAACGGAAAGACAAAAACCAGAAAAAACAGAAACTGGAAAAATAATACAGAAGTAAGAAAATATCCGAGACCACAGAATTCACTGTGTGTCCTTAAGGAATTTAATCCCCTCACTGTACCCGAGGTTATGGATTACTTCCTCCCAGGATAAAACGGATATACATCGCGAGGAGTAGCGGTCGTCAAACGCCGACTTCGACGAACTCAAAGTTGGCAACGAAACACAGTAAGACTCGATAGTTTTCTTTGTGAAAAAGAATGCAGAATTTTAGATGCAGAAATTTTTGGTTTTTGGTATCTTTAAAATGAGGCATTGCCTTAGTTTATATAGCCTTGAAGGTGCCTCTTCGGAATAGGTTGGTGACTGTTCGGAAAGGTTGCCTTCCATTTCTCATTCACACCAACTTGGCTAGTTTTATTCATTAACTAGCTTTAACACTAACATGTGAGATATCAGGGCGAGTGCAAATCATATGATACGTAATGCTACCCACAACACTCGAATATGGAACCCTCGACTCAAGTTTACCATCCCTCCCATGACCATGAGCATAAGCAAGACACTTGAATATTTTCAAATTAGGATAGTCACTACACGAACTGGGACTACATCTCAAAAGAAGTTTTGCACTCAATAATTATTGATGGAGATCTGTTGACCAAATAACAAGTTGTATTGACTGCATCAACCCACAAATTCTTGGTAACATATGAGTTAGAAATCATATTTTATGCCGTCACAAAGCGTCTTATTTATAAATTGTGCAATATAATTCTGTTGTGGTGTTTTGATATAATTATGGTCTCACTATGGCCTCTATGTTGTAGAATTTATTGAACTCTGAATGGAAAATTTTCAACATAATTTCAGTCGGAAGGCGCTTAACGCTTAACGCTTAACTATCATCTTCCATATAAAATATTTCAGAAATGCCTCATCTTTTACTTTTAGAAAATATACCTAGACTATTCTTAAATAATTGTCAATCAAAGTCATAAAATATCTTGCATCACTCTTTAAGAGAACTTTGTTTGGACAACACAAAATATTTGAAAGGCAATTCACCAAGCCCTATACCAAGGCGATTAAGTATAGCCTTTTGAGTGGCTTGAGGGGCACCATCAAAGTATACAACACTCTTTCCCCGGTTATGGAGGAGATATGTGTTTCCTTGCGTAGCATTGCACCAACTCACGTGTAACGTCCGGTACTTTCGGGTCACGGTTTGGACCGCTAGACATATGTAAAAATCGCTAGGTGTGTATAAATACACCCGAGCGTTGAGAAAATTTATGTTATATTTATGTATGCTAATAAAAAGAGATTAGCATATGAAAGGATGCAACTCCGAAATAATTTTGGACGTAACAAGTGTGACGATGGGGAGCGGAAATAAATTTGGTGCGTGCACAAAGAGGTTATGGACTAATGTCATATCACAAAATTATGACATTGAGTATATAAAGTTCTTATAAATTATTAAGACTTAAGTGAATTAGAATTAAGAAATTAATTGTGTGTGATTGATTAATTATGAGATTAATAATTTTAATAAGGGGACAAATGTAAGTGGAGCATTATACGTGTAATCCCTGGGTAGCATCTAAAATGACTACCCTAAGATGTCTAATGTGGTGTCGTGTGTGTTAGCAATTAATGGTTTGGTTAGTGGGAAACATTATCATGGGGAATCTTTTGGTTTCACGATAAGGTAGTAACTGACATAGGAATAGCTGGCAAAGGAAGAGCTTCACTTTGTGGATTCTTCAAGAACCAAAGAGGCTTTACAAACTTGTGAAGATCTTCTTGATGTGTCTATTGATAATCTAAGAAGATTTTTCGATAAAGTGGTAGCATGTCATTTTGATTCCAGTTTAAACAAGTCGTGGGTTATCAATCCAAACCCCACCGAGATTTTCTTTTGATAAACCACATACTTCACTTAAAGAGAATAAGATACAGTAACCATTTCCTAGTATTAGGAATTAGAATTATAGTGTCCTAAACAACCAGCATCAACATTTAATTCTAAGTTGTGCTCTGGAAATTCATAGCAGCCATGTTGTTTATACGTTAGCAAAACGAAGGTATGTTAAGGCAAATTATTTTTTTCTTTAGGCATGTTCCATGTAATGAAATATAACTGTGATATTGCTCCATAATTTATTCTACTCCTAGTAGTTAAGAATATTCATGTTATTGATTCTTATGCTAAAAACATGTCTAAATATGTTCTCAAATCCTTATTGAGACATACGGAAAAGGTGTTGATATTCACAGTGTTAGCCAAAGGGGCAAAAATATTATTGTCATCCGATAAATTCAGGAAATGTTTTATTGGCATTCATGCATTTTCATTTGCATTGCATTCATATATTACCCTAGATCCACTTGTGCTATGCACACTACTATATGGTAAATATTATATATATAGGGAATATGGGGAAAGGGAAATGCGTTAAATACGCACACCACCTGCAACTGGTATAAACTATCACAAAAGAGCCCTAAGAGGCCAATATTGAAGCCCGTGTGGCATATATGATATAACCGGATGCCTGTGTGGAGGTTATGGGAAGGAAAATGCCCTTGTGTGGCCAATATATATGTATACCGCATTTGCATCATGCATACATTCATTAACCATTATATGGTATAATGCCCACAGAGGCTGTTATGGTAAGGAAGATGCCTGATGAGGCCGAGGTGTATGTATACTGCATTGTGCATAACATTTAGGCATATGTATTAGGGCCCTCAGAGGCATTTACTGTTGGTCAATTGTTTCGGTTTCAGTTATTGGTATATCCCTGTTATCCTATTATTCATGCCTGACATACTCAGTACATCAGTCGTACTGATGTTCCTTTTGTCGGAGGACGCTGCGTTTCATGCCTGCACTTTCAGTGAAAGAGGGTGACGGTTCACGCTAGTAGGTCGCTGGTTCAGCTGATGTTGGAGCACTATATTTGTTTCAGAGTTGCAGTATGATCGTGGTACAATATTTTTGCATACACATATGGGTATGGCGGGGTCCTATCCCGTCCTTGCGATGGCATGTGTTCTTTAGAGGCTTGTACACAGGTGTCCTATGTGTAGTAGTCTTGTATGGCCTTGTCGGCCTTTGAGATTTATATTTATATAAAAGTTGGTTTTCTGGTTAAGATTTTCCATAATCTTTTCCGGCTTAGTCCGTATTTAATTATGGTTAGGTGTTGATAGTGGGATTGGTGGTACCGGTGGGTAAGGTCCGGGTGCCCGTCGCAGCCCTTCGGTTTGGATCGTGACATCATGAGCCAAAATTATGTTGTCATCAAGTGTCCTGCCTGGGATAAAATCAGTTTGAGCCTCACTGATGATTGAAGCCATGACTTTCTGGAGTCTTTTAGCCAGGATATTAGAGATAAGCTTGTAGAGGGTGGTGCAACATACAATAGGTCTATAATCTTTTACAGTTTTAGGCTTGTCTATCTTAGGGAAAAGAGTTATGGTGGAGCAATTAACAGTCTTAAACAACTTGCCAGTAGTAAAAAAAATTCATGACACTCCTTGACTTCATGTTGCATTATAGACTATGGTTTTTTGAAAAAAAAATTAACATTGTACCCATCAATACCAGAGGCTTTCTCATCACCAATAGCCTGCAAGCTCTCATTATTCTCCTGATCAGTTACTTGAGCACAAAGATCTAGTTTTTGTTGTTGAGTAAGAGATGGATCATTGTGCATTAATCCTCTATTTATAGCTGGAAAATAAATGTTGAGGATCCCATAAGTGACTTATAAAAATCGTTGATCTCTATTTTTATCTCCTCGGTATCATTAAGAATGCTACTATTCACAGAGGTGAGTTCTAAAATTTGCTTCTTATGTGCCCTTTCTTTCATGATAGCTGAAAAATATTTAGTATTTGAATCCCCCAGTCAGATCTAATTTGCTCTTGCCTTCTATTGTAAAACACTTCCCTCCAGTAATGAATCGGAATAAAAGTTGCAATGTTCCTTTGGACATCAGCCACCTCAGCCCTTGTTTGTATGATTCTGTGGCTTATGCCTTTAAACTCTGTGTTATTCATCTGTTTTAACTGAGGTTGAAGAGCCTTCAGTTTCATCTAAACATTTTGCATCTTGCAGTTTGTGTTGGTTTTATTCCATTGAGCCATGACCACCAACATAAAACTACCAACTGTTTTAGTTAAGTGGTAGAATCACAGATGCATGATCTGATATTGAAGGTAGTCCAAACTGGTCTCTACATGCCCCCAAGCCATTCATCCGCTTATAGTTGCCAATAGCTCTATCAATTCTGCTCCATATCCTATCCACACCTTGTTGCTTGTAGGACCAGGCGTATTCAGAGAGGGAGAGGTGTTGGATACAGTCTGCGAAGTCTTGGATCTCAACATAAGCAATATGATTCTCCAAGAGTCTGTCATTAGGATATAAAACTATATTGAAATCTCTAGAAATGAGCCAAGGTTGTGTAGTGCCCTGACCAATTCCCAGAAGACTTTTCCATAAGGATCTCCTCTCCTCCAGGGTGTTATAACCATATACAACTGTAATTACCACCTCAATGTCTCTTGTGATACCCTGGTAATGGATGAACTGGTCCCCTTTCCTGATAGGGGTGATTTGATAATGATTAGTGTCCGACATAAGCTAGACTCTTCCATTTATTGCATACTCATAATTAGTTAAAACTTCCCATCTATTTGCTAGACAACTGGCTATCTGTGCAGCCTTAGGTGCTTTAACTCTAGTTTCCACAATACCAGCTAGAGTAATGTGATTGTCATTGATGTAGTTCCCCAACTCTTTTTGCTTATACATTTTATTGACCCCCTTACA
Organism: Anisodus acutangulus; assembly: GCA_029783415.1. Classification (NCBI taxonomy): domain Eukaryota; kingdom Viridiplantae; phylum Streptophyta; class Magnoliopsida; order Solanales; family Solanaceae; genus Anisodus; species Anisodus acutangulus. The sequence continues at coordinate 14,247,750 of CM056502.1, read as the reverse complement.
TTCTAGGATAACCAAGACATTATAAAGGTTTAGGAGTACCTTCTTTATCCACATGAGTATTTTGGTTGATGCAGTTTCTACATGGAGTACTGCCCAAAATAGGAAAGTTAGTCAAGTTAAGGGACAGGATAGTCTGCAGTACTTTGCCTCTCATTTGTTTCATTTGCATCCTCAGGAGAGTGTTGTTTGGTATGGCCCAACCTACAATCACTAGGTTGAGATACCACATTCTTAGGACTTTGAGGTGCGTAACCCTTTGGACTAAGAGTGTGAGGACTCACTACACATTCATTTACTGATTGAGACTGTACTGTAGGAGAGCAAACATCCTGTTACTGACTAGCTGGTGGATCAGTGGATTGCTGGATAGGCTACTTTATAACTAGAGCAGTGTGTGTCACACCAGGCTTTGATTTCCATTCTTGCATAATCCTCTTTGGTGCATGCCTTTTTCTTATTTGTGATCTCGCATGAACAACTTTAGTATTTTCCTGGGGATCATATTTGATAGAAACCGTGATAGAAACCGTGTGTGTGAAACCGTGTGTGTATATTTGTGTATATTTAGGTTACTTACCATATTTTGTAGAAGTCTTGTACAAGAGTAATTAAGATATTAGTATTATAGTAGGAATAAGATTTTCCATATTTAGAGATTGTATATTGTATATATAGACTTCTTCATTAATGAAAATAATCAAGGGATTATTTCTTTCATGGTATCAGCAGTCTAGGGCAAATTTTTCATTCTCCAAAATTCCTCCTTCCGCTGCCCTACTTGCCATTGGCCGTTGGCCAACCTCTCCCTTCAACGTGTGGTTTTTTTTTCTCTTCCAAAAATCCCTAATTCTCCTCTTATTATTTCCTCATGTCTTCCTCAAAGAACACGTTTCATCCTGCCCTTACAGTCTCCAACATCAAGAACCACATCCCTATCGTTCTTGAGATGGAAAACGTCCTATACGCGACGTGGGCGGAATTATTTAAAGTTCACACACGCTCGCATCAAGTCTTTCATCACACCATCCCCACGGAAGCAGACAAGGAGAAGGTGCCTAATGCCGATGATGACCCTATGTTATGGACGGCTTTTGATGCTACAGTACTCCAGTGGATTTATTCCACTGTCTCTACGGACCTATTGCAGACGATTATTGAACCAGATGCCATGGCAATGGAAACTTGGAATCAGGTACGGTATATATTCTAAGATAACAAAAATTCTCGTGTCATCACTCTTGAGCAGGAATTTTACCATGCCAATCTGGAGGATTTTCCGAACATCTCAGCATATTGTAAAAGGCAAAAGGAATTGTCGGATCAACTCAAGAACATTTGTGCGCCTGTTACTAATGATCGTCTCATTCTTCAGATGGTTGCAGGCCTATCCGAGGCTTATAATGGCGTTGGGATGCTTCTTCGTCAAAGTAATCCTCTTCCACCATTCTACCAGGCATGTTCCATGCTCACATTAGAAGAGGCCGGCTTGGCTAAAAAGGCGGCTACCGCAGCTAATTCCGCCATGATGATGGCTACGTCCGATGACCCTCACACATTCTCAGTCGACTCTAGCCAAAACAATAACAATGGTGGCGGCAAAAAAGGTCAAAATCGGAAAAATGGTGGCAAAAACCGCGACGGCAGTGGTGGTGATCAGAGCATTGGCGGTAGTGGCGGCAGTGAGCCAGCTGGGCCGCAGCACCATTAGCCGCAGCCTTGGGCCACTGCACAATGATTGTGGGGCTGCTGGGCCAGTAGCCCAATATGGCCTTTCCTAGTTGCCAGGCATTCCAGCGAATTGGGCCAGCCAGAGGCCCAATTCCCAGTTCTAGCAGTACCAGCCCAAGCAGTCGGCTGGGCCCTAGCAACAGGCTGGCTTGCTTGGGCCTCGGCCTTAGCAGGCCTTCGTGGCTGCGGGCCCAGTTTTCGGTCCGACACCTACGGATATTGATGTCGCAATGCATACACTTGGATTAAATCCCCCGGACGCAAATTGGTATATGGACATCGGAGTCACTTCTCATATGACGTCCGTCCAAGGTAATCTCTCATCTTATTTCAACTTGAGCAATAATCGTGGCATAATTGTTGGTGATGGCAATTCAATTCCAATTCGTGGTTATGGTCACGCGAATTTGTTTCCCCCACATCCACATCTAGTCCTTAAAAATGTCCTTCATGCCCCTCACTTAATTAAAAATTTAGTGTATGCCAGAAAATTCACAAATGATAATTGGGTTTCTATTAATTTTGACCCTTTTGGTTTTTCTGTGAAGGATTTCACGATGGGGATACATCTAATGAGGTGTAATAGTCGGAGAGAGCTTTATCCAATCACCACCACCACCATTTCCACAAATCAAGACACACCTTCTACATTTGCCGCTCGTGCTCCTTCTTTGTGGCATGCACGTTTGTGTCATCCAGGGTCGTCTATTATTTATTCTCTTAAAATTAATTATTTTATTAATTGTAAGAGTACGCGTAGTATTCATATTTGTCCTTCTTGTCCTCTAGGGAAACATGTTAGATTACCGTTTGTAGCCTCTACTTCTAGTACATCGATGCCTTTTGACATTATTCATAATGATTTATGGACATCTTCCGTTTTGAGTTCTTTGGGCCATCGTTAGTATGTTTATTTTTGGATGATTATTCTATTTTTTGTGGACTTCTTCTTTGTCTAAAAAATCTCAAGTTTTTTTCACATTCTTAAAATTTAGAGCTTTCGTCCGTACCCAATTTGAACGGAAAATTAAAAACATTCAATGTGATAATGGTAGGGAATATGATAATGGGTCATTTCGGAAATTTTGTGACACTCATGGCATATCTTTCGATTTTCTTGTCTTCATACGTCCTCACAAAATGGGAAGGTCGAAAGAAAAATTCGTACCATTAATAATATTATCCGAACTTTACTAGCACATGATTCATTACCTCCGTCCTTTTGGCATCATGTGTTACAAATGGCTACCTACTTCCTTAACATACTCACTAGCAAAAGTTTAGCATATCAATCACCCCTAAAAATTCTTTATAATAAGAATCTCTCGTATTCTCATCTTAGGATGTTTGGATGTTTGGATGTTTGTGCTATCCGTTTTTTCCGTCTACTACAATTAACAAACTGCAAGTTCGTTCTACCACTTGTGTGTCTTTGGATTATCCGTCTAATCATCGTGGTTACAAGTGTTTTGATTTATCCGCTAATAAAATCATAATTAGTCGCCATGTCATTTTTTATGAAACCTAATTTCCGTTTGTTAAATTGTATAATTCCGTGTCTAATTCGCATATTTTTTTAGATGATGAGCTCTCACCGTATATTATCCACCATTTATCTGAGTTATCCCTGTCACGACCCAAATCAGAGGGCCGCGACGGGCACCCGAACCCCTTCCGCTGTGTACCGCTAATCATACAACCAACCTCTAATCACAATTAAATACGGACTAAGCCGAACAAGATTATGGAAACTCTTAATCAGAAAACCCACTTATATATATATACATATACCAAGACCGACAAGGTCATACAAGACTACCACACAGGACACCGTCTACAAGCCTTTAAAGAGTATACGACATCAACAGGTCTGGACAGGGCCCCGCCATACCCATATAGACAAGCAAAATATATCGTACCAAAAGTAGACCGACACTCCGAAATAAGGGGAGTACTCCAAAATTCGTTGAGTCGGCAACCTACTAACGTGGATCGTCTCCTTGCCTATGTGAATATGCGGGCATGAAACACAGCGTCCCCCAACAAAAGGGACGTCAGTACGACTAATGTACTGAGTATGTCAGGCATGAATAATAGCATAACAGGGACATAACAACAACTGAAACAGAAACAACTGACCAGCAGTAAATGTCTCTGAGGGCCTAATACATGTGCCTAAATGTTATGCATAATGCATAATGCAAATGCGGTATAAATATAAATATTGACCTCAACAGGCATCTTCCTTCCCATAACATACATACATATATATTGGTCATTCATCAAGCATCTTCCTTTTCATAACATCCTCTGTGGCCATCAGTTTATTTCCATATCCCAGCTGATCAGGTGGTTTGCGTATCCCATTTTCCCATCCCCAATATATGGTCTAGGGTAAAACATGAATAAAAATGCATGAATGACAATAAAACATTCTGAGTGACATAATATCCTTGCACCTTCGGCTAACATTGAAAACATCAACATCTTTTCTGTATGCCTCAATAATGACTTAGAAACATATTTAGACATATTTTTATCATAGAAATCAATAACATGAATATTCTTAACTACTAGGAGTAGAATAAATTATGGAGCAATATCACAGTTATATTTCGTTATATGGAACATGCCAAAAGAAAAAAAATTGCCTTAACATACCTTCATTTCACTAAACTGAAAGGAAAATATTGTTGCTGCACCTTATTCTTAGGAACAATGTCCAAACGTCACTGCATACTATCATCTGCTTAGCAAAAGAATGGTATAACTTAAAAATGAAATGTTAAAGGGGTTTTTGCTCATGCTTTCTAATTCGTACAAAAAGAAGTTTGGAGCAAGGCTGGCCAGTGGGTCGGGACGGCCCGGTCCCTACCCGACACCGCCCCGATCCCGACTCGACACCGCCCCGGTCCCGCTTAGTTAAAAAAAAGAAAAATGTACAGTAACGGGACTTGAACCGGGACGGGACATGGCCTCGTACCGCTCGGTCCCGCCCCACCCCAGGCCCTCTAGTCCCGACCCGCGCTGGTCCCGCCCGATCCCCCCCTCTTTGCACAAAATAGTCGTTGCACCAGAGGCCATTTTACATTTTGGTCATTGTGCAACAACCATTTTTGGCCTACCCCCCTCCCCAACCCCCTACCCCCTTAATATTTATTTTTAATCCATAAGTTATTATATTTACACTTTAACCCAATTTTCCAACTATAAATACCTCATTTTCTCTTCATCTTTCTCACAAATCTTCCTACAATCTCTCTAATATCTCAATCTATCTCTCTACAAGTCTACATTGTCTACTAAATATTGAATTTTATTTATTCATTTGGGAGTGAAGTTGGCAACTAACTTGAGGATCTTCCATCGAGCAAAGTTTCAATTTTCAACCTCTCGATTACACGTCGACGTTACGTCGGCGTTTGGTACATTCGTTCCTTCATGAAATTATTATTGTCTGTTTATTTTATTTAGCGCACTTAATTTTATTTACTTTAATTATTTATTAGTATAATTATAATGGAATGATTTAAACGTATGCTTACGGGTAAGGGTAAGGGTCAGACTTCTTCTAGTAGGGACAACAAGGGCAAGGGTACTTCTTCTAGTCATCCTATTTCTAGACAGAATCATATTCCTACACAGGATGATTTTGTTGATACTGAACATTTTTCTGCAATACCATTAGATTTAGACGATGAGCTATTTTCTGGAACTCAAGAAGACTTTAATTTAGACAATGATCTAGATGATACACCCACTAATGTAGATGACAACACATCCACTAATGCACATTCAACTGAAATGCCTCATATTCCCCCTAGTATGACTATGAGACAAGGTCCAGCAAAACGACCATTAAAATCAGATGCATGGACATTTTTTATAGGGACGTAGAGAATCAAGTAGCTAGATGTAAAATTTGTAAAGATGTTTTAAAATTTAAAACTGGAAAAGGTCACTGGTCCAGTCTCAATTTCACCCTCCCGTTACCGAATTAGGCCAGCAGGCCCACTGCCTGCTGGCCAGTCCGTCCTGAGTCCAGAAAATTCTCAAAATCCGTCCAATTCTTCCCCGAGTCATAGACCGATCACTCGTAGTCAACGGGTGTTTTTAAACCAAAAAGACATTTTAATTTAAATTTTAATGTTCTTAAATCACTCTTACCCCGTAATCATGTGTCTACATTAAATGAACCGAATTGGAAAATTGCTATGACCGATGAATATAATGCTCTTATTGATAATAAGATGTGGGAGTTGGTGCCTCATCCATCTGGTATTAATATTATTAGGTCTATATGATTTTTTTCTCATAAGGACAATTCAGACGGTTCGTTTGCAAGGCATAAGGCTAGGCTTGTGGATGATGGTAAGACTCAGCAGGTTGGTGTGGATTGTGGGGAGATGTTTAATCTGGTAGTCAAGCCTGCTATCATTCGCACTGTGCTCAGCTTGACTCTTTCGAAAGCATGGTCGATTCATCAGTTAGATGTGAAGAATACTTTCTTACATAGTGATCTCAAGGAAACAGTCTATATGCATCAGCCCTTGGGGTTTAGGGATCCCAAATATCTTCATCATGTCTGTTTGTTGAAAAAGTCTTTATATGGGCTTAAATAGTCTCCACGGGCCTGGTATAAGAGGTTTGCCGACTATGTTTCGACTATTGGGTTCACTCACAGCAGGTCGGATAATTCTTTATTCATATATTGTTGTGGTTCTTCCTTGGCTTATATACTATTATATGTGGATGATAATATCTTGAATTCCTCTTCTCGTGCCTTACGTCAGTCTATCTAGACAGTGTATGCTCAGTTCTGAGTTTGCTATGAAAGACTTGGGACCATTGAGCTATTTTTTTGGGATTGCTGTCACTCGTCATGCTAGTGGATTGTTCTTATCCCAGAGGAAGTATGCAGTAGAGATCAGTGAGAGGGCTGGGATGTCATCCTGTAAGTCCACTTCCACTCCAGTTGATACTAAACCCAAATTGGGTGCTGCAGCTGGCTCCCCTTACGAGGATCCGACCCGATATCACAGTCTTGTAGGGGCCCTTCAGTATCTTACGTTCAAGAGACCAGATATTACATATGCCGACCAATAGGAGTGTTTGTTTATGCATGATCCCAGGGTTGAGCACATGAATGCGCTCAAACGCATTATTCGGTACATCCAGGGGACACTTGACTATGGCTTGCATTTATATCCATCATCGACGTCTACACTTGTCGCATATACTGATGCTGATTGGGGAGGTTGTCCGGACACCAGACGGTCTACGTCTGGCTATTGTATGTTTCTTGGCAATAACTTGGTCTCACGGTCTGCAAAACGGCAGTCGACTTTGTCCCGTTCTAGTGCCGAAGCCGAGTATCGAGGGGTAGCTAATGTGGTCTCGGAATCATGTTGGTTACGTAATTTGCTGTTAGAGCTTCATTGTCCTATTCAGAAAGCGACCTTGGTTTATTGTGAAATGTTAGTGTCATCTACCTTTCTAGTAATCCAGTTCAACACCAGCGCACTAAACATATCGAGATGGACATTCACTGTTCGCGAAAAGGTTGCTCGTGGTCAAGTACGTGTCTGCCATGTCCCGTCCAGGTATCAAATTGTCAACATCTTTACAGAGGGTCTTCCCTCGATCCTTTTTGAAGATTTTAGGGACAGTCTCAGTGGGCGGGCGGGCGGGCGTTCGAAGACCGCCCACTATGACTGCGGGTGTGTGTTAAATATACATAATATACACAATATACATGTGTATATTATGTATACTGATGATCTCGATTCTCAGTATTACGGCCCACCCGTGGGCAGTCTCCTTTCCTTGTACAATTATGTAATATAATGTTGTAGTGTAATTAGTATTGTACACTTACCATAATTGTATAGTTAGTCTCCAAATAGAATAAGGTTTTAGGAATAGAATAAGAATATGATTTTTCTATGGAAATATGTAAATTATATATATTCTCTTTCAATCAATGAAAATAATCAATAAATTATTTCTTTCATTGTCAACAAATACGACAATGCCACCTAAGATATACTCTTTCTTCTTCATTATCTTATTTTCTCAACACTTACTTCAAAGTCGAATACAGAACCAAGACTGCATCACCAAACGATCACTCCATGTATCGTAATATGGTCATAATAAATTTATATATATAGTGTATATTTAGTTACCATTTCAACTACTTTATTTCTTGTAAACAAAAACTATATATATCATGCTGCAAAAATAATCAATCAACTCGATGATTGTTGTTCTTCTTCTGTCACACCCTCCTCTTTTAATTTTTAAACATATCCGCGTTGGTTCGTTTTATTTTCATGTGTTGGTTCATTTTCTTTGTTATTGACAAATAAGACTCGTAATTTGCATATATTATTTTATTCTCATATAATATATTTACTACATATTCATTCAAGAAAAGAAAAAAAAGAGAAGAGGTTAACAATATTCTAAAAACTAACAATGAATACAAAAATCATGAAAAGAAATCCAAATTTGGGATATGACATCATTATTTCTTTAATCAAATAGAGTAACTGTTTTTTGCTGGATAATTGAAATCCTAATTAAAGTTATAAAGGGAAATCTTTTTTTGGAACCAAATTATCTTCATGTTGAGTCTTACAGTTCCTAGTGGATTAGTTTACACAATTATAATAAACTTTGTAGGAAACAAAATCGGAAGCAATTGCATTTGCACTTAAAATATAATTTTGATAAACATCTGGCATCTCAACCAATGAAATTGCTAGTGATATTGATTCATATTGCAATTAGAACTAAAGCACTTTTGCAACAGGTTAATGAACGTCAATATAGTTAAACATGAGTTTAAGTAGAATAAGAACTTTATCCTAAATATTAGGTGATATTTTTAATAGTACAATTATATCCTACATTAAATTGCTTCTTTTGCAAAGTAATTTAACTTTTGAAGGGCATAAAGTCGATCAATATTTGAAAGATAATTTGGTCAATCAATATTTATATTCATACTTTTATAATAACTAGTCTCTATTTTACGTGTAATGCACGTATATTCCCCAATGATAATTGCTACAAAATATAACCGAAGCAATATTTTTTTCTTTTAGTGTTTCTTAAAGATAAACTTGGTATATTTTATGTGTAATGCACGTATATTCCCCGTGATAATTGCTACAAAATATAACCGAAGCAATATTTTTTCTTTTAGTGTTTCTTAAAGATAAACTTGGTATATTTTATGTGTAATGCACGTATATTCCCCGTGATAATTGCTACAAAATATAACCGAAGCAATATTTTTTTCTTTTAGTGTTTCTTAAAGATAAACTTGGTATATTTTATGTGTAATGCACGTATATTCCCCGTGATAATTGCTACAAAATATAACCAAAGCAATATTTTTTCTTTTAGTGTTTCTTAAAGATAAACTTGGTATAGAAGATTAAGTGCACAAATTTAGTTTACTTGTATGTTAAACTTGGAGAAAATTAGGAGTCAGTTATTTAATAATTAGTAAATTCGAAGTGTTTCAACATCAAAGAAAACACTTGTAAATAACAAAATCTGAAACCGTTAACTATGTTGAGTAAAATAATTACATTATAGTATGATCACAGTCATTGTTTTGTAGTCAGTAGTCACACCAAATTGGATAACTATTTTTACAATTCTCCCGAAGTTAACCCCGAACGTCAAAATCTTGTAATAAAAGTGACATCTAGATAAAGAAACACAATAACCATTTATAATACACAATTTCTATAGCCACGTGATTGAATACAACAAGATTAATTCTTGATCTTGTTCAGCCGTATCAGATAAGGGTTCTACAACAGAATTTGATTTTCATCCAAGTAAAGAATTTTATATTTTGTTTCTATAAGATATAATATACCAACGAATGCATTCTGACTAGAACTTGGGTTCTACATTTTGACACAGACTCTATAACTAATTAAGGAATACTTTTACCTTTTTGTACATTAATGTTATAAAGATATTTTAATTAAAATAGGTATAAAAGTCGATAAACATTTCGAGGATATTTTAGTCATTCACTAGGTACCATTTTCATATTTGTGTTTTTATAATAAAACATAAAATAGATAATATAGATAGATATAGATATAGATTTGTATTATTTTTTGTTAAGAGTCCCACATCGAAAATGGAATATAATTTCGTCGACTTTTTTTCTCGAAATTCGAGACTCTCTTCTCGGTTTTTGTGTCCGACGGTATCCTTTCTCTTCCCAAAATTTTCTTCCAAATCCCTACATCACGTCTTGCGTTGCTATTATGGCTAAGAACACGTTTCACCCTGCCCTTACTGTTTCTAATATCAAGAATCACATCCCTATCATTCTTGAAATAGAAAACGTCCAATACGCGACGTGGGCCGAACTCTTCAAAGTTCATGCACGCTCGCATCAAATCCTCCATCACATTATCCCCGCGGCTCCTACGGATATAGAGGTGCCAAAACCCGAGGATGATCCTCAGTTATGGACGACACTTTATGCTACCGTTCTTCACTGAATTTACTCCATTATATCTACCGACCTATTGCAAACGATTATTGAACCAGACGCTACAACGATGGATGCTTGAAATAGAGTACGTGACATCTTCCAAGATAATCAAAATTCTCGTGATGTTACCCTTGAGCAGGAATTCTCCCACGTCAATATGGAAGATTTCCCCAACGTTTCAGCATACTGCAAAAGGTTGAAAGAATTGGCGGACCAACTCCGCAACGTTGGTGCACTCGTAAAACGACCATCTCGTACTTTAGATGGTTGCAGGACTATCTGAGGCCTATAATGGCGTCGGTACGCTTCTTCATCAGAGTAGTCCTCTTCCACAATTTTATCAGGCCCGTTCCATGCTTATGCTCGAAGAGGCCAGATTAGCAAAAAAAGCGGCCACTGGGGCCCCGCCTGTCGTCATGGTGACCGAGTCTGATTTTTCTCCCTCCATTTCCAACAATTCCGGCCAAAACCGCAACAACGGTGACGGTAAAAGGGTCAGAATCATGAAAATAATGGCAAGAATAGTGGCGAAAACCGAGGTGGAAATAACGGGGGTGCCAATGGGCCTTGGGGAAGTGGGCCGCAAGCCAACTGGCCACAGCCCTGGGGACCCTGGCCGTGGAACTGGGCCCAACATCCCTATTTCCAGCCCTCGGGTCCGTATCCAACTTGGGCCCAGTTTTAGAATTTCAGCAGGCCCAGTCCAGCAACCCACTGGAACCCGAGAGCTAATGCTGGGCCGGGACAACAAGTCGGCGAGCTTGGGCCTCAGCCCCACTATGCCCACCATACCGCGTGACCCCCATCCACCTCTTATCTTGAAAAATATCCTTCATGCCCTAAATTAATCAAAAAATTGGTGTATGTCTGTAAATTCACCACTGATAATTCTGTTTCTGTTAAATTTGATCCTTTTGGGGTTTTTTGTGAAGGATTTCAAGACAGAGATTCCTCTCATGAGATGTGATAGTTGGGGGGATTTTTATCCTATCACGCCCACCTCCGGTCTCTCGAGTCCAGTTGTGCCATCATCTTTTGCAGCCCTTGCTCCTTCCTTGTGGCATGCTCGTCTAGGTCATCCGGGGTCGTCTATTTTGTTTTCCTTAGATAAAAACAATTTTATTTCTTGTAAGGGTACGCGTAGTACTCCGATTTGTCAATCTTGTTCTTTAGAAAAAATTGTTAGATTGTCGTTTGTAGACTCTAATTCTCGTACTTTAATGTCATTTGATATTATTCATAGCGATTTATGGACGTCTCATGTTCTCAGTTCTTTGGGTCACCGTTATTATGTTTTATTTTTGGATGATTATTCTAATTTTTTATGGACTTTTTCGATAGCGAAAAAATCTCACGTTTTTTCCACTTTTCTAAAAGTTAGAGCATTCATCAGAATCCAATTCGAATGGGAAATAAAAAATATTCAATGTGATAATGGCAAAGAATACGATAATGGAGTGTTTAGGGAGTTTTGTGCTAATCATGGAATCAATTTTCATTTTTCTTGTCCTCATACGTCCTTACAAAATGGGAAAGCCGAATGCAAAATTCGTACCATTAATAACATTGTCCGAAATCTATTGGTTCATGCTTCCGTACCCCCTTCTTTTTTGCATCATGCTCTACAAATGGCTACATATCTTCTTAATATTCTTCCTACCAAAGGTTTGGCATATTCGTCCCCCCTACAAATCTTATATAATAAGACTCCTTCGTATTCACATTTTAGGGTCTTTGGGTGCTTAGAATTGGAAAAGTGCTATGACCGATGAATATAATGCTCTTATTGATAATAAGACGTGGAAGTTGGTGCGCCGTCGATCTAGTGTTAATATTATTATGTCTATGTGGATTTTTGCTCATAAAGACAATTCTGATGGATATTTTGTAAGGCATAAGGCTCGTCTTGTAGGTGATGGTAAGACTCAGCAGGTTGGTGTGGATTGTGGTGAGACATTTAGTCCGGTGGTCAAACCGGCTACTATTCGCATTGTGCTCAGCTTTGGCTCTTTCGAAAGCATGGCCCATTCATCAGTTAGATATGAAGAATGTTTTAGTACATGAGGATCTTAAGGAGACAGTCTATATTCATCAGCCCTTGGGGTTTAGATATCTCAAATATCCTCGTCATGTCTGTTTATTGAAGAAGTCCTTATATGGGCTTAAGCAGTCTCCACTGGCTTGGTATAAGAGGTTTGCAGACTATGTTTCGACTATGGGATTTTCTCACAGCATGTCTGATAATTCATTGTTCATTTATCGTCGTGGTTCTTTCCTGGCTTACATATTATTATATGTGGATGATAGTATTTTGACTGCCTCTTCTGATGCATTACTCTAGTCTATCATGACAATGCTCAGTTCTGAGTTTGCTATGAAAGATTTGGGGCCCTTGAGTTACTTTTTGGGGATTGTTGTGTCTCGTCATGCAGGTGGGTTGTTCTTATCCCAACGAAAATATGCAGCTGAGATCATTGAGCGAGTCGGTATGTCCTCATGCAAGTCTACTTCCACTCCAGTTGATACTAAACCCACGTTGGGTGATGAGGCTGGCTCACCTTACGAGGATCCGATCCGCTATCGCAGTCTTGCTGGGGCCCGACAGTATCTTACTTTCACGAGACCAGATATTACGTATGTCGTACAACATGTGTGTTTGTTTATGCATGATCCCGGGGTTGAGCACATGAATGCGCTCAAACGCATTATTCGGTACATCCAGGGGACACTTGACTTTGGCTTACATTTATATCCGTCATCAATGACTACGCTTGTCTCGTATACAAATGTTGATTGGGGTGGCTGTCCAGACAATAGACATTCCACGTCCGGCTATTATATATTTCTTGGACATAACTTGGTCTCATGGTCTGCAAAGCGCCAGTCTACATTGTCGCGCTCTAGTGCAGAGGCCGAGTATCGAGGGGTGGCAAATGTGGTCTCTAAATCATGTTGGTTACGTAATCTTCTTTTAGAGCTCCATTGTCCTATTCAGAAAGCTACCTTGGTTTATTGTGATAATGTTAGTGCCATCTACCTTTCTGGTAATCTTGTTCAACACAAGCGCACTAAACACATCGAGATGGATATTCACTTTGTTCACGAAAAGGTAGATCGTGGATAAGTACGCGTCTGCCATGTCTCTTCCAGGTATCAAATTGCAGACATCTTTACAAATGGTCTTCCCCTGATCCTTTTTGAAGATTTTTGGGACAGTCCCAGCGTACGAAGACCGCCCTCTATGACTGCGGGGGTATAAAAGACCACACGGCTAAGCAAGTTGTCCGTGATATACTTGGAAAGTATATCACAATTTAGAGCATATTTTGTACCATAAAATTGTAATTAATTAGCATTGTATTCTTACCATAATTGTAGGATTCTTGTACAACTAGAATAGGGTTTTGGGAGTAGAATAGTTATAGAATTTTCCATGTTATGAAAATTGTAAATTCTCATTAATGAGAATAATCAATAGATTATTTAGGCTCATTCCAATTCTTTGTTCACCGATGTTGGGCCCCCAAATTATATTGTCTACGCTCTAGTTAACGAGGTCTGGGCGTGCGGGGGTGTGTTAAGAGTCCCACATTGAAAATGGTATGGGAACATGAACTCATTATATGGACTTGGACAATCATCACCCTACAAGCTAGCTTTTGAGGTTGAGTTAGGCCCAAAATCTATTCTTTACAGTTTTGTTAATTTATTTAATATTTTGTATTATTTATAAAAATTCTATTATTTGTTTATTTCAAAAGGGTCGTAAAAGTTAGTAGTCTAGTCTGATAGGCAGCTTTCCTTCTTGTCATGATAGGTAACTTATTAGAAGTCTGGTATAATACGTTTTCCTTTCAACGTGATCTTATCCAAATTTAGTTCAGAAATGTAAATTTATTAATGTGCCGTTTCAAATTTCTGTAGGATTATCTAGATAGGCATATATCTTTGTAGGATAAAGATTAATAGGATATTAGAATCCTATTTTTCCTAATATACAATATTTTTATTAATTATAAAAAGATCATATTCCTAACCGCTTATAAACGGGAATAATTTAGTATTCGAGTTCGAATAAAATTGCAACTTGTTTAATCATTATATTATATATATATATACCCGCTCCAAGAATTGATAAATCAGTGTTTAGGTTTTCTTCCAAGTTTCACTACCATTACGATCATGGCTTCTTTCAACAGTTCTTTATTTTTCCTTTTTTGGTTGCTCGTTATTAGTTCTATTCATGCATATCAAGTTTCTCATGACGGAAGAGCTATTACTATCAATGGAGAACGGAGAGTTCTTCTATCTGGCTCCATTCATTACCCTAGGAGCACTGCCGAGGTAAATACATGTATATTTTTGCTTTATTAATTTATTTTTAAATTTTTTGTGTAAACTTGTTATCGTGTTTGGTTTTGTTAGATGTGGCCTGATTTGATAAAGAAAGCAAAAGAAGGTGGATTGGATGCAATCGAAACATATGTGTTTTGGAATGCACACGAGCCATCTCGTCGCGAATATGATTTTTCTGGAAATTTGGATCTCATAAGGTTCTTGAAAACAATTCAAGACGAAGGACTTTATGCTGTTCTTCGTATTGGACCATATGTTTGTGCTGAATGGAACTATGGGTACGTGATAAAAGCCTCTTAAATCAATGATAGTAATTTCTTTTTGTTTATTTTTTCCTTCTCAAAATACTAAATTGTACAAATTTCTTCAGAGGATTTCCAGTATGGTTACACAATATGCCTGGAATCCAGCTACGCACAGCAAACCAAGTTTATATGGTAAATACGAGCGTCATCGAATTAAATTACAAAAACAAAATTGAATTAAATTACGACGTGTAAATTTTCGTTATATGTTGAATATATCTAACAAAAACTAAATGTTGTTGTATTATATTGTTATAGAACGAGATGCAAAATTTTACCCAGTTAATAGTAGACATGGTGAAACAAGAGAAGCTATTTGCATCTCAAGGAGGTCCAATTATTCTAGCACAGATTGAGAATGAATATGGAAACGCACAAGCAGCTTATGGTGATGCTGGCAGAGCTTATGTTGAATGGTGCTCTAACATGGCTCAATCACTTGATGTTGGTGTTCCATGGATCATGTGCCAACAGCCTGATGCTCCCCAACCCATGGTAATTAATTTTCTCGGATCGATCATTACTTAGCCGATATATTTAAATTATATACGACTTATACATGATTATACACATATTATATATGGATTATATGTATAGCATACATTCGTCAGCTATTTTAGTTTAAGCGGGTTGGGTTGGACATTCATGCACTGTTTACTTTCCTAGCGGATATACATAAATTCTCTACTAATTATACACGATTATACAGATAAGGTATTCTCGAGGCCTTATCTTTTTCTCGTTTCTTTTAGCGTATTGATGTAATAAAATCATACTTTGTTTCCAGATAAACACCTGCAATGGTTATTACTGTGAT
Source organism: Anisodus acutangulus (assembly GCA_029783415.1). Taxonomy (NCBI): domain Eukaryota; kingdom Viridiplantae; phylum Streptophyta; class Magnoliopsida; order Solanales; family Solanaceae; genus Anisodus; species Anisodus acutangulus. The sequence continues at coordinate 14,232,008 of CM056502.1, read as the reverse complement.
CAGTTTACACCCAACAATCCAAATAGCCCAAAAATGTGGACTGAAAATTGGACTGGATGGTAAGTTTTTTAATAGATTGTGTAGATCTGACGATGTTCAGTTGTTCAATCAATATGTTATTTATTTTATTAATATTGACAATTGAGTGTGTTAATTTAATTTATAAAGGTTCAAGAATTGGGGTGGCAAAGATCCTTTAAGAACAGCCGAGGATCTGGCTTATTCTGTTGCACGATTTTTCCAAACTGGTGGAACATTCCAAAATTATTATATGGTGAGTCTAATTCTTCTTCTATTTCATAACAATATTTTGGATTATGCTATGTTTTGAATTAATTTGTTACAATAGTAAAAAGTAACAAATTTCTCAATACTATTTCAGTACCATGGTGGGACAAATTTTGGTAGAACGTCTGGTGGTCCATATATTACAACCACATACGATTACAATGCACCACTCGATGAATTTGGTAAGTTGTTTATTTCTGAATGTTTAAGGACTGTACTAATTAATCTTTTAATCTTTGGTGTATGTTATCAAGCCTCTACATAATTGACTTCAAAATAAATAGTTTTACTCTGGACAATGTTAATGCATTGTTAAATTAATTTCATTGGATTTATATCTTCAAGGAAATCTGGCCCAACCAAAATATGGTCATCTGAAGGAACTTCATGATGTGTTGCATTCCATGGAGAAAATTCTTACTAGTGGCAATGTCAACAACACTGATCTTGAAAATTCTGTAGCGGTATGTCGAAAAAATCTTAATTTTTTAAATTAAGACGTCATAAATTTTCCCTTTTATAGATTTTTTCATTTAAACAAGTTTTTAAACGCATTTTAGGTTACTATTTATGCATTGGACGGTCAAAAAAGTTGTTTCTTTAGCAATGCAAATGAGACCACAGATGCAACCATCACACATGAAGGTGTCAAATACAATGTTCCAGCTTGGTCTGTTAGCGTTCTTCCAGATTGCAAGACTGAAGTTTTCAACACTGCCAAGGTAATTAATTAAAAAACATTATTCTAATTGGTCAAAAAATCATTTTGATCTTCGATCATTAACTTAATATTGTTTTTTCGTTGTAGGTCAATACTCAAACTTCCGTTATGGTGAAGAAATCGAACGATGCTGAAAGTGAACCATCTTCACTTCAATGGTCATGGAGACCTGAGAGGATCGACGAAGCTATTGTTCTAGGAAGGGGTCAATCTTCTGCCCATGAATTGCTCGATCAAAAGGTTGTTAATGATACTAGTGACTACATGTGGTACATGACAAAGTAAGTTCTTATTGACTTAATAAATTATTTGATATACATACACTTGTAAAATTCGAATACTTGTTTATGTATGTTACAATCTAATTAACATGATGTATTGAATGAAAATAGTGTATATATCGGCAAGAATGATCCAATCTGGAGTGATGATATGACCCTACGTATCAACGGCAGTGGCCACGTCCTTCATGCTTATGTCAATGGCCAATATCTTGGTAAGAATTTAAGAATTACTCCTCTGTTTTTTTTCTTTAATTTAGGATTAATATCTTGCTAAGTTTTAGCTTTACTTTTGTGAATAACATTATGTAGGTTCCGAGTGGGCAACATATGGAATCTTCAATTATGTATTCGAGAAGAAGGTTAAATTGAATCCGGGAAGGAATCATATATCATTGCTTAGTGCTACTGTTGGGCTGCAGGTACATTTTTTTTAATGGTTAATTCATATGTCCTTACCGAAATAAAATGTTTAATTAATGTTCATAACATTTTTTTTGGTAAATTAACAGAACTATGGGCCTCACTTTGATACAATTCAAAGTGGAATCCCTGGTCCAGTTGAAATAATTGGAAAGAAGGGCGATGAGAGAATCATTAAGGACTTGTCTGCCCATAAATGGTCCTACAAGGTTGGTTTGGATGGTATTAGCAATAAACTGTTTGCTGAAAATACAAAGTTCGGGACAATGAAATGGCACTCCCATGATGTTCCAATCAATAGAAGGATGACATGGTACAAGGTAACACTATAAAATCTCATCTCTACTCTTTTCTCATTTCTTTGTTTAACATAGTTATGGTATTTTCACTTGTGTTTGACATAAAACATTTTTTTGGATTAGACTACGTTCAAAGCTCCACTAGGGGATGCTCCAGTTGTTGTGGACATGCAAGGTTTGGGAAAGGGAATGGCATGGGTTAATGGTCAAAGTATAGGTCGCTATTGGCCAAGTTATTTGGCTAAGGATGGTTGCTCTAATGATCCATGCGATTATCGTGGTCCATATTTTGCTGACAAATGTACTTCCAAATGTGGCGAGCCAACCCAAAGATGGTTTGTTTACTTATCGTTATCGTTCATCAATTTAACTTATATACACTGACAGACAATGTAATTAATTTATTTAAAACTAATTTTTGCAGGTACCATGTTCCGCGCTCGTTTTTGTCTAATGATGAGAATACATTAGTCTTGTTTGAAGAATTCGGTGGGAATCCATCACTTATAAACTTCCAAACAGTTGAAGTTGGAACGGCATGTGGAAGTGCTTATGAGAACAAAACAATGGAATTGTCATGCAATGGTCGTCCAATAAGTGCTATTCGTTTTGCCAATTTTGGTGAAACAGAAGGAAGTTGTGGGTCCTTTGCCAAGGGAAGTTGTTCAAGTGAGAAAGATGTTGTTTCTATTGTTGAAAAAGAATGTGTTGGAGAGGAGAAATGTTCATTGCAAGCATCTGAGAGTGTGTTTGGATCCACCAATTGTAGCAATAATGCAGCCAAGAGACTCATTGTGGAGGCTATTTGCTAGAGTTACAATTAAGCACTTATGTAGCAATTTCTTGTTGCTACATTATAGTTTTCTTTCTAGTTTGTTAGGATAGTTTTTTTTAATGGCAAGTAGATAAGTTGGAATTTTTGTTTAATAGTTCGTTTTAGCCTTTCATTTATTGTCGTATCATACTCTTCATAGAATAATAATGTTTAGATTCGATATTTCTCTTCTCAATGTTCTCCTTTAAGCCTATGCTCCTGTGACCATTTTCTTTTTTATTTATTCCAAAAAAAAAATCACTTTTTTATATTTTAAAATAATTTAATTTTATAAAATAATTTATAATACCTATCTCAATGTTCTCCTTTAAGCCTATGTTCTTGAGACCATTTTCTTTTTTATTTATTCCAAAAAAATATCACTTTTCTATATTTTAAAATAATTTAATTTTATAAAATAATTTATAATACCTATTTTAAATCATAGGTTTCAAAAGTCTTTCATTTCCAAATGGTGTCACATATATTGCTTTGCGCTTCGTGTTTTTCTATCTTAAATTCGTATCAAAAGGTGTCACATATATTCCTTTACACTTCGCGCTTGTGTTACTCAAGAAGACGCGCTTGTGTTACTCAACTACTCAAGAAGACGTGCTTGTGTTACTCAACTTCTTTTGTATCTTAAATTTCGTGTAAAATCAAATGATGACACATATATTAAGGTGTCACATATATTCCTTTACACTTCGCGCTTGTGTTACTCAAGAAGACGCGCTTGTGTTACTCAACTACTCAAGAAGACGTGCTTGTGTTACTCAACTTCTTTTGTATCTTAAATTTCGTGTAAAATCAAATGATGACACATATATTAAACTTAGTGTCAAGTTAAATGATACCCATACATTAGGACAGAAAGACTACTACTTATTCTTTCACATTTTGCACCTCAGTTTGTTTGCCCTTTCGGTTTCAAGTTTTACTTCAGAAGGATCAACTCTATGGTGCTTCAATTTTCTCTTGAGACAGTACATATTTCAATCTATAAGGTGTGATTTTGATCTGATGCTATATAAGCTGTATAACAGAAAATGAGGCGATACCTAAGTCACTACAAAGTTTGTCGTCAAAATCTCGTTCTTGTGATGTTCTACCTACTTGGAATTTTCAAGTTGATTAGAATAAATTTAGCATACCAATTGCGTAAAACAAAAACTATACCATAAGGTCATCCAAAATAAAATGAAGCAACGAGTAAATATGAACTTAAAAGTACGAAGTTTTTCACCCCCGTGGATATAAATTAAACTCGAATAAATTTTAATTTAGTCCCCAATACAACCACATACCATTGTCAAAACCTAATAAGCAACAATTTAGTAGTAAGAAGTAAAAAGTCGATGAGAATTAAGGTGTTTTAATTAATTAATCAAAAAGACCACATTCTAGCACTATCAAACAAATCATCATTCAACACTACTTCACCATGATCATCATCCTCACTTCTCTTGTTAAAACTCGAACATCCAAACTCCGAACTTTCTCTAAAAAACACTCTCCACACCTGGTCTCCCTTTGTCCACCACATCAGCATCTTTAGATTCACTAACTCTCCGCGCGTGTCTCGAAGCCGCCACTTGAATTTGCGACGGCGACAACAACGTCTGATCATCACATATTGGAATGATCGGTGGGTCGTCGTGGAAATTAATAATCGCCGACGGTCCACGTAAGCAAACCACCGCCGCATCGTAAGCTCTCGCCGCTTCCTCCGCCGTGTCGTAAGACCCTAACCATATTCTGTCGCGGCTTTTGGGTTGCCTCACTTCCGCTACCCACTTACCCCATTTCCTCATACGTACACCCTTGTAACGATCCTCATCCCCATCCCCATTCACTTTTTTCTCTCTACTTACTTTAGGTCTCACCATTTTAGCTAAAGGGCAACAACTTTTTCTCTTTTTTTTTTTGGGAAAAAAGAGAATGGTTCTCCTCGTTGATGCATGTGTGGTGATTCTTTGTGTGTATATATATTTAGCAGATAACAAACGTGGGATGGGAAATGGAAGGACACGTAAGAGTTATGAATTTTGACTATTGTTTCTTGGACGGAAACATGTGTGTCGATCGTGGCGTTTGATCTTCAAAGAATGGTTGACAAGTGTGGATGAGCTGCTAAATTTCGGCGGCGGTAAAATTGTTGACTATTTGAGTTGGAAGGTCCACCGATTTTCCTTAATCCTTTTTTTCGTTACTATTAAATGATGTACTTCTTAAGCTTAAATTTAAACATTTTCTTTTAGTAGTGTTTCTTGGACGGAAATATATTTACTTTGTTAAAACTGCCATTGTGAAGAAGTCGTCTTTTGTTTAGGAAATTTGTGAAGTTTGTATTTCGGAAGGTAGACGGTGGAACACATGATTTTCTTGGTATCTTAAATATTAGTTTGAAAGTTGAGTCCAGTATTATGGCCTAACTTACAAAATGTCCCCGACTTATTTCTCTATGTGACGATCCTGCTTATGCGTTAATGTTAATGATTATTCAGATTATATGCGTTTACTTCGTTATCTCTCTCTTGGTAATCAGTATTTGAAAGAAAGATATGACTAATCCTCCATTTCCCTCCATTTGGTAGTTTACTACTTTGAATTTAGCAAATGATAGTTTAAGTGTGTTTTGCTAGATGTGTGTTGCTAACTAGTTGGTGATAGTTTAAGATATTAAAGTCTCAATAGTTTAAGTAGGAAATTAAAAAAATGATACTTGAGGTATGTTTCTGACCCTTATCTCTTCTTTTTATAAAGAAATTTTATCTCTTATTAATTAAAAAAAAAGTTATTGTGTTTTTATAGAGAAGCACTCCTTCTAGTTCTTGAAGGATCGAGACGAGGACAAATATCGCGTTGTCACGTCTCAAATATAAGAACTATAAGTCATAATTCATGATCTCATGACTAAAGGTATGATCTGAATTAATATTTTTATTAACATATAGATTATGTTACTAATGATAAATTTATTATTGAAGAATGATCATCAATGAAGGGTTTCAATTCAGGGTATTTATTGAAAAGTCAGCTCCTCAGGGAGAGACTTCAAAATTACTTGAAACATACACGCAAGGTGGTGACTCTTGAAAACCTGATTGTTTGTCTAAGGACAAAAGAGGACAACAAGGCTGATAAAAAGAAGGCTCGTGAAAACTCAATAATAATGGGAGCAAATATTATTGAGGAGGCACCAACAAATAACATAAAGATAAATGTAAACATGTAAATATAGGAAATAATATATTCTCTACTCATAATTAGAATATTTTCATATATTGTGTAAATATAATTATGGTAAGATTAGGATTCCTCTTTTGTATAGGCTTAGGATTCCTATTGTATAAGGGATGAATATTATACTCTATATATACCTTAATATTAATGAAAGACTCCTCAAGGGAAATTAATATCATCTTACAATAAAGAAGCTTTCTGGAGTAAAGAATTATCCACCTAAGAAGAAGTTCAAAGGCAATTTCCACAACTGTGAAAATGTTGGACAGACTATCGTCCTCCAAAGAAAGCCAAGAAAAAAAGTTAAGCAAGCAAGGTTGAAAAGATTGAGGAAATGGAGCACTTGTGCGCCATAGTTTCTAAATGCAATTTGGTAGAAAAAATCGAGAAATGGTGGATTGATTCTGGGCCACCAGTCATCCACCAGCCATTGTTTGTGCTAATAAAAAGTTGTTTGCTTTATATGCTCCCGTAGGACCTGACAAGATTAGTTTTACGGAAAATTCCTCGAGAGTGCTAAAATTGAAGGAGTTGGAAGATATCTTTGACTATGACTTCATGCAAAGTAGTGACTCTTAAAAATATTCTTCATGTTTTTAAAATATTATGTAGCATTCTCGTTAAGATTGGGTTTGTGTGAATTTACTTCTAATAAAGTTGTAATTAGTAGAGATGAAATGTATGTAGAAAAAAAATTTGCCTAATTGAAGACCTTTTTTAGCTGAATGTAATAGCTACCATCTCGCGGTGAAAAGAAAATTCATAATGTTAATTAACTACAATACCAGATATTGCCATATTTATTTAGTAGACAACATGCATTTATAACGTGGAAAACATCCTAGGACTCAAACACATCTCCTAAATCAAAATGTGTTGGAAATTTGCCTTTGGCGGGGAGATGCGTCCACCCATCTTTGATGAATTAAACACTAGTGTTCCGCATGTTGGAGACCTTGTCTCTTCACACATGCATGATCTACGAAGTGAGTAGATGATCGTAGGGCCAAGAATCGTCAAATTTCATTGAGAAATGAAAGAGATATTGGTCCACGAAGTAAGGTGTTTGAGGCATGGAAATGTGGTGTGGGACAAATCTACCACATCGGTGGGAATAGGAAGAATTGCTCTCTATATAAGTCTCTAATGTGGCAAAGGGTTTGGATCCCCAAGGGGTATCCCATGTGTTTAAAGGAGGGAAGACCTAGATGTGCTTGGGTTCAAGGCTAAAATCACATGTGCGCCGCCGCCGCCCGTCCGGTTCCGGGCTCACGGGCTCACGGGCTTTCTGATATTATCTTTTTGGACCAGAGAACTCTGCCAGATGTACAGTTTGATCCCAGCCATAAATCTGCCTCCTAAATGGCTATTAACAGCCTTGTTTGTGGCTGTTGGGCAGCCTTCTCCTTGCTATATATTGAGCCTTCTTTGGCTCATTTCAGTGATCAGAAAACAGACCAAAAAAACAGGAAGAAAACAGACCAAAAAAAACAGGAAGAAACAGGCAGTAAACAGAGACGAAAAACAGCAAGTAACATGCCCGAAAAACAGCCACAAAATAGCACAAAACAGTGAGTGATATTCAGCGAAAATCTGTGCAATTTTCGACTGAAAAACAGTGACCAAACCCTCACGTATACACAAGATATACACTACAGAGACACACTATATACACAGAGACAAAAGAGAAGAGTAGAGAGAAACTCTTCCTTCCTATTCCATATCTTCAGCAAGTCGAGTCATATTTGTTTTCTTCGACATGCTCAACCTATTGGCTTTGTAGTGTTGAGATTAAAGTGTTGTTTTATCTTGGGAGACTATTGCCCGCTAACGTAAAAATATATATACGGGGCAATCTTGTCTTAAGGATAGAGGGCTATCCTCGACTCAACACACAACGTTGTAACCATCCAGATTTAGTTGTTTCTTGATTTCAGGATATCAACATTCAAGACACAACAAACTTGCGGCAGTTCTCAACATTGGCTTTGCAAGGTGATCAAGATTCAAGACACAACACACATGCGGCAGTTTTGAAGATTGACCATTTATTTATCCTTTCGAACATTTGTAATAGTTATTACTTCCCGTACTGCTCTATAAAGTACCAGAGAATACCAACAAAATGTACTCAAGACAGGGCAAAAAATGAGTTGGTGTGTCGCAAAGACTGGCATGTGACACCATGTACAAAGTCAAAACTTCATAAATTTGAATTTTGTCAGATAGGTCCAAAAAAAAAGCTTGGCGCTCAGCAGAGTTCACCAAGTGGCACCACGCACCAGTCCACTTTTTCAGTTTTTTTGCTCTTTTTGGCCCACGTGGTCCATGCTCGATCGTTGACCCTCGAACTTGATCTCAATTATTATTCTTTAATTTTTACTCAGACTTCTAAGTCATATGTGATTTTTTTTAGCTCCATATCATCCAATATGACCATAATCGTGTACTCATATGTCCGGGACTTATATTCAGACCTCAAAGCTCATTTTTCGCTCAATTTAGCATCGATTCTTCTCTTTTTGGCAAGCCTCCTAACCAATAAAATGTGAATATTAATTACAAAGTAGATAAAATTAACTTAAATATAAATAAAGTCATCAAAATGTGAGGTAATATATATATAGTTAAAAAATGTACTTCTAGGCGTCGATCTAATATCACAGAGGAAAAATAGTAATAGCATCAACAAGCCTTGACATGTTTCTTCCTCCTTGTCTATGAAACTCTCTCTCTCTCTTTTTTACCGTAATAAATTTAATATTATTATTGTGGAATGATTAGTTGTTATGGTGGTAGTGTGGTGGTGGATGTATGAAAATTGAGGCAAAATGTGTTTTGGTATATAATTTGTTTTTATGTATATACTATTTATGTCACATGTATATTACTTTATAATATGGGTATATTTTGTATATATCATGTACTTGTCATGTGCATTAGTACTATCTATATCTATATTTATATTTATAGCTTATTAAAAATGGGAAGCTCTGAAACTAAAAGTGATACAAGCCGAGCTTCGTTAATATCATGCAAACCAAGTTGAGCTAGGGATCACTACTTTGGAGGTTTAGAGGTTGCTTGGAATGAAGACATGAAGATCAAGAATGTGCTAAAATAGAAGTATAGGCCTCGTTTGGAAGAAGTAGGAAGAAAATGCCTTTTTCATCTTTTGAGAAGACTACCAACCAAACAAGACTCTTACTTCATTAAGGGTATTATTGTAATAGCCATAGCATCGACCCTTTCCAGGATTACATTTCATGCAATGTACAACTTATATACGAAGCCACAACCCCTAACTCTACCCGCATTTACCCGAAACTTCCTTATATGTTTGTTTTTCAATCTGGTTTCATCTCTTCTTCGTTTCTAAGTTTCTTTATGCATTGATAATTCTTTTTCTTTGCTAATTACTTTAAGTAATTGTCCTTAATTAGTAGCTAATTAGTTCTTGTGTCTGTATTTCTTTTGTACCAATTCATTTTCGTCATTTTCTTGTTTTAACCTCATCAATAATTTCTTGATTCAAGTATGTTAGTTTTAATTGAGTCGTTTGTTCTTCAAAATGGAACAAGAATCCATTCCAGCCAAGAGTAGAAACTAAATACCTTGTGACTCAACCGGATTAACATGCATTCAATCATTGGCCGAAGCAATTTGTGAGAAAATAAAAAAGTGCATAAACTTGAGTGTTTTGTGAGTTATTTTAATTAACTTAACGCATTTTCTTTCTTTGTTGAGTGTCTTTAATAGGTACCAATGATGAATCAAGGTGACTAAACACAAGTTCCCACCGGGGAACCCACTTTGCGTGACATGATGAGTGTGTTGGCATCCATTAATCGCCAAATGAGTATTATGAATGCAAGGATGGTGAGTGTGGAAGAAAGGACAAGGGAATTGTCTCTAACACCTATTACTCATCACTATGGTACTACAAGTGGGGTGTGTCGTGATTCTTTACCCATCTTGTCACCCGAGACACTTCATCGAATGTACCATCTACTCTCAAATACCATACCACCAATCACGAAAGTAGAAGTGCAAAACTCCAATGTGAAATAGCCTACCTTATTGATGAAAGCTGGTGGAGAAGAATACGAGAAATGGGAAATCATGATGGATGAAATCTTTGCTAGTTACAACTATTCACAAGGAAAGAAGATGAAATTGGCTCTCAGCACTTTTGAAAAGAAGCTTGCGAATTATTGGGAGTACAATGTCGATAGACAAAAGATGATGGAAAACCCAGTTACTACTTGGGATGCATTGAAGAGAAACTTGAGGTACCATTATCCCGAGTCACATGAAAAGGGGTATATTACTAAAACCATTTCCCAAAAGAAGAAGCCAAAGAAAGAAAAGTAAACTGCTTCTTGTGTGAAGCCACAAGAAGGGGAGATTAATGTACCCCTTGAGAGACATAAGATAGAAAAGAGTAAGGGAGTGCAAAGTATCAACTCACGAGTGGAAAAATGAGAAGAAGTGTTAAGTGGTGTAAGGGAGTTGTCACACAATCAAACTAACATTTCTACTTTTTCATCTTGTTGTGAAGAAGCTTTTGTAGGTACCCATTAAAATGAACTTCTAAAGGAGTCTTCACGTGAAGAACTCTTGTGCTTGGAAGAGAGAATGGAGGCCAAGACCACCTTTACACTTGGTCAAATGAGTTTGCAATTGGGAAATCAAGGTAAAGAAGATTCTTTATATGAACTTCAAGGGACAATGGCTAAACTCAACACTTCTAATTCTTTGATTGAACAAATTTGTGATGTGAGTGTGAGTGATATCTTATCTTAGTGTGAGCTTAATGATATTTTACTATGTAATTATAATGTTATTGTTGAGAGTGTTCCTACACTAGTTGATCCTTTTTATGACCGAAATGATTCTTCTTGCAAGGTCGATTTGTGTCCACCTAGTGTTGACACTTGTAGTTTGGATGAATGTACATCCTACCCTTGTTTGATATATATAAAATGAGTCTCTTGATCTTATTTAGTGTCATTTGATGAGACTCGAGGTGATAATGGAGGTGTGTGTCATGTAGATAGTCATAAAGACCTTAAATGTTTAAATTATTCATCATTGATTGATTGCTTTGTCATTAAAGAAAATATCTTATTTGATGATGACATGAATATTGAAGAAGATGTGCATAGTGGCATGTGTTGTATGGTTGAAAATGTAGCCACTTTTGGGGATTACAAGATCTATGAAAGTCCACTATGGGATGATAACGCTTTTCCCTATGATGGAGATCTTCTCTTCGGGAATGCTAGTACACTTATGGAGAAGAATTTTTTTGAAAAAGAAGGTGATGTTTGTTCTCAAATTGCTACTTCTTTCTTATGTGTTTCAAACCCTTGTAGTGTGCTTGCTTGTGTCTTTGAACCTAATATTGATGCTACATGTGAGGACATCATAGATGAAGTTACTTTAAGTAACACCTTTCTTTATTATTTGTTTGCATATGAAAGGGATATGTTTGTGTTGTTGAGGATAGAGATATTGATTTGTCAAGAGAGAAGACATCTCTAGTTGAGCGGGAATTTGACTTGCTTGATTGTTTGAGGAATTTAACTAGTGATTACTCTTTATCTAATGATCTTAATTGTGAGCCTTTGTATGATTCTCCACTGATATATGATAATGTTATACATGCATGACTCAATTCCATTGACCCCTCAAAACGGACCCATTCCTTGATGAAAATGTTAGTGAGGTCTCATATTTGTATGAGGAGGCATATGTGTCCCATAAAGATCTTCTACTTGATTTTACATTAAGGGAGTCTCTTTTCTCTACTACTTGTTTGCTTATGATGACACTCATGTTTGTGTTGTGGGTGTCTCTTATGGATATGGTCTTTAGGATAGCCAAGTTATTAGTGCTCTGTGTGAGAGTTTGTTCTTCATGAAAATGATTGATACTTGGTTATATCACAAATTTATGCATACTTGGCATGGTGGTAAATTGGTTCACTCTAACACTAACCCTTATCCTTTGAGGACCTTGTTGTTACTTGTTTTTTTTCTTCCCTTTGGTTTTGCAATGTCTAGATTCAAGGAGAAATCCTTTTCAAGAAGGGGAGAATGATACAAGTCGAGCTTCATCAATATCATGCAAACCAAGCCGAGCTAGGGATCACTACTTTGGATGTTTACATGTTGCTTGGAATGAAGACATGAAGCTCAAGAATGTGCTAAAATGGAAGTATAGGCCTCATTTGGAAGAAGTAGGGAGAAGAAGACTTTTTTCATCTTTTGAGAAGACTACCAACCAAACAAGGCTCTTACTTCATTAAGGTTATTATTGTAAAAGTCATAGTAGTCTTCCTGTTCTAGTTAGTATAAATACTACTTTAGTTTATTTCATTAGTAAGACTTTTATGATATGAAATATTAAAATTGTGAGACTCCATTGGGAGCATGAGTTTTGAGGGCTTGTAGAAACCATTGATTGAATGCTTTGAGAGGGTTGGTTGCTTGAGAACTTTGTTTCCCTTAAGGTCACCCTAAGAGGTTTAGTGTTTGTGATTACTCAATTGGAGGTCTTAGTTATATAGAACTTTGGTTGTCAATTGGTATTTCATTTTGCGTCTACCTATTTATCCATTTATTTTCCTTGTCTTTTGAATTCCTAATTAGTTTCTTTATTTTTTCTATCTTTTATTGTATCAAAAAGTAATTGTTATTTTACCTGCCTCATTTAACTTTTAAAATCTATTAAGTGAAATAACGTTTTAAAAATCTTTCCCAGCAGTAGGGATGGCAATTGGGGCGGGGCGGGTGCGGGTACCCCCTCCCCCGCACTCGTACCCGCCAGAAAATTTTATACCCGCCCGCCACCCGTGGCGGGTACAATTTCAACATCCATACCCGCCTAGACGGGTATATTCTTAAATTCACACCCGCTCCACCACCCAAGTGGATATCCGTCACCCGTCAATACCCGTATGTACCCGCCTGCACAAACATTTCTCTATTATCTTCTTCTACTCTTTTAGTAGTAGTCAGTTTTTATCTCTTGGGCATCACTGTTATGTTCAGTAAATAACATAACGAAACAGATAAAGATAGAGATTTAGGAAATAAAAGAAATGACAAATAAATAGAACCAACAATAGTCAAACTCAAACCAATAATATTTTTAGGTACACTCCAAATAAATGGAAAGATTAAAAAACCAAGAATTGCTAGTAATGGTCCAGCTTCTAACTGCTTTAACTGCTGGTTCTTAACCCCAACTCCCCAAGTGCAACACCAAGTGAAATAACCTAAAGTGCAAGTGAAATAACCCCAAGTGCAACACCAACATAACCAACAATAGTCAAACCAGTATAGTTAACAAATGACAAAAACAAAGTTGATCCAAGTTAGCGGAAGAACATCGATTAGCGACGCTGCGGAAGCAACATCGATTAGCGACCTTTGCATCAACAACATCGATAAGTCGGCGACAACATCGGTTAGCGGCGGGCCAGCAACAACATCGATTAGCGAAGAACATCGATTAGCGGCGGCAACATCCGTTAGCGATAAGCAGCGGCAACCTCGATTAGCGGCGGCAACATCGATAAGCCGCTTTTGATCACATCGATTAGCGACAAGCGGCAACATCAGTCGACTTCTTCTTCAAGATCACATATTTCCATCTCCTTGACATCACCACCACCTGCATAATGTATAAAGTATAATCAAAGTAATTAGAGTCTAACTTCAATTTAATACAACATAAATAATTTAATCAAATTAATGTTACCTTTAATATCCGCCCAAATCCAGTTTATAGCACACATTAATGCCTCCATCATTTCCGGAAGAAGTCGACTACGATAAGGATCAAGTACACATCCACTAGTGCTAAATGCGGATTCCGATGGGACAATAGAAACTGGAATGCTCAATATATCCCTTGTTATTTATTGGAGAACGGGATAATTATTTTCATTTGTTTTCCACCAATTAAGAATATCGAAATCATCCACAAGTGGTACAGTTTCAGCTTTCAAGTACTTCTCCAAATCAAATTTTAGTCCAACTTTACTATTGTCTTGTGACACAAATTGTGCAAACTCTTGCATGTACCCCATTCTCATACTACTTGTAACATCAGTTGAAGACACGTGGCTACTACTAGCTGGATTATTACCATTTTTGTGCCCATACTCATCCACCAATTTCTTTAGAAAATCATAAATCATTTTTATCTCAACATCAACAACAAGCGTATCGTAAATTTTAGCAAAGTAAAATCGAATGAGAGCCGTCTTGAACCTAGAATCAAGTATAGTTGTCACGCCCATAAGACCATTAACATCTAACCAATACTTATTGTATTTATCTAGCATTACCTCAACCATTTTTCCTATATAAATGGTAGGTGAGGACAACCAGTTGGTTAATAAGATTCTAATCTCACAAATTCTAGGGAAATAAATATTGGCAGTCGGATACGTCGAGGCATAAAATTGGTGTAATATCATTAAACACTTTCAATAGTTCACATATTTTCACAACCTTATCCCAATCTTCACTAAGTGGTGGATTTTTGTACAAATTATCTCGCGCGCATAAAACAACAAACACCTCCTTAAACTTCATAGCAACTAGAAGCATGTCATACGTCGAATTCCATCGAGTTTTACAATCAAGTATAAGTGATTTTGAACAATCAGGAACAACTTGCTTAGCTACTTATTCAAATTTTTGAGCTCTCTTATGTGATGAAGTCCAAAAGACAACACTTTCCCTAATTCTTTCAATACCCTCTTTGAAAATGGCACATAAGCCATCTTGAACAATCAAAAGTATGTGTGCACAACAACGCATATGAAGAAAACGCCCATGCAACATCAATGAACCATAAGGAAACTCCAAACGCAATAAATTCATCATCGCATCATTTGTAGTGCAGTTATCAACCGTTATAGAAGACAATCTAAGATCAAGATTCCAAGATTGAATGCATTCTTTTAAAGACTCGGCAAACACCTCAGCTGTATGTGATGTCGGGACATACAAGAACCTATTAGATTGATATGAACATAATACTACTATTAAGAATTTTGAAATAAAAGCTTGCATAATCACATAATCATAGAAGACCACACCTATCAAATAATCACAACCAGTTACCACATTACAACTTGCATAATCAAACAAGAAAGAGTACCTGATGATTCGACTTTGGAGTTTCCATGAATTATCAACAAAGTGTGCGGTGACAACCATGTATCCTTTTTTTTTATAGTTTGCAGTCCACATGTCGGTAGTCAAAGCAAACCTTCATTTGACTTTCCTTAACAAAGCACTTATACTCTCTTTTTCGATATTGTATCGTTGGAGAATGTCTTTTTTGTTGTGTTGCGGCAGGGAACCTTGAAACCTGATTGAAAAGTATTAGAGTACTTTCTAAAGCCATAATGCTCAACCATGCTTAGTGGGTATTCATGGAGAATAATCATTTCTGCTAAGTCTTGTCTCACATTATCTTGGCGGAACTCATACGGGGACAATGGCAGCGTCTCATTCGTATCACAAGGGCTAGCAAGTGTACCAAACATCCTTGTTTGTCAGAGATCCATGCATTTCTTTTTTGAACATTTACTTGCATGCACTTTCAAGTGACTTGTTCCAGCTCTCGGTCCTCCATCAAGTTGCTTCAGACAATGGTTGCACTCCGCGTTTATTTCTTTCCCTAATCGTTTCCTTGTAAAATATCCCAAGCTTTTGATGTATGTCTACTGGTTCGGGGCAAAACAGAAGTATCTGCAAAATTAGTTTGCTTTTGGCTCTCTTCAATTTCTTTACCTTTTTTCACTGTATTTGGGGTACAACTTGCCGTAGAAGGATCTGATAGTTTTGAGGAAGACATAGTAGTGGTATTACCCTTGCTTGCCATTCTTACCTATGCAATTACATATATACATATTAGGACAATATTGAAAAATATTAAATTTGTTTGAGGCAGAACAATAATCAGTAATCAGTCCATAGGATTAGTAATCAGTAATCAATCCATAAAATTGTAATCAGTAATCAATCCATAAATTTGTTTGAGGCAGAAAACTAATGAGTAATCAGTAATCAATCCTATAGTTCATCTAACACTAATCATTAATCAATCCATAAATTTGTTTGAGGCAGAACACTAATCAGTAGTCAGTAATAGTAATGGTTGCGCAATACATACTACTCCAGCCAACTTCAAATAGAGAAACAAAAGGGATGGATTTTCCCAGTGAGCATACAAAACACATAGTCCTATCTCTCGTTCAAACAACTTCAAAGATCAAGTATGACCAAAATGTTAATGCAGTTTTACCATCAATAAATAGGAAAATATTATTAGTTTATTAAATGAGACCCAACACATATTTCTTGTTAATGGTCTGACTAGTTTATCATGCTTCGACACTCGACAGTGAACAAAATATAAGGGAAAAGGTTTAATTTTTTTGATAGACTGACCTTTTTTTAGTGTAGCAAATTGAGGCGGATCGAACTAATGGCCGATAGGTTTGGGTGCAGCGAACTAATGGCCGATGGGTTTGGGTGCAGCGAACTAATGGCCGACGGGTTTGGGGGAAATAAGGGCTGGTCGATGGTCGATGGCCGATGGATTTGGGGGAAATAAGGTTGATGGTCGATGGCCGATGATGGGTTTTTTGGGGAAATAAGGTCGATGGTTGATGGGTTTGGAGGAAATAAGGTCGATGGTGATGGACTGATGGTCGATGGCCGATGTGTTTGGGGGAAATAAGGTCGATGGTCGAGGTCGATGGTGATGGACTGTTGGTCGATGGACGTCGGCCGATGATGGGTTAAGAGTTAAGGGTATCGGCGATGATGGGTTAAGAGTTAAGGGTATCGGTCGATGGTCGATGACTGCTGAAGTTGAACTGTTGAATGCTTAAGAGTTGAACCCTAGTAGTCTAATATTAATTAAGGGTTATGGATGGGCTTACAGAATATGGACTACTAGTCTAATATTATTGGGCTTATGGGGCGGGGAAGGCGGGTATAACTGCAAAACCACCACCTACCCACCTACCCGTGGCGGATACATTTTCAATACCCATATCCGCCTACTACCCGCCAAAGTTATACCCTTACCCGCCCCAACAGGGGCGAGTGCGGTGCGGAATCTGCAAAATTATACCCACATGTCATCCCTACCCAGCAGTCCGAAAAGTTGCCTTGCATTAATACCTACTTTCGCGGATCTCCTATTTACTTCAATCCTTTGCGAAGCGTTGCCCTTAACGAGAACTCCTTCACAGTCTTGTTTCTAACTCCTTCATAAAAAATTCATAGCGCATACACATTGCCCCAACTTCTCTTACTTTGTTAATTTGAATTTACTTCTTCATAACCATACTCCTACATGTAAATAAAATATACTTTAATATTTTTCTATTTAAATTTTATATGACCCCTCTTCCGCACTGCCATACATTAATTTATTTTCTTAAATTTTATTGTCCCATTTTAGTATGTTGTAATTACCCATAACACTTTTGTTTATTCATTCATTTGTTGTATCTGTTTGCCATGATAAACTTAAATAAAAAGAACTCTGAGTTTTTTCTGTTTAAGGAGAAGAAATTCCTAACATTTGTATGTGTTGCTTGTAATAGTACAAAAAATACAGTTGCATTCCTAAGTACATATTTTTAAAAAAATATTTCCGACAAAGCTTCTGTCCGGAATTAGATCGGCATCTTCCGCTAGTCCAATACACAAAACAACACCACAGGGAGATAGATCTCACTCGTGCGACCCCACCCCAGAAAACCCACCGCCGGAGACCACCGGACGCGCCGTTACGCGGCAATAACAGGTCCGACGCCGGTGACGCGTAGATCCGACGCGCCGGTGAGTGGACCGTTTTCCGGCGACTTTTTAAAAAAAACATGCGGGAGTCGCAAGCCTTTTCAGAGGCTACCCCAACTTTTTTGTAACTACTTGAGCATCGAAAAGCGATTTTTTCGATGTAACAGATCCGTTCCGGCGAGTTTCCGGCGGTTGTTTTCCAGATCTGTTCTTTCTCGGGTATTGCTCGTTCTGACCTACCCTTGATTTTTGCACCTACAACCACTGCTTCAAAGCTCCAGCGATTTTTCTGGCAACTTTTCCGGCAACCCATCAGGTTACAACCACCTGGAGTAGTTTTCGGTCGGCTCTGCACAGGACTAAAGTTTTCCGACAAGGTCAGGCGGTGAACAGTAACTCTGGAAGTGAACATGGATTCCGGCATTGAATAATATTTCTAGTAGGGAACATTTCTTCCGTTGTTGAACAGTGGATTTCAGGGGACTTCGGCGGCGAATATGTTCGATTCACCTGGAGTTGGCACCTCCAGGTGCTCGTATTAGTATTGGTTCCCGTGTGTGTTAGCGTTAACCTTTGTTGTATTGGTTCCCGTGTGTATTAGTAATAGAGTTAAATTTTATTTGTTTCGCTGTATTAAATCTGGACATTATATTCTTGTCCTTTGTTTTATCTATCCGGTCTGTAGTAGCCTGACTTACCTCTAGATTCTTGCTAACGTATGTGTTAGTATTGGTTCCCGTATGTGTTAGCGTTAATCTTTGATTTGTTTTTTAATCTAGTGGCTTTGGTGAATGATGGTAGACTAGGGTTATGTTCTCAGTCGGGGATGGGGGCGAGGGTTAAGGGGTAGGTGGGGGTAAGGAATATGCTAGGATGAGAGTAGGATCTTGGAACATTGAGACTTTACGGGGAAGTACATAGAGCTAGTTAAGATTCTTAAGAAGAGGAGGATTAATATAGCCTATGTCTAGGAGACCAAATGGGTAGGACCTAAGGCTAAGGATGTGGACGGGTATAAGTTATGGTTCTGGGGTAGGTCGATGTATAGGAATGGGGTAGGCATTTTAGTAGACAGCGAGCTAAGGGATCAAGTGGTAGAGGTGAGGAGGGTCATTGACAGGATGATGGCGATTAAGTTGGTAGTTGGAGGAGCCACTATGAACATTATTAGTGCTTACACGTCGCAGACGGACTTGGATGAGGAGGAGAAGAGGCACTTTTGGGAGGATTTGGATGAGGTGGTGGGAGGTATACCACCTACTGAGAAGTTATTTGTATGAGGAGATTTCATTGGACATATTGAGTAACTTCCGGGGGCTATGACGACATGTATGGAGGCTTTGGCCTTGGGGACAGGAACGGGGGAGGCGTATCACTTTTGGAGTTCGCTAAAGCTTTTGAGATAGTGATAGCCAATTTGAGGTTTCTAAAGAAGGAAGAGCATTTGGTGACTTTCCGTAGTTCGGTGGCTAACACTTAGATAGACTTTTTGCTCCTTAGGAAGGTTGATAACGGTATTTGTAAAGACTACAAGGTTATTCCGAAAGAGTTTCTCACAACCCGACATAAGCTTTTGGCGATGGATTTGAAGATCAAGATAGAGAAGAAGATGAAGGTTGTGGATGACAAGCAAAGAATCAAATAGGGGAGTTTGACTTTGGCTAGTGCATATGAGATGAGGGAGAGGTTGATAACCAGGGGGCTTGGGGGAATAGTGGGGATGCGACCGATATGTGGGATAGGACGGCCAGTTGCATTTGGGAAGAAGCTAGAGAAGTGCTAGGGGTCTCACGGGGTAGTTGTGGTGGGCATCGAGGGGACTTTTGGTGGAATGGTAAAGTTCAAGAGAAAGTGAAAGCAAAGAAAGTGGCATATGCGAAATTGGTAGAAATCAAGAATGAGGTGGAGAAATGGATGAATAGGGAATTATATAAGATGGCGAGGAAGGAGGCAAAGATAGCGGTTACGGCGACGAAGACGGCAACTTTTGAATGCTTGTATGTGGAATTAGAGGGAAATGCGGGGATAAAAAGTTATACAGACTAGCCAATACGAGGGAGAAGAGGGCCCGTGACAGGGATCATGTGAGGTGCATCAAGGACGAGGACGACAATGTACTGGTGGACGACGCGCATATTAGACGGAAGTAGCAGTCTTACTTCCATAAACTCTTGAACGAAAAAGGAGATAAAGACATTGTGTTGGGAGATCTGGAGCAATCTAGAAGGTACCAGAATTTTGGGTATTGTAGAAGCATTAAGGTTGAGGAGGTTAAGCGTGTTGTTCGTAGGATGCTCAGGGGATAAGCGACCAGGCATGATGAGATCCCAATTGAATTTTAGAAGAGCGCAGGCAAGGCAGGTTTGGAGTGGCTAACTGAGTTGTTTAATGTCATTTTTAAGATGGCAAAAATGCTTGAAAAATGGAGGTAGAGTACGGTGATTCTTTGTACAAGAACAAAGGTGATATCCAGAGTTTCAACAACTATAGGGGTATCAAGTTGCTAAACCACACTATAAAATTTTGGGAAAGGGTCGTGGAGATAAGGGTGAGAAGAGACGTGTCTATTTCTGAGAACCAGTGTGGATTCATGCCTATGTGTTCGACTATAGATGTCATTCATCTTATTAGGAGGTTGGTAGAGCAGTATAGGGAGAGGAAGAGGGACCTACATATGGTTTTCATTGACCTCGAGAAGACATACAACAAAGTCCCTAGGGAGGTTCTATGGAGATGTTTGGAGGTTAGAGGTGTACATTTGGCGTACACTAGGGAGATCAATGATATGTATGATGGATCTAAGACCAAGGTACGGACAGTAGGAGGAGACTCGGAGCAATTTCCAATGATAATGGGGTTGCACTAGGGATCAGCTCTAAGACCATTCTTATTTGCTTTAGTGATGGATGGATTAATGCGACAAATTCAAGGAGAGGTGGCATGGTATATGTTATTCACAGATGACATAGTCCTGATTGATGAGACCCACAACAGAGTGAACGCTAAGCTGGAGGTTTAGAGATAAACTATAGAGTCTAAAGGGTTCAGACTGAGTAGGACCAAGATAGAATACTTGGAGTGCACGTTTAGTAACGGGAGAGACCTTGAGACATGCATGGAGGTGATGCTTGATTCTCAGGTCATTCCGAAGAAAGAGAGTTTCAAGTATCTCGGGTCCATTATCCAGGGGAATGGAGAGATTGATGATGATGTCATACATCATATTGGTACATGTTGGATGAAATGGAGGCTTGCTTCTGGAGTATTGTGCGATAAAAAGGTTCCACCAAAATTTAAAGGCAAGTTATAGGGTGGTGGTTAGACCGACTATGTTGTATGGGGCGGAGTGTTGGCTAGTCAAGACTTCGCATATCCAAAAGATGAAAGTTGTGGAGATAAGTATGCTGAGATGAATGTGTGGGCATACAAGGAGGGATATAATTAGAAATGATAATATCCAAGACAGAGTTGGAGTGACCTCGGTGGAGGATAAGATGCGAGAAGCGAGGTTGAGATAGTTCGGGCATGTGCAGAGGAGAGACACAAATGCCCCAATGCGGAGGTGTGAGAGATTGGCTATGGACAGGTTCAAGAGGGGTAGATGTAGGCTGAAGAAGTATTGGGGAGAGGTGATTAGACGGGATATGGCGCAGGTGCAACTTACTGAGAACATGACCTTAGATATGAGATTGTGGAGAACACGTATTAGGGTGGAAGGGTAGTAGGTAGTTGAGTGTAGTCCTACTTACACTTGCATATTGGTAGTTGTAGTGATATTATTATAGACATGTTTAGCCTATCGTACTAGTAGGCGCAATATTGTTTTATAGTCCCATGTCGTTTGATTCATGTTGTGGTATGTACTTTGTTTATCTTATCTACCTGCGTTAGTTATTACTTTTTTTTTAGAATGTTATTATGGCTTATCCTGTTTTGTTACCATAATTGTCATACTGCTTTAAATTTCTTGTTTGGATATGATCGTTTCTCTTGCTTTGTTTGTGTTTATGTTGTGTCTTGAGCCGATTGTCTTTCGAAAACAACCGCTCTACCTACCAAAATAGAGGTAAGGTCTGCGTACACTCTACCCTCCTAAACCCCACGTTGTGAGATTTCACTGGGTGTGTTATTGTTGAAGAGAATGAAGAACAACAACAATAACATACCCAGTACAATCATACAACGTGGGGTCTGGGTAGGGTAGAGTGTACGCAGACCTTACCTCTACTTTGGTAGGTAGAGCGACTATTTCCGAGAGACCATCGGCTCAGGACAAGCAACGCAGAAAAAATAATCATCCCGGGTCAAAAATTTAAGAAAACAAAATTTAAAATTTAAAGCAGTATAAAAATGCTAACAGCAAACGCGAATACGCCGTAATAGCGCATCCTGAAAAGGAAAAGCAAAAGAAGAAACAGTAACTAACACAGATAAATGAGATAAACCAAGTACATTAAAGAACGTATACCAATAGAAATAAAACTACAGAAGGCTATAAAGCAATATTACGCCTATTCTTATGATATGCTAAGCGGGCCTACAGTAATAACACTACAGCTACCCGTTTGTAGGTGTAAGTAGGACTACGCTCAACTACCTACTACACATCTACCCTAATATGTGTCCTCCACAACCCCATATATAAGGTCATGTCCTCAGTAAGTTGCACCTACTCCATATCCCATCTAATTACCTCTCTCCAATATTTCTCCAGCCTACATCTACCTCTCATGAAGTCGTCTATAGCCAACCTCTCATACCTCCGCACTGGGGAATTCATGTCTCTCCTCTACACATGCCCAAACCATCTCAATCTCGCTTCCCGCATCTTATCATCCACCGAGGCCACTCCCACTCTACCCCGAATATCATCATTTCTAATCATATCTCTCTTCGTATGCCCACACATCCATCTCAGCATCTCCATATCTGCCATTCTCATATTTTATGTGTGCGATGTCTTGACTGGCAAACACTCAGCCCCTTACAACAAAGTCAATCTAACCACCGCCCTATAAAACTTGTCTTTCAGTTTTGGTGGCACTTTTTTATCGCACAAGATTCCAGATGCAAGCCTCTATTTCATCCACCCTGCCCCAATACGGTATGACGTCGTCATCGATCTCACAATTCCCTTGGATAATCGATTCGAGGTACTTGAAGCTTCCTTTTTTTGGAATGATCTGAGTCTCAAGTCTCACCTCCACGCTTGTCTCACGGTCACTCCTATTGCTGATCTTGCACTCCAAGTATTCTGTCTTGGTCCTACTCAACCTGAACCCTTTAGACTCCAGAGTCTGTCTCCAAACCTCCAACTTAGCGTTCACCCCGCCGCGAGTCTTATCAATCAAAACTATGTCATATGTGAATAACATACACCATAGCACCTCCCCTTGGATTCATCGCGTCAGTCCATCCATCACCAAGGCAAATAAGAAAGGGCTAAGAGCTGATCCCTGGTGCAACCCATCATCACAGGAAAGTGCTCCGAGTCTCCTCCCATTGTTTGTATCCTAGTCTTGGCTCCATCATACATATCCTTGATCGCCCTAGTGTACGCCACAGGTACACCTTTAGCCTCCAAACATCTCCAGAGAACCTCTCTAGGGACTTTATCGTATGCCTTCTCGAGATTGATGAAACCATATGTAAGTCTCTCTTCCTCTCCCTATACAACTCCACCAACCTCCTAATAAGAGAAATGGCTTATGTAGTCGAACGTCCCGGCAAATCCAAACTGGTTCTCGGAAATAGACACGCATCTTCTCACCCTCATCTCCACGACCCTTTCCCAAACTTTCATAGTATAGCTCAGCAGCTTGATACCCCTATAATTGTTGCAACTCTGGATATCACATTTGTTCTTGTACAAAGGAACCATTGCGTTCTTCAGACATTCTCGTCGTCTTAAAAATTATGTTCAACAACTCAGTCCCCCGCGCATCCTGCGAACAACACCCTTAACCTCTTCAATCTTAATGCTTCTACAGTACCCAATATCCCGACATCCACTAGATCGCTCCAGATCTCCCAGTACAATGTCTCCATCTCATTTTTCGTTCAAGAGTTTCTAGAAGTAAGACTGCCACCTCTGCCTAATATGAGCGTCCTCCACTAGTATTTTGTCATCCTCGTCCTTGATGCACCTCACGTGATCCAAGTCACAGGCCTTTCTCTCCCTCGCCTTGGTTAGTCTGTACAACTTTTTATCCCCGTTTTTTTCCTCTAATTCCACGTATATGCGTTCAAAAGCCGCCATTTTCACTGCCGTGACCGCTAGTTTTGCCTCCTTCCTCGCCATCTTATACAGTTCTTTATTCGTCCATTTCTCCACCTCGTCTTTGCTTTCTACCAATTTCGCATACGCCACTTTCTTCGCATCCATCTTCTCTTGAACTTTACCAGTCCCCTCGATGCCCACCACGGCTGCCCCGCGAGACCCCTAACACTTCTCTAGCCACCTCCCGAATGCAACTGGCCATTTTGTCCCACATATACTGGTCGCGTCCCCACTACTCCCCCAAGCCCCATTGGCTGTCAACCTCTCCCCCATCTCTTTTGCACTAACCATGGTCAAACTCCCCTATTTGATTCTCAACCTGTCATCCACAACCCTTCTCTTCTTGTCCATCTTGATCTTCAAATCCATCACCAAAAGCATATATCAAGTTGTGAGACACTCCTTTGGAATAACCTTATAGTCTTTACGGTGATCGTTGTCAACCTTCCTAATGAGAAAAAAGTCTATGTGAGTCTTAGCCACCGAACTACGGAAAGTCACCAAGTGCTCCTCCTTCTTCAGGAACCTTGAATTGTCACACCAACCCAAAAGCTCTAGCGAACTCCAAAAGTGAGACGCATCCCACATTCATGTCCCCGAGGCCAAAGACTCCATGCACGTCGTCGTAGCCCCCCGGAAGTGACCCAATATGTCCATTGAAATCCCCTCCCACAAATAAATTCTCAGTGGGTGGCACACTTGCCTCCACTTCGTCCTAATCCTCTCAACAACGCCTCTTCTCCTCCTCAACCAAGCCCGCATGTGGGGCGTAAGCACTAATAATGTTCATAGTGGACCCTCCAACTACCAATTTAATCGTCATCATCCTATCGTTGACTCTCCTAACCTCTACCACCTGGTCCCTTAGCTCGCTGTCTACCAAAATACCTACCCCATTCCTATACCCCGATCTACCCGAGAACCATAATTTATACGCGTCTACCTACAACTGGGTAAAACTTCATCCTATCTCATTGAACAACCCGTCAAAGACGAACACTTGCAAAATAATAACTCTTATATCTGTGAACAATCTGTTGATCATTATTACTTATTTGCTGCCTTGGAATAGAAGAATCAAAGGGTTGCGAAAGTGTCCACATACTTTAAAGCAAGGAAAACTAAAAGAAATGGAGCAAAAGGGGGGGAAATGCATAAATGAAGACGCCAATTGAAGATGTAATACAATATTAGAGCAATGTAGTTATGAATGTACTACTCTCTCAGGGTAGTTTTCAAGAAATATTTAGATGCCATTTTATATTCTTGAATCCCTTATATTTATATTGTCCATTTCATTTTTTTTATCCTTATAATAAAATTGTTCTACAACTTTAGCATTTATATATAATATCCTATCCTTATAATAAAGTGTATAGCATCTTTAGGTGTGACTTGTGTCCGAAGCAGCTAAACTTGCTATAAAAAAGAATACAAAACGGGTACAAATTAAATGGCAACCTAAGAAACTAGTATTTGTGCACTTCACCCCAAGAATTGTTGACTGGCCCATAAAGGTTCTAACCCGGGCCCAAATCTAAATCAGTTGAAAGAAAACTTATATTTTCCAAATCCTTCTAGGGTTTTGTTATCCTCTTCTTACCTACTCTCTCTCTATATTTCCAAGGAAAAAAAACTTGTTTTTGACTCCTAATTCAGGTGCTCTTTTACAAATGCGTTTTGCGATTGTGGGTTTAACTTTAATTTGATTAGGATTAGAAAGAAATGGCGACCACTCAGCTAACAGCATCATCTATTTCTGGCACTGGTTTTGCATCCTTTGAAGGACTTAGGTCCACTGGTATTGTAAAGGTCACATATTTGAAGCAGAATAACAGGTCTTTTTGTCGTCTTGTTGTCAAGGCTGCCACCACTGTAGCTCCTAAGGTATATTACTCTTTAGTTCCATCATTTTGTTGAATAATTGGTATTTGCGCCGCTTCCTTAATTGGTTGCGACTGAATTATGTGTTTAATTAACATAAGTGATGTTTTTTCTTGTTCATTCTAAATCTAGTACAAATATCAATTGTTGATTCGCCTATTACATATCGTTAATTCAAATTGTTGGGGTCTGTTGAAGTTTTATACTTTTAAAAGAAAGAAAGGAAGGGGCAATTCTTGGGCTCAATTTTTGTGGAAGAGTTAGCTGAAACGTTCATGAGACTAGGGTCTATTGGAAACATCCTCTCTACTACGTCCCAAGGTAGGCCTCCCCATACCCAACTTCTGGGATTATACTGGGTTGTAGTTAACTGAAACATACAACTTCAACCAAAAATTAATTGATAAGCTTTGTCATTTTGTGGATTGCCTTTCTGCCTGTTCAAATGTGTGACAAAGTTTGTAATTTGGTTTTGCTGAAAAAATGTGGTTTCCCTGAGCAAAGTTGAGGAAGACTAATAGCTCCTTCTGATGTGTCTGCCTGAATAATAGCCGGCTTCTCGAGTAAAGTGTGCTTTGAAATCTAAAGATGGCGTCATGGAACATTAGGCTTCATCTGCTTGTACATTCTTAGTGGTCGTTTGTTACTGGTTAGGAAGTGAATTATTCATGTATTAAAACCAGTATAACTACTAACATGTTTGGCAGCATTTTAGTTGCTTTGTATAAAATTCAGCACATCAAAGTACAGTGTTTGGTTATCAGTTTACAATCTCGCATAACTAAAACATGTATAGGTTAGTTTATGTATTATTTTAAGTAGGGTATAAGATAATAATTAATACATAAAAAGGCAATCCGGTGCACTAAGCTCCCGCTATGCGCGGTGTCCAGGGAAGGGCCGGACCACAAGGGTCTATAATAATTACATGAATAACTAAATCCTGCATTACTAATACTTGCATAACTCTAACCAGCAATCGAACGACCCCTTACTTCTTACTTGTTTTTTATTATGTTTATGCCTAATGGGTCCTGCCTTTCCGCGACTTCAAAGTATCATATTGTGTTGTTGCCCTTGTCAAAGAGACATTACTGTATGGGACTATTTGTTAAATTCTGTTGTTCATTGCAGTACACTTCGCTTAAGCCTTTGGGCGACAGAGTGTTGGTAAAGATTAAGATCGCGGAAGAGAAGACCGTAGGTGGTATCCTACTTCCAGTAAGCGCGCAGTCGAAACCTAACGGAGGCGAGGTGGTTGCTGTTGGGGAGGGTCATTCAGCTGGTAAGACTAAAGTGGACATTAGCGTGAAGGTAATAATACTATCGATTCAAATAGCATAGTCAAGTTCGGATACATCTATTGATAGTCAAGTTGACTGAAAATATCTATTGTGTATAGACGGGTGCCCAAGTCATCTACTCAAAGTACGCGGGAACAGAGGTAGAGTTCAATGGATCAAAGCACCTCATTCTGAAAGAGGATGATATTGTTGGTGTTCTTGAGACAGATGATGTCAAAGAGCTGCAGCCATTAAATGACAGAGTCCTGATCAAGGTTTGCCATTAATGTCCTCCCTCCCTCCCTTGTTTGCAATATATCTAAGGGCCGTTTTCATTTTTTGTTCGTCGACCGAAAATAATTAGGGGCACTAGCCCAAAGACAAAACATATACGCTCTCTATGTATATTTGTGTATACAATATGTATATTTATACTTAATATATAATACATATACATTTGTTGGTTATTGTGTATGTTGAGATGGATGTGTGGACATACGAGGAAGGATAAAATTAGAAATGCAGATATCCGGGGCAGAGTGTGAGTGGCCGCGGTGGAGAATAAGATGCGGGAAGCGAGGTTGAGGTGGTTTGGGCATGTGTGGAGGAGAGACACAAATGCCCCAGTGTGGAGGTGTTAGATCGGCTATGGACGGGTTCAAGAGGGGTAGAGGCAGAACGAAGAAATATTGGGGAGAAGTGATAAGACGGGACATGGAGCAGGTGAGACTTACTGAGGACGTGACTTTAGATAGGGGGTTGTGGAGGGCACAGATTATGGTAGAAGGATAGTAGGTAGTCGAGCGTAGCACTGCTTACGCTCACGATCTGGTAGGGGTAGGGTTATTACGATAGGCATGCCTAGCCTATCATATGAATAGGCGTAGTTTTGCTTTAATAGTCTTCTGTAGTCTTATTTCTCCTGCTATACGCTCTTTAATGTTACTTGATTTATTTCATTTATCTACTGATTACTTTTCAGGATGCGCCACCATGGCGTATTCGAGTTTGCTATTAGCATTGTCTTACTGCTTTAAATCTTTAGATTTTTTACCGTGCGGTTTTTGCTTGTCCTGAGCCGAGGGTCTCTCGAAAACAACCGCTCTACCTACTAATGTAGAGGTAAGGTCTGTGTACGCTCTACCCTCCCCAGACACCACGTCGTGGGATTCTACTGGGTATGTTGTTGTTGTTTGCTGGCTATTATCTTTTTGAGCGGCCCAAAAAGGTAATTGTCCCTATATCTAATGTATTCCATGGTCAGCTGTTTGCATACTTCTGCTTTAGTTTCCCTTTTGTTTTAAAAATTGGGTTATACGAGGAAATAGGTTCAAGATTTGTGGCATCATCTCCCTATCCTAGTGTTTCTTCCTAGTGCACGTGCTTCAAACACTTCCATTTTCTGGCAAAGTCTTTAAATGGCTGAATGAGCTTAACTGGTGGTTGCATTTGCTCTCAGATTGCCGAGGCTGAAGAACAAACCGCTGGAGGCTTACTGTTGACTGAGGCATCCAAGGAGAAGCCTTCGATTGGCACGGTATGAGATAGAAGATCGTCTAGTAATCTGGCAGTCAATAATCAACATTGCCTCTGATTTGCATTCCCTAGTCCATGCTCCCTATATTGATTTTGATGTTCTAAAGTCTAAACCTTATTCTACGTTTGAAAATTACAGATTGTAGCTGTTGGGCCTGGTCCTCTTGATGAGGAAGGCAACAGGAAACCACTACCAGTATCTTCGGGAAATACAGTTCTCTACTCCAAATATGCGGGCAATGAATTCAAAGGTGCTGATGGTTCTGATTACATTGTACTCAGGGCGTCCGATGTAATGGCTGTGCTGTCTTAGTGGGAGCTTCGAGTTATTTCGTGCCAAAATTTTCAGCAAGATCTAGGAAGGAGGAAGCTACATTCAACTTCAGAGTCGGGAGTAAAACTCTGCATATTAATGATTGATTAATGTCAAGTGTAGAACCAATTTCCTGAATGCATTTCTGTTTATTTATTTGAAGAATTACCCTTTGGGAATTTTGTATGAAGATCGTCACTCAATTCTTCTGGATGGATTTTCACTTTAAAAGTTGTAGGAGCCATAGCAATAATTTTGAATAAGATATTTTGGAATGTAAATTAAAGGGATCAAAATTGAGACAAATATAGTAATGACCAGGAACCTTTGGAATTAAACGGACACTTGAACGGTATTTGGTCTGTCGTGGTGGTAACTGAGGATAATTCACTCAAACTTGAGAGGGTGAGACAATCCTAGAATTCATGAGAACACAGATGAGTTGATGACAGAATTTCTGTGAACATGTTGAGGTTTTGCGTTTCCTTCTCGTCGTATTTATGAACATATCTCTGTTCGAACTGGCTTTAAAATTCATGCAGATTGAGATTGACTGGAATTGGCTTGTAGACCTTTAAGAGTTCTTTTCCCTACTAATCTGATAAAGTTCTCTGAGAGGTAGCACATTCAACTTGCAAGTCCATTTGCAAAATGTCCCATTTTAAAAAAGTTATCATTGCTTGAGACAATGGAAGTTCTTGGTTACCGGTTATGATTATGGTGGTTTCGTTCTTATATAAAGATTAAAAAATAGTAAGATAAAGAGGGGCATGGATAACTAATTTTGCATGGTTCAAGAAAACTTTAAACATAGGACACGCTAGAGGGATTCCAGGAGAATATAAAAACTTGAAGCGCTGTAATGTCATTAGACAAGTTTTCCACAATGTCAAGCTATACATTTTCTGTTAAATTTAGTACAACACAGGAATCTTTCTTCCTGTAGTTTTGCCATGCCTAAATTACTAAACTACTTTACACCTACTTGATCTGAAAAATAATAAATTAAAAATTGCTCTCTTCAACTCACTGACAGACTTTGCACCTTAAAATAATCAAGCTAATCTAATTTCAATTGTGCCATGAAGATATGCCAGGACTTCCCTACCTTGAAAAGGTATGTGAATTCACGTCACGTATAAAAACATGTCATGAGTTGCTCCCACCAGCTGCCTAGAACACAAGGTTCTATCATCTGAGTTGTTGCAGCCTCGAGGGAAAATGTGGCAAAAGTTACTTCCCATTTAATTGGAGCACCTTCATCGATTAAACGATGCAGCTGAGTTGTCATTGTAGTGTCCCCGCCATGCATTACCACTGTCAGTGCCACTGCTAGCTTGGTTTGGTACTGGCACATTACCTAAATCCCCATCCCAGCTCATTTGCTGCACTTCGGCACAAGACAGGATTTTTGATGCTCTGAACACAGCTCACAAACTCCCTTAGAAAAGTGAGTAAAACATGAATATCTTGGAGAAGTAATAGTACAACAATCATAGTACAACTTTGGACAAATCAACACTTACTCCCAAGGATCGTCACCAACAAGGAGTACATCATTCTCATGGTCAACATACACAAGCTTCCATTCAGTTCTTTCAGGATCTTCAAGCTGTCCCTCAATTCCAAACATACGTGCTATATCATGCCTTAGTTCATCATAGCCTTTGTAACGAGTGACATCTATAGTTTTTCCCACAGAGCCTCGTTTTTGAACCTTAACGATTGGAAAATGATATTTGTGAGAAATAACAAACTTGATAAAGAGTGATAAAGAGAGTAAAGCATGCGTGCAGCAGACCTTAGTATATGTTCTCATGCGCTGAGTCTGATTCGTCCATGCATGATTATTCAGAACACCATTATCATTAACAGCTAGATCGTTGGTACATCTTGTCTTGTATGACATGTTTGGCACCCCAAATTGCTGTGAATTGATCCCAGCCTCAGACAACTCAGTTTCTATGTCCCTAGGGGCATTGCCAAAAGGAGAGAATAGGTTTTGCATATCCTTTCCAGAATCATAATCCCTTTATAGCAAAGCATCAGGGGTCAATCCATCTATATTATTTGCTGCAGAGGGAAGACTGTTCCTAGAATGTGATTGAACATCGCCTTTCACACATAATGTAGGCAATGAAAAGTTGAAGCCACTAGAATCCAGCCCGTAGGATGTTGTTGATGAGGCTGCCTCTAAGTTCTCAGTACCATTGCCTTTGTATTTAGACTGCTCTGAACCTTTTGAGAACGGTAGTTCATGTTTTATTTGAAATTCGGATTTGTTTTGCTCATGAGAAGGATCAACTACCAACTCATCCACCAGTATCGCTTGCCCTTGGTTCCTGGTCAAGAAGTTTGGTGGTGAAACTTGGAAATTGTTTGTAGAAGGAGAGGTTAAACATGAAGGAGCATCTCCATTTGTAGCACCAGAAAGGGCTTTGATTGTTATAGGGGATTTGTGCTGGCCTTGGAGTTGGTTGAAAGCATGTTGAGGTGACTGGAGATGTGTGGCTGTGGATGTTGGAACTCAATTGCTGATGAGAAAACTGGAGCTCTTGTGGTTGCCGGTTCTATTGTTGCTGGGGCATACACGGCTCCAGAGTAGAGCTTACAGGAGATAATAGCTGTGCTTGTTGCTGCTGTTGCTGTTGTTGCTGCGGTAGTTTATAAAGAAGCTGCAGTTGCAGCTGCTGCTCCGTAAGGCTCTGCTGTGATGATGGTTGCACTTGTGGCCTCTGCATCATACTTTGCTGCATCGATTGTGGTGGAGCTTGCTGTGGTATTGTCTGCTGCTGCTGAGATTTTTGCAAGAGGTTAGATTGCTGTTCCACTTGTTGCTGAAATGGGAAGTCTTGTGCTAAGGATGTCGAAGGAAATGGATTTCTATTGACAGGAACATTTTGCTGTGATTGGGTACTAACTGATAGTAACTGTTGCTGCTGAAGCTGACCATATATCGCAGCTTGTGGAAAAGTTTGGTTGGGTATCTGGTTAGGGGATACACAATTATTACTTTGGTGATGAATTCACGGTCAATTGTTGCTGCTGGGATGGACGCTGTTGTTGCTGCAGCTCCTGTTGCGCTTGCTGATGAAGCTGTGGCTGTGGCTGCTGCTGCAACATGTGTTGCTGTGGCTGCTGCTGCAGCGAGTGTTGCTGCTGCTGCTGCTGTGCAATTACAGGGGACTGTAACAATTGCTGTTGCTGTTGGGCCCATGCTAATGGTGGCTGCTGAATTTGACCAAATTGCTGATTTAGTTGATTTGGTTTGTTGAACTGGAGACCTTGTGTAGCTAATGTAGGTGACTGAAAGTTCAACAACTTAGAATGCTCACATACCCAGTAAAATCCTACAACATGGGTCTGGGGAGGGTAGAGTGTATGCAGACCTTAACTCTACCTTGGTAGGTAGAGCGGCTGTTTCCAGGATTACATCTAGACAAATAGAAGCAGGCCGACGAGCAATGACATGAAATGCACATCGTGGTGGGAAAATATGGGTACGTATATTTCCAGACAAACCAGTTACACTAAGACCCTCGGCGCAAGACAAAGCATAAGCACAAGCAAAGCAAGAGAAACGGTCAGACCCGGACAAGAAATTTAAAGCGGTATGAAAATGTTGGTAACAAAAGCGCATAAGCCATGATAGCACATTCTGAAAAAAAGAAACAGTAACTAACGCAGGTAAATAAGATAAACAAAATACACTAAAGAACACATAGCAGCAGAAATCAAACGACAGGGATTATAAAGCAATACTGCGCCTACTAGTATGATAGGCTAAGCAGACCTACAATAATAACACTACAACTACCAGTTTGTAAGCGTAAGTAGGACTACGCTCAACTACCTACTACTCTTCTACCCTAATTTGTGTCTTCCACAACCCCCTATCTAAGGTCATGTCCTCAGTAAGTTGCACGTGCGCCATATCCTGTCTAATCACCTCTCACCAATACTTCTTCGGTCTACCTCTACCCCTCCTGAACCCGTCCACAGTCAACCTATCACACATCCACACTGGAGCATTTGTGTCTCTCCTCTGCACATGCCCGAACCATCTCAACCTCGTTTCCCGCATCTTATTATCCACTGAGACCACTCCCACTCTGTCCCGGATGTCATCATTTCTAATCATATCCCTCATGTATGCCAACACATCCATCTCAGCATCATTATCTCCGCAACTTTCATCTTTTAGATGTGTGAAGTCTTGACTGGCCAACACTCCGCCCTATACAACATAGTCGGTCTAACCACCACCCTATAGAACTTGCCTTTTATGTTTTGGTGGCACCTTTTATCGTACAGGACTCCAGATGCGAGCCTCAATTTCATCCACCCTGCCTCAATACGATGTGTGACATCGTCATCAATCTCTCAATTTCCTTGGATAATAGACCCGAGGTACTTGAAGCTTCCTTTCTTTGGGATGACCTGAGTACCAAGCCTCACCTCCACGCCTGTCTCATGGTCGTTCCCGTTACAGAACTTGCACTCCAAGTAGTTTGTCTTGGTCATACTCAGTCTGAACCCTTTAGACTCCAGAGTCGTCTCCAAACCTCCCGCTTAACGTTCACTCCGCTGCGAGTCTCATCAATCAGGACTATGTCGCCTGCGAATAAAATACACCATGGCACCTCCCTTTGGATATGTCGCGTCAGTCCATCCATCACCAAGGCAAATAAGAATGGGCTACGAGCTGATCCCTGGTGCAGCCCCATCATCACTGGAAAGTGCTCCGAGTGTCGTCCTACTGTTTGTACCCTGGTCTTAGCTCCATCATACATATCCTTGATCGCCCTAGTGTACGCCACTGGTACACCTCTAACCTCCAAATATCTCTATAGAACCTCCCTAGAGACTTTGTCGTATGCCTTCTCGAGGTCGATGAAAACCATATGTAAGTCTATTTTCCTCTCCCTATACTGCTCTACCAACCTCCTAATAAGATGAATGGTTTCTGTAGTCGAACGCCTCGACATGAATCCAAACTGATTCTTGGAAATAGACACGCCTCTTCTTACCCTCATCTCCACGGCCATTTACCAAACTTTCATAGTGTGGCTTATCAGCTTGATACCCCTATAGTTGTTGCAACTCTGGATGTCACCTTTGTTCTTGTACAAAGAATCATTGTACTCCACCTCCATTCTTCGGCTATTCTCGCCGTCTTAAAAATGACATTAAACAACTCAGTCAGCCACTCCAAACCTGCCCTGCCTGCGCTCTTCCAAAATTCAACTAGGATCTCATCAGCCCGGTCGCTCATCCCCTGTGCATCCTGCGAACAGTACCCTTAACCTCCTCAACCTTAATGCTTTTACAATACCCAAAATTCCAGTACCTTCCAGATTGCTCCAAATCTCCCAGCACAATGTTTTTATCTCCTTTTTCGTTCAAGAGTTTATGGAAGTAAGACTGTCACCTCCGTCTAATATGCGCGTCCTCCACCAGTACTTTGTCGTCCTCGTCCTTGATGCACCTTACGTGATCCAAGTCACAGGCCCTCCTTTCCCTCACCTTGGCTGGTCTGTATAACTTTTTATCCCCGCTTTTTTCCTCTAATTCCACATACATGCATTCAAAATCCGCCGTTTTCGCCGCCGTAACCGCTAGCTTTGCCTCCTTCCTCGCCATCTTATACAATTTTCTATTCGTCCACTTCTCCACCTCATCCTTGCTTTCTACCAATTTCGCATACGCCGCTTTCTTTGCTTCCACCTTCTCTTGAACTTTATCATTCCACCACCAGTCCCCTCGATGCCCACCACGGCTATCCCGCGAGGCCCCTAGCACTTCTCTAGCTACCTCCCGAATGCAACAGGTCGTCCTGTCCCACATACCGGTCGCATCCCCACTACTCCCCAAAACCCTCTTGGCCATCAACCTCTCCCCCATCTCCGTTGCACTAACCATGGTCAAACTCCCCCATTTGATTCTTAACCTGTCATCCACAACCCTCCTGTTCTTCTCCATCTAGATCTCCAAATCCAACACCAAAAGCTTATGTCGGATTGTAAGATATTAACAAATTAAACAAAGAAATTATTTAGGATTTGGATCTATGCAAATGCAGTTTATTATATGCCATCAAAAAGTCATGAACCAAAGTGCAAATAAGCACTGCTAATCTGGTAGAGCAACTGATGTCTCAATGAGTGACATTGCCTAATACCTATAGTTGTATATGGAGGAGCAACTGATGTCTTGTTGGAAATTAGCCTTTGGCGGGAGTTGCGACCGACCAACTTTAACGGCTTAAACACTAGTGTTACGTATGTTGGAGAATCCGGTTCTTCACACATGCATGATCTACTGGCACGTAGATAACCGTAGGACCAAGAATCGCCAAATTTCATTGAGAAATGAAAGAGATATTGGTTCACGAAGTGAGGTGTTTCAAGCATGGAAAAGTGTGGTATTGTGTTCAATTCTCCCTCATCAAGAGAGAAGAAAGAATTGTTGTGTATATAAGACTCGAAATTGGTTTGGGGTTTGGGACCCCGGCCGGTATCCCATGTGTTTAAAGGAGGAGGACCTAGATGTGCTCGAGGAAAGACCACGCCGCGCCGCCGCCGCCCGCCCCGCCCCGTCCTGGCTCGGGTTCTCGGACGCGGGTCGGGCACTGGGTGGGTCTTCGATATTATCTTTTGAGCGAAAACTTTGCCGATACGCTTTGATCCCGTGGTTTCAGATGTACGCTTTGGACCGTAATTCTTTCAGATGTACAGCTTTGGTCCCCTGAAGTTTCAAGATGTACGCTTTGGTCCTCAAGTTTCCAAAAAGTCAGAATTTGGACAGTCAAAGCAGAAACGCCAAACACTCAATTCAGCCATTTATTTTGGCTGAATTACTCCTCCTATAAATGGTCAATCCGTTGGTCTTTCACCATTTATGTTGGTGACTTTACTACCTCCATAATGGCCATTATTTGGTTGTTATGGAGGCAGTTTTTAGTCCCTCCCTCACCTATATAAACACCCCCTTACACCATTGTTGAGCACTAACACTAAGACTCACATATACACAAAAATACATAAGCATACACAAGCAGAAAACTCTTCTTCCTACAACTTCCGAGCATCATTTCGTTACTCAATATTCTTCACGGTAGCATTTGAGTCTCCTTTGTTCAATTGTTCCATTGTTGTTTTATCTTGGGAGACAAATTGTCCTGGACGTATAAAGGATACATATGGGGCAATAATGTCTTAAGGACAGAGTGCCACACTCGACTCAGCAAAAACAGTTTTCCAGTTTTTCTTGTTCAACAATTGTAATTTCAGATTTCTAGTTGAATTATTGAATCTTTGTTTATCCTTTCGAATACTTGTAATAGTAATATACTTTCTGTACTGCATTATAAAGTACAACAGAGTAAAAACTCCCAACAACTTAAGACAATATTGTATTGTATTACTATTAGTATTCGAAGGATGTCGGTCAAAAGTTGTGTGACCAAATCTGGATATGGCAATGGTTTTCTGATAGAAGAGAATGATGATGATGAACGTGTTCATGGTGTCACCGCTACCAAGACTGGTGGGAACAAGCGCTCACGAGAGCCTGAGGATGTCAACTGGGACAAGAGGAGAAGACTGAAGATGTTATTTTATCTTGCAGCAGAAGGCCTATATCTGTCCCAGACAAAAGATCCGAATAATGGTGAGAAGGAAATGGACACTAAGTCGATGAAGGATCAAGTGAGCCAGAATCCGAAATTGGGATAAGTATTTTTCTTACTTGTCAAGAATAAAGATTAAATGATAAGTATTTTTCTTACTTGTCAAGAATAAAGATTAAATGATAAGTATTTTTCTTACTTGTCAAGAATAAAGATTAAATGATGTCTGATTAAAAATGGATTAAAGTAAGGAGGAATATGAAAATAATTTATATTCCTTACGCTTTAACAAATCAGAAGTTTAATCTCATCTTCTTTTCCGCTTAAAGATTGATTTTGTAAACGACTTAAAAGATCTGCTTTTAAGTGTAATTATTAAAGGTGTAAAGTATGTTCGCATATTATGAGGGAGAAAGATCCATCGATCGGTGAAACTGTTACCACACTTAAGTAAGCGCCAAGAATTATCCGGGCACCAATCATAACGGAAGAAGTCTAAAAGTTAATGACACGAGCCTCGCTATATTATTTGGCGTACATCTCTCCATAGACGATATCGACACTCGGGCCATACAAAGCCTCCGGCATCGGAGTGGGCCAAAATTCCTTGATAGGATGATATCGACACTCACCATACAAAGTCTCTAGCGACCGGAGTGGGCCAAAATTCCTTTGATATGATGATATTGACACACTGGGCCATAAAGCCTCCAAGATCGAGTCAGCTGCAATTCATTTCATAGAAAAGTAATGGACACCTAGTAAGGTGGGTCGAGTTTCTGTGTCCGAATGATCCAAGGCCTAAAGAAAGGCAAGAAAAAGAAATTGACACTTAGTCCGCAGCAATCAGCTGGGCCAGAGTATCCGTGATCACATATGATCCAAATTACGCTAACTACTCGGCAAAGAGGTTGTTCATGTGAAGCAACGCCACCTCTAAAATCAAAGGGCTGGAGAGGTTGTCCTCAATAGGACTTCAAGGAATGAGATCACTCTAAAAAGACGTGTTACATGTTCCTAACTTGTTTAAGGACGCTGCTGGTCAAGCCGTGATTTGAGAGACTACTCCAACAGTTCAGAATAACTTCAAGAATGGTACAAAGATAATCAGAGTCAATGAATGATATATTTGTAATTCGTGCATCTATGCCATCATAGATTAAGACACGCTAAATAGCAAGTCATTCAAAAGCTTAACTAAAGTTGAGATTGTTGCCTTCTTTCGACATAAACCCTCAAATGAATGATAGTGGCGAAGAGGCAAAATCACCTTTTTCAAATTCCTGGCCAAGGGAATAGCGAAAGAAGCACCGCCTTCTAGAACTTAGTCATGCCTACTTGGGTGATTTGAAGTTTATACAAAATAGAGTGGGGAGACAAGTACGCCAGATCTTCATTGATGATGGTACAACAGATGAAATCCTTTGTTTGTTGAACAACAAAGATGAAGTTGTTGAAGCGATAAAGCGCTACAAAGCGTAAGTTGAAATCAACCAAGCCTATGGATTGCGAAATTCATAGCGATAGAGGGGGAGAATGTGAAGCATCGCTTCATTAAACGATCTGCTCATTACTCACCTCACCCAACGGTGTTAGCCAAGCGCAAAGTCATACGCCCAATTTATGTGGTGGCTTGGTAAAAGTTGGAATATCAAACAGTCAAGTTGTACTAAGATCGTAGATTGCATATCCACTGGATCCGCAAATAACAGTAGTGCTTATCGCTTCTTGGCCAAAGAATGCCGAATTCATTGAAGATAACTTTCCTTGAAATAGAAAAAGGAGTAATTGCTCAAGGTTAACAAGAACTCCGAGGTTCGATCCGTCCTAACTAGATGTTCCGTATTCACAGACTCGTTGTTGGCTATCCTAACGTAATATTCCGGATCTGTAGAACTCGGGATTCTAGATGTTGAACCGCATTTTGAGCAAAGAAGGGGACAAAGACTTGTTCGAGTCCTTCTAGCTTGTATGGTTGAGAATGAACCATGGACAATTAACAAATAATTGTCATCTCCAAAAGCGCTTTGGAAAGAAGCTACAAAGAGAGAAATAGTTTTCCTCATATAGAACCATACTGGCGTGAATGGCCGATCTACCTGAAAAGAACCTTTGGGTTGTGAAAAGGATACTCAAAAGTGATTACAAAGTAGATGGATCTATCGACGAGTTCAAAGCCTCGCCATACTTGTACACGTGTTCTCCCCGGGAGTAGCAACATCTAGGGCCATCGTGGGCTGGCGTGGCATGGATGTTGAAATTTTCCCAACCTGAGAGTTGGGAAGAAGAGAATCAGAGTTGTTGTTTGACTGTTGGGCTTCTTCTGAACTTTCATTTTGGTCTCGGAATGTTTACATTTTGGTCCTAAAGTTCTCGTATAAAACAGAATAATGAATCCGACCGTAAACATTGACTCAAGTTAGAAAGCCAACAACTGGAGAATCAACCATCCGAAAGTAAAAGTCGATTGAAACAAAGTCTCGATATTTAAAGATATGGTTATCACAGGTATGACATCTTAGGAATTGGATTTCTAAGACATCTAATCTGATCGGTCGATAGTTGAGCCTCATGAAGCCACCAATGGATAAGTGAATCATAGAATCGATTGGAATCATGGTGCACCCATAGACAATGTGCGATATGCACAAAGCCGTGGTAGTTCAATGTATTGTACACACTACAACCGACCGGTATCGTCTACAAACATGATCGCTTGAACTAAGTTTCACCGATAATCTTAATACATGATCAATAGAAGGCGTTAAGTCTGATATGACGATATCTCAATTATTCGCTATCTTCTGATTATAGTATTCTCGATGTCCAAATGTTCCTCGGGAGAACATGCTTGATGCAAACCGGACATCGATATGGAGAACACCAAAGCCACAAGTAAATGTGTATGGCTGGTCTTGAAAACTCCTTCTGCTGCAAATTTGCATCGACCGATTCACGATGGTATCGAGTTTATCGCTTATACAAAGCATGAAAGAAGTTGAGTAACTTCACGACTCATTAGAGGACGCCCCATATTGGGAGAAACCCGTGTCTTCGCAGCTTATATCGTGGCTAGCCGGTCGGCTCAGAAGGACACTTGATGACGCTGCCTGGACATATCTCTGTGATCTGGCCGGAGACATACATCAGATGGCGCTTGATCATCACGCGTGTCACTCCTTATTTACTAACTAAGGTGACTACCCGAAGATCAAGTGTTCTGGCTCGTTTGTGGGAAACGGGCCTAAAACCCAAAATATACTAGACTAATACAAATGGGTAACCCAACCTTACTAACCTGAGATCCCAAGAATTTGGTTCAATGGGAAAACTGTAAGTTGTAAAGTTCGATTGATCGCTTCGTTGAAGCATACGAGCACTTCGGATAGTGATTTCAAAAGAAACACCAAATCCAAAGTCGCTCCCGCCGATAGATGTTAAGTGCTATCTGGCAAGATGGGTAAAGGTTTTCAAAACTCGTAATGATCCTCAACAATGAGGTTAGGTCTTTGGGA
The DNA here is from genome assembly GCA_029783415.1 of Anisodus acutangulus. Taxonomy (NCBI): domain Eukaryota; kingdom Viridiplantae; phylum Streptophyta; class Magnoliopsida; order Solanales; family Solanaceae; genus Anisodus; species Anisodus acutangulus. The sequence goes on along the minus strand of CM056502.1, from coordinate 14,191,649 downwards.
AACTTTAAATGGTTTCTAACACTTGTGAAGTGGGTATAGCAGATACCTTGTAGAGACTCACATATTTAAGTGCGAGGACTGCCGCCAAATGAACGCAGACTTAAGAATTCAAGACGTTGTCCATGGCCAAACGGACAAAACATTACGAAGAAGCGAGTAAGGGAATTTGTTGTGTTGGTACCATTGACTTGGCTTACACTAAACATCTGACGTTCAAGACATCACGCTCACCGCGCAAGTAAGTTCGACGGTACTCAACTATGGAAGGTTCAAAGTCGGCTTACCTCTCCTTACGCAACATCGGTCCATGAAATATTGTTTGGAAATGAAAGACACCATGGAGTGCGCCAAAATCTCTTTCAAGAGGGATTGTTGGAAATTAGCCTTACGGAGTTGCATCGACCCAACTTTAACGGCTTAAACACTAGTGTTACGTGATGTTGAGAATCCGCTCTTCACACATGATCTACTAAGCACGAGATAACAAAGAGGGCCAAGAATCGCCAAATTTCATTGAGAAATGAAAGAGATATCGTTCACGAAGTGAGTCATGGAAGCATGGAAAAGTGTGGTATCAGATTCCCTCTCCTCATCGGGAGAAGAAGAAAGAATTGCTGGGTATATAAAACTCAAATTGGTTTGGGGTTTGGGACCAAGGGTATCTCATGTGTTTAAAGGAGGGAAGACCTAGATGTGATTCGGTCGAGGAAAGACCATCGCCGCCGCTGCTGGGCCGGGCCGCCTCTCCGCCCTGCCCCGGCTCGGGTTCTCGACGTGGGTCGGGGTCGTGGTCAGTGGCCATGGGTCTTCGATATTATCTTTGGGCCGAAAAACTTTGTCGGAAGTACGCTTTGATCCCGAAGTTTCAGATGCAGCGCTTTGGACCGTAGAATTCTTTCAGATGGGCAGCTTTAGTCCTCAAGTTTCAAGATGTACAGTTTGGTCCTCAAGTTTCCAAAAAGTCAATTTGGACAGCCAAAGCAGAAAAGCACTCAATTCAGCCATTTATTTTGGCTGAATTACTCCTCCTATAAATGGCAAACTGCTGGTCTTTCACCATTTATGTTGGTGACTTTACTACCTCCATAATGGCCATTATTTGGTCACAGTAGGAGGCAATTTTCAGTCCCTCCTCACCTATATAAACACCCCCTTACACCATAGTTGAGCACTAACACTAAGACTCACATATACACGAAAAATACTGCATACACAAGCGTAAAACTCTTCTTCCTACAACTTCCAAGCATCATTTCAAGTTACTAATATTCTTCACTAGAAAGTATTTGAGTTTCCTTTGCTCAATTGTTCCATTGCTGTTTTATCTTGGGAGACAAATTGTCCAGGACGTATAAAGGATACATATGGGGCAATATTGTCTTAAGGACAGAGTGTCACACTCGACTCAGCAAAAACAGTTTTTCTTGTTCAACAATTGTAATTTCAGATTTCTAATTGAATTATTGAATCTTTGTTTATCCTTTCGAATACTTGTAATAGTAATATACTTTTCGTACTGCATTATAAAGTACAACAGAGTAAAAACTCCCAACATGTCTCAATGAGTGACATTGCCTAATACCTATAGTTGTATATGGAGGCGCAACTGATGTCTCACTGGGAAATATATTTTCAAGAATTGGGAAGAGCTCTACTATGACCACTAAGTTTAAATATATCAAAATTCTACGCAAATTATTGGGGATAAAATCCTAGATGACGAGTACCTGAAGATTACGCCACTGTGAGTTCTTCCATCTTATGGGGTCAAGATCATTAACACCAGTTATTGTACCCATGTACCTACGGACTCCAGACTCTTCTGTATCAAACATCATCCGAAATTGCATGCCTAGTGAAACCTGTGCTTACATAGCTTTATTATACTTGGCCAGAGGAATTACAAATTCAGAAGGGCTAACCCTGTCAAGAACAAAAGGAGCAAGATTAAGAAAATGTGTGTATAATTCAACATCTAAGTCCAAACACGAAATATTTTCAATTTAACAAGGGTTGATATAGTACCTAGGATTGTAAAAGATGGTAAACGGGCTGTTGTTTGCAGCAGCAAGGATCCCAATGTGCATGCTTTGATACCAATTTCTTGACGGGATGTCCTGCGGATCTTTTCATCATCTATATACCCCAGAGGCTAGAACATAAACGGTAATCTGTTTAATCAAACTTTTTTCAGAGTTATTCAAAACGGCAGGCTGCTGTCTATTTGCTCGTTTTATACCCAAGAGAAGATGTGACTTTTCATCTGGACATAAAATTTTCCCAGTTTAGCAACAACATGACTATCATATAAATAAGAAAAAGTAACTAATTTTTCCATTACCTTATGAAAAGGACAGAATCGCCGGCACACAGCCTTTTAGAGGAGATAAAGACACTCCAACCAATAGTCAAAAGGTGTCTTTTTGGTTGACCTGAAATCATGTAAATTCATTTTAATGAGCCTTGTTAGCACTTAGCACTGACTAATTGTTACCTGATGCATTGACCTAAAACGTAATTCACTAGGGCTAAGCTTTTTACATCAATGTAATTCTTAATTAAAAGATATTTCAAAGCTTAAACCAAGAAAACTATTAAGAAAAATATTATTGGAATCACATTTTTCATAAGCTGATTTAGAGATAAAAGTTACTATGTATAAAAAAAAAGAAGGTTAATTATTTGAATCACTTAATCTAGCACTCCAAAACGGAACTGTATCCTTCAAAGAGAAACCTTAAATCTCAACTACTATTATAGAGACTTAAAGTGTTGCCCCATTAGTAGTTCCACAGAGAATTATCAAAAATAGAGAGTAAAAGATTTTAAAAAGTACCTGGATAGATATGCCTGAAAGTCCATGCTTGGTCATGCAAATCTCTAGCCATTAGCTCCTGAGCAGGAGGTTGCATTGAATAGTCATATAAAAGAAGGTTCCTATCAGACTCATAAAAGCAGATCTCTTTTCTTGAAGACACTCTGTGAAGATAAACAAACCAGGGGAGGAAATATCTTCTCGGCTGCTCGACGAGGAACAGAAAATCCACCATGGGTGCTTGTATCACTAGCTGTGAGAGTTTTACAGAAGAACTCAGCAGGCTGCTTGTTCTGCTTAAGGCCCATATCAGATAAAAGTAAAGTCTCCTGGTCATACTGCAGAATCAAAAGGAAAATTTCATATCATACAACTTCTAAAGGACGAGGTAAAAAGTACTTTGAACGCAAAACGACGGTTAAAATAGCAAAAAGCATGAAGGACTTACTTTGTTTACAGGTTGAAGAGTCATCTGAGCATAAACCTCATCAGTTTCAGGGTCAGCCTAACAAAATTGTCACAAATATAACATGTTATGATAAGGGAAACTCCACCACTCTTTAATTTGCCTAAATAGAACAATATTTTCTACTTAATTCGCATGCAACGTCAATTTGAGATCGTGAATCCAAACAAACACTGACGAAACTTACTGTAGTGATCCTGAGTTGCCATTAAATACAAGATATTGGAAAGCACATTCAATCATTAATTGTAAGAAAAATATGTGGAAATGGAAAGATAACTTATGAAAAAGTGAATTCCAGCCATGTGTGGATAGAAGAAGATGCCATACATGTAAGGTGACATTGTGTAACATGCAGATCAACTTGGAAGGAAGATTAGGATAACTTGGTATTCCATCTGTCTCCTTTTGCAGTGATGCCGCAACCTGCATAGTGGTGATATAGATGTAAGGTTTCAGTATCTGGGGGGAGTAATACTCCTCTTTTCAACTTCAAAAGAAACATACCTGCTCACTGTGACCTTGAGGAAAATATAACACAAGGCTCCCAACAGGAGGCAAAGAAACCAATGGGCCAGCACAAGCGTGCCATAACTCTGAATTCATGAACTTTCTTTCTCCTGTTGCATTATCATACAAACTTTCAGGTACTCATATTTACTAAATTAAAGTTCAGATTTATACAAACATACATCTGATGCTTCGATATGCTAGAAACTAAGGTCCTTTATGTGCGAAATTATTCTCTTGACTACCAGCTATGTAAACATCATTCATGCAGCCAAAAAAAGGAAAATCTCTTCTGTTTCTCCTTTTTAGCCCCAACTTAAGGATTATTACAGTGAAACCTGTCTTAAACAGAAGAGTTAACTACTAAGATAAGGAGTTCCGCAAGAATACCAGGAACCTATGTGAATATCGTGTGACCCTCTAATAGTTGTATTTGTATACCAAATGGCAATAAGAAATTAACCAACACTGGCGAACTTAGGCATGTCAATCACATGCACAGATAGCAGTAATTTCTTGATCTAGTAATCCATGAAAAGAACAACTTTTTCAGTTTCCTTTTTCAAAGAAAACCATGTGAGAATATGAACTTATGGCAAGTGGATCCTATTAAAGCATCACGAACACAGATCAAGCAAAATTTGCAGTATTAATTTCGTTTCTATTCCAGTTATAATCTCATTTTCAACTCTATTCTTACCCGTCCTAGTACTTGCTTTTCAGCAAAGAAGAACCTACATAAATCTTAATTGACAGAGCATGATGCACAGAAATTGAAAGGTACTCTTTCTTCTCCAAAATGGAGTAAACACAAGCTGCCAGGCATTTCTAAATGCAGTGAGACCCGATTCCCATGCTCATGTTTCGCACATAATCGACCCCCATAAAAACTAACAGAAAATGGACCATCTGCTAAGTTAATAAGAGGTCAAAAGTGAAACTTAAAACGAGTAACAGACATTGGGTAAAACTTTTTGATGGTTATCCAATATATAATCCGAAATTCAACTCAGAAAGAAGACACGATTCCATAGATTAACTACACTAAATATGATTTGTATTCCTGGATGCACAAATCGTTAGTAAAAATTTGCTAATGCGCGAAAATAACAAACTAATGAAAGAATAAACAATTAAAAGCAGTTCAGAGAAAGTGTATTTCTGTTCTCATTCCTTTGCAATAGGAAAAAAAGGATATATCTGACTGAAAAACAGGCAATATCCACAGGAAACTTGAACATTCCAAGGACAACTTAGTCTAAGAAAAACCTGCATATTATAGTTAGCAAGTAACAAAATAATCAAATGGACGTCCGAATGCCCCATGTTAGGCCTTATTACAACTAGCAAATCAAAAGCTAAAATATGGCAGCAAATTTCACTTATTATATTTCCCAAGTCACGAATAGCCTGAGAGGTCATAGATTGCTCCTTGTACAACAAGGATAACTGAAAGAAATAATCCCCTTGATTATTTTCATTGATTGAATAGATATATATACAAGTTACAAACCTTCTTCTACCATAATTCTAACTATACAATATGGTAAGTGTATATCCTAATTATGGTAAGTATATATCCTAATCTAGGTAACAAATATACTACAATATACTTTCCTTAATATACAAGATTTGGCCACTGATTTTCTGCCCTAAATATTGGCGCGGGTCGGACGGTCGTTTGGCCATTCAAATCGGATGTAGAGAGGCTGATTGAGCCATCGCTGGGCTACTTTGCCGGGTACGCCGAGAGGCCCGCTGCTTTGAGCCAAATTTCTGCTTTACTGGGCCGTGATCGCCGCTTCGCCGCTGTCGCTTTATTCCATCGATATACATGTGATATACATCGTATATTCGGTGTATATCACATGTATATTGCTCTGCTTAACACACCCCGCCAGCCATAGCGGGCGGTTTCAACGCCGAGATCGTCACTAAAATCTTCAAAGAACATTTGGTAGACTCGCTTTGTAAAGATATGCAATTTGATAACGCAGAGACATGGCATACGAACTTGACCTTTGCGAACCTTTTCACGGACAAAGTGAATGTCCATTTCGATATGCTTGGTGCGCTGGTGCTTTGAATCGGATTACCCGGACAGGTAGATGGCACTAATGTTATCGCAATATACCAAGGTTGCCTTACGAATGGGACAATGAAGCTCTAAAGCAAATTGCGTAGCCAACATGATTCGGAGACCACATTCGCTACCCTCGATATTCGCCTCGGCACTTGGCGTGATAGAGTTGCACGCGTTTGGTGACCAGAGACCAAGTTGTTGCCAAGAAACATACTAAAGATGCGTAAGTCGACCGTCGGGTGTCCGGGACAACCACGATCGACATCAAGATCCGTAAAGAGACAAGTGTGGATGTAGATGAAGGATACAAGTGCAACCCAGTCTAGTGTCCCTGAATATACCGAATGATGCGTTGATTGCATTCATGTGCTCAACTCTAGGATCATGCGTGAATAAACACACCGCCTTGAACCGTATGTAATATCCGGTCTGGTGAAAGTAAGATCTTGGAGGCCCTCGCAAGGCGTGATAGCGGGTCGGTCCTCATATGGTGCCTTCGCGACACTTAGCTTTGGGTTTGCATCCCGGGCGTGGAAGTGGACTTAGGATGACATCCCACCCTCTCGATGATCTCGCAAAGATACTTCCGTTGAGACGAAACAACCCACCTGAATGGCGACGCTGACGACAATCCCAAAAATAACTCAAAATGCCCTAAGTCTTTCATAGCAAACTCAATCCCGAGCATGGTGCGATAGGACTGGCGTAAGGCATCTGAAGAGGTAGTCAAGATGATATCATCCACGCATAACAGATGTAGGCCAAGGGCGAACCATGCGGCCAGATGAACAAGGAATTATCGACTGCGTGAGTGAACTCAATAGTTGAAACAAAGTCGAAGAAACCTCGTGTACCAGGGCCGCGGAGGCTGGCTTAAGCCCATACAATGATTTCTTCAACAAGCGGACATGATTAGAGCGGTTGGGATCCACTGAAACCCAACGGTGATGCATATAGACTGTTCCTTGAGGTCACCATGTAGGAAAGCATTCTTGACATCCAGTGATGGTGCCAAGTCTTTGAAAGAGCCAAGATAAGCACAGTGCGAATGGTAGCGGTTTGACCATAGGACTAAGCGTCTCACCACAATCAATTCCAACTCTCGAAAGTCTTACCATCACCGACACAAGTCGCGCCTTATGTCGAGCAAAGGACCCATCTGAATTCTCCTTATGAGCAAAAATCCACATAGACTGATAACATTAATACCATATACGGGGCATCAACTCCCACGCGTCTTATTAGCAATAAGAGCATTATATTCATCAGTCATAGCAATTTTCCAATTAGGGTCATTTAAAGCGGAAACACAGGATTGGGGCAAGGGGGATTTAGAGACATCCAATGTAAATTAAAATGTCTTTTAGGTGTAAAAATATCCCACGATGACTTGAGTGACCGGTCTATGACTCGAGGAAGTATTGAGAGAATTTTGGGAATTTTAAGGCTCGGGCGGGCCCGGACAAGAGGGCAATGGGCTCTTGGCCCAAATCATGCTGTTGGACTCGTCGGGTCTCAGGTTCGGGTGGGACTGCCCAATTCTGGAAGCTGTTCACGATTCTTGGAAATCTTGCAGAGGCGAGACAGTTGGGTCAGGGCACACCGCCTACCGGAAGATTTAGGGTGCGGGAGAGGTCCGAAAAATTTCGAATAATATACGGGGATATTTGGTCATCCAAAAAATTATACGACTTAGGTTCGGGAGTATGAACCTTCGTAAATGGGAATTGAGTTTCATCAAAAATGACATGGCGATTGATTATGATTTTCTTGGAGGATAAATCAAAACACTTATAGCCACGATGATTTGATGGATAACCCAAAAACACACACGGGGAAGACCGAGCCTGAAGTTTGTTAATTGTGGTGGATGGGAATAACGGATAACACAAGCACCCAAAAATCCGAAGATGAGAATACGAAGGGTCCTTATTAAATAGGATTTTGAGGGGGGAGGAATATGTCAGACCTTTAGAAGGAAGTATGTTAAGAAGATATGTGGCCATTTGTAGAGCATGATGCCAAAAATATGGAGGTATGGAGGCATGAATTAAGAGAGTTCGGACAATGTTATTGATGGAACTAGATTTTATGCTCGCCTTACCATTTTGTGGAGATGTATGAGGACACAAAAACCTAAAATTGATCCATTATTAGCAGAACTCCCGAAACTCCCCTATTGTCATATTCTTTCCCATTATCACATTGAATACTTTTATGTCTCTTCGAATTGAGTCTGAATGAGCTTAAATTTGATGATGAAAAATACTTGCGATTGTTTGCAATTGGAAGCGCCACAAAAATCTAGTATAATCATCTAAAAAAAGAACATAATATCGATTTACTCGAACTTAGAACATGAGGCGTCCATAAGTCACTATGAATAATGTCAAATGGCATAAGTATGAGAACTGGAGTCTACAAATGGTAACTTAACAATTTTTCCTAATGAACAAGACTGACAAATTGATACGACTCGTACCTTACAAGAAATAAAGCTATTTTTATCTAAAGTCGATAAAATAGAAGATCCCGGATGACCCAGACGCATGCCACATGGAATGAGAGATGGTCGCAAAGCTGAGCAAGGTTGGACTCGATGGATCAAAACCAGGCATGATAGAATACAGACCCCCTACTATCACACCTCATGAGATGATTCCCGTCTTGAAATCCTTCACAGAGAAACCAAAGGATCAAATTCAATGAAGCAGAATTGTCATTTGTGAACTTCGGATGACACTAAATTTTTAATCAATTTAGGAGCATGTAAAGTATTTTCAAGAGGAGTGGTGGATTGGGGGAGACAATGTTTTACGACCATACCTAGAATTGGAATAGACGCCATTACTAACAAATATCCCCAGAGGTGCTCAAGTGGAATAAGATGAGAGAGTACCGAGTGGAAGTCATGTGAGTAAGTGGCCGGTGTTCATGTACGATTTAGGTCAGCTGAGTCAATCCAACGCGTGTGCGCCTCGATATCGGTGCGAGTGGGACTGTCCGATGATGGGCGGAGGACGGGGCCCAAAGACTCCATTTCATGTGATATTCTTTGGCCGTAGTGGAGTCTTGTTAGACCGCCACCGATGGGCCGCCATCGCCACTGGGCCGCCATCGCCGGCGTTGGGCTGGTGCTTGACCATGGCCGAGCTAACGCTTCTTCGTGGATGGTACGGGTTCCATCGCCATTGGCCCATTCTTTGAGCCGCCTATGGCGGTGGTGGGCCATCAGACCTGTAGGCCAGGACCCACCGCACTTTGTTGACCACCGAGAACCGCCACGCATGTACCCTTGCGCGTTTGCCGCGATTTTTGTTATTATTTTTGCGATTATTCTTGCCGCCACCATTATTATGGTTTTTGGCGGTATTCACAAAACTCAAGAGAACTAGGAGAGGACGCCACCATGACAACCGTGGGGCTTTGCTCGTGCCCGCTTTTTAGCCAAACCGCTTCTTCCAACGTAAGCATGGAGCGGGCTTGATGAAAGTCCGGAAGAGGGTTGCTTTGGCGAAGCGAGAGTTCCATCACCATTATAGGCCTCCGAAAGACCGCAACCAAGCTGTAGAACTAGACGATTATTTGTTACTTGGCAAGAATACGGAGTTGATCCGCCAACTCCTTTAGTTTCTTGCAATATGCAAAAACGTTTGGAAATTCGTCCGTTCGAGCGAGAGAGAATTCTGCTCGAGTGTGAAGACACGTGAATGTTGGTTGTCTTGGAATATGTCACGCAATCTATTCCATGCCAGCCATAGTCATGGTATCCGCCTAATCATCTCAGAAGATCCGGTGAAATAGTGGTGTATATCCAGCGAAGAACGGTAGCATCAAGTGTAATCCATAACTCGGGGATCCTCGCAGAGAAGGGTCTAGCGGGAGGAATGATGTGATGAAGAACTTGATAAGATATAGAAGGTGAATTTTAAACAACTACGCTCACGCGTTGCATATTGAACGTTTTCCATCTCAAGAACAATAGGGATACTTAGCTTGATATTGAAAAGTGAGGCAGGTGAAAATTGTTCTTAGACATATTGTAAGAACAAAGAAGGAGGGAAATTTAAGAGAGGTTTTTGAGAAGCGGAAGACGAGATTTTGGAGAGAAAACCGAGGAGGGTCTCGCAAAGGAGGCAAAAGTTTGAGAGAAGAAAACTTTTGTTTAGACCTAGTCTCTTGATACCATGAAAGAAATAATCCCCTTGATTATTTTCATTGATTGAATAGATATATATATAAGTTGCAAACCTTCTTCTACCATAATTCTAACTATACAATATGGTAAGTGTATATCCTAATTATGGTAAGTATATATCCTAATCTAGGTAACAAATATACTACAATATACTTTCCTTAATATACAAGATTTGGCCACTGATTTTCTGCCCTAAATATTGGGCAATGGTCGGACGTCTTTGAGCCATTCAAATCGAGTGCCGAGAGGCTATTGAGCCCACTATCGCTGAGGCTACCTTCTTGCCTACTAGATCGCCAGAGAGGCCCGGTTGCCAGCCACGTCAGCCGGATTTCTTTGACCGCTTGATGTTTTATTCCACTGATATACATGTGATATACACTGCTGTATATTCAGTGTATATCACATGTATATTGCTCTGTTTAACAATAACAAAAGTGAAATCCCACAAAGTGGGTCTGAAAAGGTTAGGGTGTACGCAGACCTTAGTCATACCTTGGAGGTAGAGGGGTTATTTCCGGTAGACCATCGACACAAGGGCAAACAATCCAAAGCAATACGAAAAAAGAGTAACGGGAGTGAATATGCCATGACAAAATACTATAAAAGCATGACATATCATACTTGAAAAAAGGAGCACTAACTACCACAAATTAAATTAAAACAGCAGATAATAGCAGATTGCTCCTTGTACAAGTAGCAAAATTAAGACGCAGATTGAAGAAATAAATAACAAGGTAGAAGATAGAAATGCAAAAAATGAAAGTATATTTATGTCCTAGAGACAATCTGTATTAGGACAAATGTACTTTATACACATTCGTATTATTATTAATGGAGATTAATATTTTGCCATTTGCAATTATTGAATTATTAATTTATTGTTTGTAATATTCTATAATATGCATCCCTGGAGGTTACGTTGTTATTAATAGTGTGAGATATTAATATTATAACGTAACTCTTAAATAGCCTCGATTAATGATCATCGAGAATGGGATATCGATGATATGTGATAAGTCGACATGTGGTATGCATCACAACTTTAGAGGATGTAGTATGTCTCACCTGCTACGAGTAATGGCTACTCATGATGGACACATGGATACTTTGAAAGTATTGGTATACCCTGTTGATATACTGTTTGTTAAACTTGTCTAAAGTATGATCAGCGTGTGGGAGATAGAAGTTCTTAGACTTGAGGTCAATACGCACCTTGTCTACAAAGTAATGTACTTTGATCCCGTCCTAAGCTCAAATGCCTTATAGGTTGAGATACGGCTTGTATTGGGTACATTACAATGTGGATTAAAGGTGGTAGTTGAGCCAAGATTAGGATTCATTCCTCGAATGTATATTCGAGAGAACACTAGGATTCTCAGTGATATTACGTTGACTAAGTCGTTGGCCAACGCAATAGACATATTTAGAATATGGTCTAGTCGTCAACTAATATAGATGAGATACAATGAATAAGTCATTTGGATAGACATTTGGTAAATCCTAAGCTTGATCGGGTGTGTCGTGAATGAAATGATTTTTATCTTACCACATAAAGGTTAAGTTTACTAGATTCGCGTAAACGTACTTCACATATTGAGTTCGTCTTGCGGTGCCGTCTAGGAGTTCTGTGTAGACCTTAATTTGATTAATGTCGATATGAGAAGGCATGTAGGGTCACACTATGTCGATTGTCCTTTCGATCTAAGGATGTATTGAGAGAGTAATTAAATGTTCGATTTAGAATCGAGATATTGAAATGAATAATGATTATTTTAATTAAGTCAAAATTGGATTTTGAATTTAATTAAGAATGCGCAGAAAATAAATCGAGACAGTGCAGGAGCACGTCGAGCGCCGCGGCGCCTCTGCCTCTATTTTTAGGTCAGGCCCAAGGTCAAACCCTAATCCGATTTGACCTAATTTTCACCTATAAATAGTGGCATTCTCTTCATTATTCATACACCAATTTCATATTATCATTCTAAGCCTTAGAGACTTAGAATCAAAACTCTCTCGAACCTCTGCCGAATTTCCTATCTTTCCGAAAGAGAAGTACATTGAAGCTTGGAGCTTGCAGTCGAAAGGGCAACCGCGTTTCAACCCTATAGTAGATAAAGATTCCAGATACTATAACTGGTAAGTATTATGCTTTATGTTACAGGTCTGATTGTTGTATAACCATACCAGAAAAGTTATTGGGGTAAGTAAAACAAAATTTTAAACTTCTGATGTGCCTTACTTATGTGTTTTGAATCCAACAAAATCCCTACAGTGGTATCAGAGCTCAGGCTAGTTCAATGGTTATTTAATAATTGAATAAAGTAATAATATGGGTTAAACATAAAATTGGATTAAAACGAGGTTTCTTGAAATCTTACATGTCTTGAACGAATGTTGACCTTTTGATATCACCCTAAATTATCTCTTACGCTAACTCGAGGAAGTCATTTCGCTCTAACTCTAACTAAGTCAAAAGTGCGTTGTCCGGCTCCTTGCACGGTGCACGGCTAAGAACGGGTAAGAACGGATGATGGTCGATATAGGCTTTATTGATAATGGTTGGTGATGTTAAAGGACCTGTGAATTGATCCCTAAATTGGATTTAGGGGTTGAACGATTTTGAAAAATCAACACAGAAACGTTTGTCAGGACATCGGCGTCGCGGCCCTATGGTAGGGCGTCGCGGCGCTTGCTAGGGTTTCAAGGCAGCGTCGCGGCTCCATGGTGGAGCGACGCGGTGCTAATGCTTCATTTCAAAACTTGGACTCACTGGACAATAGGCGTCGCGGCTCCATGGTGGAGCGTCGCGGCGCTAATGCATTTTGCAGAAGCAGAAATGTTTCTGCCTCGGCAGCGCCGCGGCTCCATGGTGGAGTGTCGCGGCGCTAATGCAATTGCAGAAGCAGAAATATTTCTGCCTTTGCAGCGCCGCGGCTCCATGGTGGAGCGCCGCGGCGCTAATGCATTTTGCAGAAGCCGAAAGGCTTCTGCCTCAGTGGCGTCGCGGCCCCACCTGTCCAGAAACCAAAAAAAAATCAGAGTTCAAAATGTTTAATCCAAGATTATTATTATACGGTATATTATTTGATAAGTATACTGTTTATGTGCTAAATGTCAAAATGTTTGTCATTTACATTTCTAAAATAGCGTCCGCTATAACTGTCTGGGCAGGCGGCGCCCAGTATTTGATTAAACCATCTTACATCATGCATATTGGGTTAACGGTTCCCAACTATATGTGTCATTAGTATACATGATGTTAAGATGTCATATTGGATATGGCATAAAAGAGTTGATCTTGGTTAAAACCCTGAATTAAAATATTGCCCAAAACTTTAAATACAAGTCTAAATTAAAATGTGTCATCCATTATAATTGTTAGAGTGCAAAATTCTTTTGGCGATACGAGTATTTATGCCAAACCATTTGCTCTAAGTCTACGAGGACCCAGATTCTTTTATAGATGTATTTTAATGTAAAGGTAAACGATAAAATTTTGTGGGTATTTACACCAAAGTGTTTGCTCACAAAGGCCAAATTTGCTCAGATACATATACGCAGTCGTGTAATGGGGTTGACTTGCTTAGACAAATCTTGGCGCCAAAGTGTCGGGCTAATCTAAGGACGCAAGATTAAATGTAATATTTGATCAACCAAGAGTTGTAAATAAGTTTTGCAATTGGTTTAGAACCTACCAAGATGTGTTATTGAAGTTATCAGTCAAAGCAAACGCGGAGATAGCATAGGCTTGGATCTTGGCCCATTATGACCTCAATTAAAATAGGTTTGTATTCTACCATGAAGTCGTAGAAGTATGTTAAAATAGTGGGAGCTAATTAAACAAAAGGCCATGTTGATTAGCCTAAATGAATGTGTATAATAGGAAATAGATTTTGAGTTTGATTTCCAGTCTATCTAATTCTTCATATTATAAAAGATGTCGAGCTTATCATTGAAAATATTGATTGAGATGAACAAACTTACTGAATCGAACTACCTTGACTGGCTAAGGAATTTGCGAATAGTGCTGAGACAAGAGAAAATAGAATACGTGTTGGACACGGTGTTCCCAACAGTCCCTGCGACAGACTCTGCTGAATATGCCTCTTTTGATAAGGATGCTTACCAGAAACACCTAGATGATGCCACTTCAGCGCAGTGCGTGATATTGTCTTCCATGTCTATGGAACTCCAGAGACAACATGACAACATGGGGCCCAATAAGATGCTTGAACACTTAAAGAGTCTCTATGACTCACAATCCCAAACTATGGAATATGAGTTACTAATAGAACTTTTTAAGTGTAAGCTCAATGAAGGGGGCCAGGTCTCGCAGCATGTGTTGAAGATGATAGGGTTGATACAGAGGCTTGCTTCAATTGGAATGAAGCTTGAAAAGAATGTCGCTACCACCATCATCCTAAACTCTCTCCCTCGTTCTTTTGAGAACTTCATAGTGAATTTCAATATGAATTGAACGAATGCGAATCTGCCGGAGCTGCACAACATGCTCAAGACCTTTGAGTCTTCCACTTCCAAAGGCAAAGTTGTGCTCATGGTGAACTCTTCTAGCCGACCTAAGCCGAAAGGCAAGGAATAGCAGAAGAAGAAGGCAAAGCAATCGTTGCGCCCTCAGTTATGAAGCCTAAGGGAGGTGTGAAGAAGAAGGTAAATCCGGCTAAGGATGAATGCCTCAACTGCCATAAGAAGGAGCATTGGAAGAAGGACTGCACGGCACCAGGAGGAGGAAAAACACCAGGTGCTCCTGCCTTTGGTGGAAAAGGTATGTACGTCATTGAAATAAATATGTCTATAAATAACTCTCATTCCTGGGTATTGGATATCACTTGTGGCTCACACATTTGTACAAATATGCAGTGGCTAACTGATAGCAGGAGGTTGGACCAAGGGAGGTAGATCTATGCGATGGAAACGGAGCACGAGTAGATGTTGAGCGCGTAGGGACTTACAGATTAAATTTACCTTCTGGCTATTGTTTAGTGTTGAATGATTGCTTCTATGTACCCTCGTTAACGAGGAATATCATTTCTATCCCAGTTTTGGACATGGATGGTTTTTTCTCATATATTTATAATGGCAGTCAAGTACTGTCTTTTGATAATATTATATATGGAACTGCTCCTCTTGTGGATGGATTATATACACTAAACTGTAGTCGGGAGATATTCAATGTACAAAATAAATGAGCCAAGATAAGTAATAGAAACTCTACCTACCTATGGCACTGCAGACTTGGTCATACCAACGAATCAAGGATAGCAAGGTTGAGGAAGTTAGACTACCTCAAACCATTTGACTTGGAGTCTTATGGTAACTGCGAATCTTGCTTGAGGAAAGATGACCAATAAACCACTTTCTGGGAAAGGTGTGCGAGCCAAGGAGGTGTTTGAGTTGGTCCATACTGATGTATGTGGGCCATTCTCGACTCAAGCTAAAGGAGACTTCACATACTTCATCACTTTTACAAACGATTTCACAAGGTTTGGGCATGTGTATCTTATGAAACATAAGTCTGAAGCCTTTGAGAAATTCAAGGAGTACAAGTCAGAAGTAGTGAAGCAACTTGAAACAAGTATCAAGACACTTCGATCAGATCGATTAGGTGAATACTTAAGTAAAAAATTTCTGGATTATTTGAAGCTTCATGGAGTCCAATCACAATGGACACCTCCTGGAACGCCACAAATGAATGGTGTTGCTGAAAAGAGAAATCGAACCCTATTAGATATGGTTAAATCCATGATGAGTTTCTCAGCTCTACCAACATATCGTTGGAGATATGCATTGCAAAACTCAATTTATATTCTGAACAGGGTTCCTTCAAAATCAGTAGAGAAAACTCCATATGAAATATAGAATGGCAAGAAGCCAGCACTTAAACACATGCGACCCGGGGGTGCCCCGCATATGTAAAGAGGATGCTTACTGACAAGTTGAAATCTAAAAGTGAGAAATATGTTGGAGATTGGCTCTAGGCCAAGTAGGAGATTGAAAGTATATTTATGTCCTAGAGACAATCTGTATTAGGACAAATGTACTTTATACACATTCGTATTATTATTAATGGAGATTAATATTTTGCAATTATTAAATTATTAATTGATTGTTTGTAATATTCTATAATATACATCCCTGGAGGTTACGATGTTATTAATAGTGTGAGATATTAATATTATAACGTAATTCTTAAATAGCCTCAACTAATGATCATCGAGAATGGAATATCGATGATATGTGATAAGTCGACATGTGGTCTGCATCACATCCTTAGAGGATGTAGTATGTCTCACCTGCTACGAGTAATGGCTACTCGTAATTGACACATGGATACTTTGGAAGTATTGGTATACTCTGCTGATACAGTGTTTGTTATACTTGTCTAAAGTATGATCAGCGTGTGGGAAATAGAAGTCCTTAGACTTGAGGTCAATACGCGCCTTGTCTACAAAGTAATGTACTTTGATCCCGTCCTAAGCTCAAATGTCTTATAGGTTGAAATACGGCTTGTATTGGGTACATTACGATGTGGATTAAAGGTGGTAGTTGAGCCAAGATTAGGATTCATTCCTCGAATGTATATTCGAGAGAACACTCGGATTCTCAGTGATATTAGGTTGACTAAGTCGTTGGCCAACGCAATAGACATATTTAAAATATGGTCTAGTCGTCAACTAATATAGATGAGATACAATGAATAAGTCATTTGGATAGACATTTGGTAAATCCTAAGCTTGATCGGATGTGTCGTGAATGAAAGGATTTTTATCTTACCACATAAAGGTTAAGTTTACTGGATTCACGTAAACGTACTTCACATATTGAGTTCATCTTGCGGCGCCGTCTAGGAGTTCTGTGTAGACCTTAATTTGATTAATGTCGATATGAGAAGGCATGTAGGGTCATAATATGTCGATTGTCCTTTCGATCTAAGGATGTATTGAGAGAGTAATTAAATGTTCGATTTAGAATCGAGATATTTAAATGAATAATGATTATTTTAATTAAGTCAAAATTGGATTTTGGATTTAATTAAGAATGCGCAGAAAATAAATTGAGACAGTGCAGGAGCACGTCGAGCGTCGCGGTGCCCATACCCTAGGGCCGCGGCTCCTCTGCCTCAATTTTTGGGCCAAGTCCAAGGTCAAACCCTAATCCGGTTTGACCTAATTTTCACCTATAAATAGTGGCATTCTCTTCATTATGCATACACCAATTTCAGATTATCATTCTAAGCCTTAGAGACTTAGAATCAAAACTCTCTCGAACCTCTGCCGGATTTCCTAGCTTTCCGAAAGAGAAGTACATTGAAGCTTGGAGCTTGCAGTCGAAAGGGCAACCGCGTGTCAACCTCATAGTAGATAAAGATTTCAGATACTATAACTTGTAGGTATTATGTTTTATGTTACAAGTTTGATTGTTGTATAACCATACCAGAAAAGTAATTGGGGTAAGTAAAAAACAAAATTTTAAACTTCTGTTGTGTCTTACTTATGTGTTTTAACCCAACAAAATCCCTCCAAAAGAATCAATCAGGCTGTAGTAAACACCTTCTCCTGAATTTGCTATATATCCATTTGATGGTGCCTTCATTTCACCAAAATTTCCACTTGAATTGCTTCTCTCCAAAACAAACAAACAAACAAAAATCGTCTAACACAAAGCTTTAATGTAATTCCAGCTGCAAAGATCTCAAAATCACCAGCATTTTTAGGTACTAAACCACCATTATGCTAGCTCCATAATTGCAACACGAAATTCTATAATATCCAAAGCGAGCAGAAGACAGTCCAACATGAGCAGAAATTCCTGGAAAATAAATATTCTTCCTTTTCCATTGTCATGAAATCGCCAGCATTTCCCGGTTGCCGGAATTATTAAACAATATACACTGCACCCACCAGAATTTATTTTTCTCTGAATCGGGTGATTATAATTTCAGCCGGTGATTGAAACTAGAACCCACCAAGGCTCGCCGGAAATCAAGAATCAACAAAGATATTAAAAAATATAGGAGTATCCAAAAATGAAAGACAGGGAGTGATGAACCGTGTATATCACGTAAACACAAATCAAATAGGACCGTCTATATCACAGGATTTAGGAGAATATTTATTGTATATAATTAGCATTGTACACTTATCATATTTGTAGAATTTTTGTACAAATAGAATAGTATTTTGGGAGTAAAATAGGAATAGAATTTTTCATTTTATGAAAATTGTAAATTATATATATACTCATTCATTAATAAAAATAATCAAGGGATTATTTCTTTCATGGTATCAGAAGTCTAGGTCCAAAACTTACTTCTCGATCTTTCATCTCTTCCGCTGCCTCAGAATTTGTGTCTCGGATTTCGTGCCAATTTTACCTCCTCTGTTCCCAAATTTTCTTTCCAATCCCTTAGTTCTTTCGTTATGTCAACGTCAATGAACCTGTTTCATCCTGCCCTTACTGTTTCTAACATCAAGAACCACATTCCTATTATTTTTTAGATGGAAAACGTCCAATATGCGACGTGGACAGAGTTGTTCAAAATTCACGCAATCTCACATCAAGTCGTCCATCACATAATTCCTCCCGTTATCCCTACGCCCGCGAAAGACCCTTAGTTATGGATCACTCTTGATGCTACCCTCCTTCAGTGGATTTACTCTACTATTTCTACCCGACCTTTTACAGACAATCATTGAACCATACACTACGACTATGGCTACCTGAAATAGATTGCGTGATATATTTCAGGATAACGAACATTCCCGCGTTGTCACCCTTGAGCATGAATTTTCACAAGTCAGCATGGATAATTTCCCAAATGTTTCATCTTATTGTAAACGGCTCAAGGAATTAGCGGACCAACTCCGTAACATTGGAGCGCTTGTTACCAATAATCGTCTTCTTCTACAAATTGTTGCAGGCCTATGTGAGGCCTATAATGGCGTTGGGACTCTCCTCCTTCAAAGTAATCCGCTTCCACCTTTTTATCAAGCCCGTTCGATGATCACGTTAGAAGAAGCCGGCTTGGCAAAAAAGACGGCTATCGGTGCCAGTTCCGTGGCGATGATAACTTCATTAGATAACTCTCACGTGTTTGTTGACAATTCAGGCCACAATCGCAACAACGTAGCGGCAAGAAGGGTCAGGATCGTAAAAATAATGGCAAAAATTGCGGCGGCAACAATGGAGGCGGCCGGAACAGTAGCACCGCCGGCGGGAACAGTACCAACAGCGGGGGTGGGCCTCGGGGTTCTAGGCCCAGCCCGCTTGGTCCCAGCCTTGGGCCCATTGGCATTGGGCATAGACCAATGGCCAGTGGCCCAGTCCCGCCTACTGCCCTCCTCCCAATTATTTCTAGTCAAATTGGGTCTCGGTCTAGCCCCATAACATGCCTAATTACTCGGGTTCTTACCAGCAGTGTTTTGGAT
This sequence comes from Anisodus acutangulus, assembly GCA_029783415.1. Lineage (NCBI taxonomy): Eukaryota > Viridiplantae > Streptophyta > Magnoliopsida > Solanales > Solanaceae > Anisodus > Anisodus acutangulus. The sequence goes on along the minus strand of CM056502.1, from coordinate 14,172,128 downwards.
CGGGTCAGCAGTCTGGTGTACTTGGGCCTCGGCCCTAGCAGACCTTCAATGTTGCGGGCCCAAATCTGATGTCGAGACCCACCGATATTGAGGCTGCCATGCATACACTTGGATTAAATCCTCCCGACGCAAATTGGTACATGGACACCGGCGCCACTTCTCACATGACACCAAGGTACTCTCTCGTCTTATTCTAATTTGAGCAAAAATCATGGCATAATTGTTGGTAATAGCAATACAATTCTAATTCGTGGTTACGGTAATACAAATTTGTCTCCCCCACATCCACCTCTTGTCTTGAAAAATGTCTTTCATGCCCCTAACTTAATTAAAAATTTGGTGTCTGTCTGAAAATTCATCACTAATAATTTGGTTTCTGTTAATTTTGATCCTTTTGGGTTTTCTGTGAAAAATTTCAAAACGGGGATACCTCTCATGAGATGCAATAGTAGGGCAGATCTTTATCCAACCACGTCCGCCTCCAGTCTCTCGAGGCAAGCCTTGCCATAAACTTTTGCAGCTCTAGCTCCTTTCTTGTGGCATGCATGTTTGGGTCACCCTGGGTCGTCCATTGTTTCTTCCTCGTATAAAAACATTTTTATTTCTTGTAAGGGTACGCGTAGTACTACAATTTGTCATTTATGTCCTTTAGGAAAACATGTTAGATTACCATTGTAGCCTCTACTTCTCGTACTTTGATGTCATTTGATATTATTCATAGCGATTTATGGACTTCTCCCATTTTAAGTTTTGTGGGCCATCGTTATTATGTTTTATTATTGGATGATTATTCTATTTTTTATGGACATTTACGTTAGTGAAACAATCTCAAGTTGTTTCCACATTCTTAAAATTTAGAGCATTCATCCGTACCCAATTCGAACGGGAAATCAAAAATATTCTATGTGATAATGGCAAACAATATGATAATGGGTTGTTTCGGAAATTTTGTAAAGCTAATGGCATATTTTTTCGTTTCTCTTGTCCTCACAAAATGGGAGAGCCGAACGAACAATTCATACCATTAATAATATTGTCCGAACTTTATTGGTTCATACTTCCATACCCCATTCCTTTTGGCATCATGTTCTACAAATAGTTACTTATCACTTTAACATACTTTCTACCAAAGGGTTGGCATATGCATCTCCTCTTAAAATCCTCTATAATAAGAACCTTTCGTATTCCCATCTTAAGGTCTTTGGGTGTTTATGCTATCCACTATTTTCGTCAACTACAATTAATGAACTTCAAGCCAGTTCTACCGCTTGTGTGTTTTTGGGTTATCCATCTAATCATCGTGGTTACAAATGTTTTGATTTATCCTCTAATAAAATCATAATCACTCATCATGTTATTTTTGATGAAATCCAATTTTCGTTTGCTAAAGTGAGTAGTTACATGCCTAGTTCGTATAAATTTTTAGATGACGCAGTCTCCCCGTACATTGTGCACCACTTAATGGGCCGATCCAGTTACCCTGAAATGTCAGCAGGCCCACTGCTTGCTGGCCCGCCACAACCCACTGCTTCTATCCTAGTTTATGTTGTTGGGTTGGTTGCCCAGTGCCGAAACTGCTTTTGCCCCAAGTTCTACTTCTATCCCAGCTTCGGTTTCCAGTGTTGGGCCAGCAGGCCCACTGCCTGCTGGTCAGTCCGTCACCCAATCGAATTTTTCCCAAAATCCACCCAATTCTCCCCCGAGTCACAGACCGGTCACTTGTAGTCAACGAGATATTTTTAAACCAAAAGGACATTTTAATTTAAATTCTAATGTTCTTAAATCCCCCTACACTGTAACCCAGTGTATGCGTTAAATGATTCGAATTGGAAATTGGCTATGAACGACGAATATGATGCTCTTATTGAAAATAATACGTTGGAGTTGATGTCCCGTCCTTCTGGTGTTAATATTATTCGGTCTGTGTGAGTTTTTGAAAATAATGTTGAATATGGTAGAGAACAAGCCGACATAGATGAACTGGACAAGGTTAAATAATGTGTGAAATTACAAGCCATGTTTTGCTCTTACAAGACATTGACATTATTTCCATCATTCTCAATCTAAGATTCCTATATAATCTCTCTTTTCTCCAAAATAAATACTCCTATTTAATTGATTGGATGCTTTTTCTTGTCTCTGTTATATTTGAATTCTTTCCTTTCATAATTTTCATTCACTTAAATGAAGTATTCGGTCGCATTCTTGACCCCCCGTTATATTTAATACACTTTCTTTTTCAAACACTTTTAAAAGGAATGATATATTTGTATACTTAATAAAAATTTAACTTTAAATTTTTTATTTATCTTTAATAAGATAATTTATAATTACATAAATATTTCTTATTTATTTTAGACTACAAACACAATTTTCAAAAAAGAAAATCATTCTTTAATTGCATGCTCAATCAAATACATCATATAAATTGTAACGGGGAGAGTAATATAATTTTTCAATATGTTAAGTTTCTCGGAGTATGTCTAATCTAGGCAGATTGACATATATTACTCAATACATTCCCTTTTAAGTGACTTTTCGCTTTTTAGATTTGTTTCATAATATGTTCTTCTTTAAAAAATTAGGAAAGTATTATTATTATTTTTCTTCAAAATTAACTGGTTGATAAAGTTTGAACAAATTTCTATGAACCTTTTCAGAATTTCTTTACATTTTGCTATGCATATTGGAGTATTTGAAAGAAATAATCCCTTGATTATTTTCATTAATTGAAAGAGAATATATATAATTTACATATTTTCATAATAGAAAAATCATATTCCTATTCTACTCCTAAAATTTTATTCTATTTGGAGACTAACTATACAATTATTGTAAGTGTACAAGACTAATTAATGTAATACTTACACTAAAATATTACCTAAAACTATACACCAAATATGGACTATACACAGACTGTTTTCTGGACCAAAACCGTGATATTAATATTATGTATATTTAACACACCCCAGCAGTCATAGCGGGCGGTCTTCTTACGCTGAGATTGTCCCTGAAATCTTCAAAAATGACCGAGGGGAGACCCTTTGTAAAGATGTCTGCAATTTGATACCTGGAGGGGACATAGCAGATGCGTACTTGTCCATGAGCTACCTTTTCACGAACAAAGTGAATGTTCATCTCGATATGTTTAGTGCGTTGGTGCTGAACCAGATTACCAGAAAGGTAGATGGCACTACCATTATCACAATACACCAAGGTAGCTTTCTGAATAGGACATTGAAGCTCTAAAAGGAGATTACGTAACCAACAGGATTCAGAGACCACATTGGTTACCCCTCGATACTCAGCCCCTGCACTAGAGCGGGACAACGTCGACTGACGCTTTGCAGACCAAGAGACCAAGTTATTGCCAAGGAACATACAATAGCCAGACGTAGAGCGTCTGGTGTCTGGACAGCCACCCCAATCAGCATCTGTATACGAGACATCGATGACGGATATAAATGCAAGTCATAGTCAAGTGTTCCCTAGATGTACCGAATAATGAGTTTGAGCGCATTCATGTACTCAACACTGGGATCATGTATAAACAAACACACCTATTGTACGACATACGTAATATCTGGTCTTGTGAATGTAAGATACTGAAGGGCCCCAGCAAGACTGCGATAGCGGGTCGGGTCTTCATACGGTGAGCCAGCCGCAACACCTAACTTGGGTTTAGTATCAACCGGAATGGAAGTGGACTTACAGGATGACATCCCAGCCCTCTCAATGATCTCAGCTGCATACTTCCTTTGAGATAAGAACAACCCATATGCATGACGAGTGACAACAATCTCCAAAAAATAACTCAATGGCCCCAAGTCTTTCATAGCAAACTCAAAACTGAGCATTGTCATGATAGACTGGCATAATGTATCAGAAGAGGCAGTCAAGATAATATCATCCACATATAATAGTATATAAGCCAAGGAATAACCACGACGATATATGAATAATGAATTATCATACCTGTTGTGAGAGAACTCAATAGTCGAAACATAGTCTGCAAACCTCTTATACCAAGCCCTTGGAGACTGCTTAAGCCCATACAAGGACTTCTTCAACAAACAAACATAATGAGAATATTTGGGATCCCTAAACCCCAAGGGTTGATACATATATATTGTCTCTTTGAGATCATCATGTAAGAAAGCATTCTTCACATCTAACTGATGAATGGGCCATGCTTTCGAAGGAGCCAAGCTGAGCACAGTGCGAATGGTAGTCGGCTTGACCACCGGACTAAACGTCTCACCAGAATCTATACCAACCTGTTGAGTCTTACCATCACCTACAAGACACACTTTATGCCTCGCAAAAGAACCGTCAGAATTGTCATTATGAGCAAAAATCCACATAGAACGAATAATATTAACACCAGATGGACAGGGCGCCAACTCCCACGTCTTATTATCAATAAGAGCACTATATTTATCGGTCATAGCAATTTTTCAATTCAGGTCATTCAAAGCAGACACAGGATTACGAAGTAATGGTGATTTAAGAACATTGGAATTTAAATTAAAATGTCTTTTTGGTTTAAAACACCCCGTTGACTATGAGTGACCGGTCTATGACTCATGGAAGAATTGGGTGGATTTCGGGAACTACCGGGACACCTGATGGACCGGCTAGCAGGCAGTGGGCTTGCTGGCCCAACACTGGAATCCTGTGACGGTAATAGGCTGGAACCCGTCACTGGAACAGTGGTGGTAATGGGCTAGGAATCTGGCCCAATTACCGTCACTGGCCCAGTTATGGGACTGGATACAGCGACTGGAATAGTGGGTCCAGCAAACAGTGGGCCCGCTGGTGGATTTGGGGTGCGGGACACGTCCGAAAAAAGGTGAATAATATACGGGGATATACCATCATCCAAAAAATTATACGAACTAGGCACGGGATTACTAACCTTAGCAAACGGAAATTGAGATTCATCAAAAATTACATGGCGACTAATGATGATTTTATTAGATGATAAATCAAAATATTTGTAACCACGATGATTTGACAGATAACCCAAAAACACATAAGGGGTAGACCGGGTCTGAAGTTTGTTAATTGTGGTGGACTGAAAGAGTGGATAACACAAGCACCAAAGACCCTAAGATGTGAATACGAAGGAGTCTTGTTATATAAAATTTGAAGAGGGGACGAATATGTCAACCCTTTGGAAGGAAGAATGTTAAGAAGATATGTGGCCATTTGTAGAGCATGATGCCAAAATGAAAGGGGTACGGAAGCATGAATCAATAAAGTTCGGACAATGTTATTAATGGTATGAATTTTGCGTTCGGTTTTTCCATTTTGTGAAGACGTATGAGGGCACGAAAAATGAAAATTGATCTCATTATTAGCACAAAATTTCCGAAACACCCCATTGTCATATTCTTTGCCATTATCACATTGAATATGTTTTATTTCCCGTTCAAATTGGGTTCTAATGAATGCTCTAAATTTTAAGAAGGTGGAAAATTTGAGATTTTTTCGCTAGCGGAAAAGTCCATAAAAACTTAGAATAATCATCCAAAAAGAGAACATAATACCGATGACCCAAAGAACTAAGAACAGGAGACGTCCATAAATCGCTATGAATAATATCAAATGGCATGGTAATGTACAATGAATAATCGCTATGAATAATATCAAATGGCATAGTACCAAATCGAAAGATTGGATCTCCTTGCTTTTTAAAAAATTAAAAGTGAATTATTAAAAACTAAATGTTAAAGTTTAATGAATATATGTCTATAGAAGAAATATTAGTAAGTTTTATCTACACCAAGTATATATATGTTTATATAAGAAATATTAGTAAGTTTTATCTATCACCAAGTATTCAAAGTACATATTACTTTTTAAAAATATAGTATTAAATAATTATAAATTTATAACTGTCATTATAAGAAAATTATATATAGTTTTCAAATAAATAAGTAATTAATTAATAAGAAATCTAATTAAGCAGACATTTTGCAAGAACATCAGAGGTCAACATGTTTAACAAAAAATTTATAAACATAACATTGTACAAGTGTTTAACAAAAAACAATCTATCAATTCCAACATTACTCGGTATGCGTTAAGTTTGCCTATAATCTCATTCAATAACAAAACCCAACTTTAATGTCATCACATATTATAAGTCAAGTTTGTGGATGACTTAATCTTTCTAAGATTTGGCAGCATAATTTTTAGAGAAATTAGATTAATATAGCTAAGTGAGATGAAGGAAATACAAAAAATATAGATAATAAAGAAACAAAAATGTGAAAAGTTATGTATAAGTACATGAAGTAAAGATAGGGAAACGAAAAAAAAAAATTTAAAAAAAATTAAAGTAACATAAAAATGGAAAGAAATTAAAGAAATAACATTGTAATTACATCATGTAATTACCAACAATTCTCTACCCCTCCCCCCTTTTGAGAATAGGAAATGTAATTACTCTCCATCAATTACATTTAATTGCATACGAACTAAGTAATTACTTGATCAGATAAACATATCAAAATTGTATAATTATACCTAATTACACCCAAATCCAATTATAAATGACTTTCCAAACGGACCCTTAAAGTAAGATTAGTGAAACATGTAAATAAGTTCCGCCAGTCAATGGATAGACTTCTCATTTATACCATTTAAGTACTATCTTGAAAATGGTTTCTTTAACAATTTTTTGTTATCAATTTTTTAAATGGGTGGATTAGCGTATCCGGGAAGTCTAACGGCTCCAAATCTTCACACAACTGTCTTTCACTCCCAACAACTCCCGTCACATCAGCCTCCCTAAATTAGAGTGTCGCAGAACGCGTGGGCACGGTGACATCACATCGTCAACATTTAGGGGGCATAATAGTCTAGTTTTGTCTTATATATGGGAGATTAGAAAGGAAGGAAGGAAGGACACATTGTGTCCTCCAAGCTCACACTTGTAACCTAGATCATCTTCCAGCATATTGAAAGGAACATTTATCCATTATTTTCTATTACCAAATCTAGACCAAAGCTTACTTGTTCATATTATTTACTTATTCTTTTACTTGCTTGTTCGTTTGTTTGCTTATCTGTAACCTTTCATCCAATATCGGACTCATCGAGGGGTCTCCGAATCGGATACGACTCACTTGTCTTTAAACACTAAAATACAAATCTCGAACTGTATTTTTTGTTAGAATCAATTTCACTGAAAAATAGTTTGGCGTTGTCTGTGGGGATAGAAAATGTGGTATTGTTCTGATTCGTTGCTTGAAACTCTCGTATATACAAACGGAATCAGTCTATAAGGCAGAAACCCGGTTATGGCTAACCAAACCAGCAGCGCATCCAGAAGTAGTGTCCCGCCGAAAATAAGGACTCGAAAGGGGCATAATCCATGGAATTACGGAGCTCTAACAGGGAAAATCACCCGGATTTAAAATACATGAAAGGTAAGGGAGGAGACTATATCACTCCCAAAAGAGGCCCTCAATTAACCCTTGGTTAAGGAGGGTGCACAAAGCCACTCGGTGGAAGTAAGAAGGTACGGCCTAAAGAGCGGTACCCCAAGAAAAGAAAGAGACACCCTCATTCCAAGGTAGAAGGGATGTCCAGATGAGAGATATCCCTCTCGGAGGTGGCCCTAGCCGTTATCTTGGCATCGAACAGCGCCATAATGGAACACATGGGAAAATTCTTGAATTCGCTTTCCAAGGCAGCACCAGGTAGCCGCCCGACAAATAACCTAGAGGTCGTGGAAGCACCTGGGACTTCTGCAGTAAATGCAGAGAAAATAGAGCCTGCAGCACCTGAAGAAGACTTGGCAAGACTTACTGCGCTAGATAAAAAGCTCCACCAACGAATGAGTCAGAGATCAGGGTCCCCCCCTTATGTCGAAAGGGGCAGGAAAAAGAAAGTATGAAAAAAATCCTTATAGGGAGGAGGATGCAACTCTCAAACCCATCCCGAAGAAATTCAAGATGCCTGATATACCTAAGTATGGCGACACCACAGATCTAGATGAGTATATTGTGACTTTTGAGGCCGATTTCATCGGGAACGACTTGCAACATCAGTAGAACGAATCTGGCATGCTTAAGAAATTCAGCAAAACGCTCACAAATAGAGCGCTCTCTTGGTACACTCTCTTCCTGAAAACTTTATTAATTCTTTTGTTGCTCTTGTAGATGCATTCGTGAAAGCCTATGCGGGGGCTTGAAGGGTCGAAACCCTCAGGGAAGACATCTTTGTCGTGAAACAAAGGAAAGATGAGTCGCTCCGCAGCTTTGTGGAACAATTTCAACAGGAGAGAGAATGTTGTTGCCTGCTATCTATGAGGATTAGGCTGCCGCAGCATTTATAGATGACCTGAACGTCAACAGTTCGGACACATCAAGAAAGTTGAAGGAGATTTTAAGAGAGTTCCCGACTAAATCTTAGAATGAAGTAAACAATAGGTATACCACCAAAATGAGGATAGAAGATGACCATTAGGCCGACACTCGAGTAGAAGTCGAAGGAGCACAACAGAGGAAGTCCTATAATATTTCCCCGTACAGACAAAGGGACCCAAGAGGTTGGTACGAGCCTTACTCAACTCGACCACCACCCAGGAATGAGGGGAGGCCGAACAAGCCAAGATATGATTAGGGTCAGCCTAGGAGAGATAGAGAAGTGTCGCAGAAAAAGTCTGCAAGCGACTGAGGACCACTTAGCGTGGCATCTTAAAACTTTAATATCGAAGTCGTGGATCAGGTCATGACAATGAAAAGCATGAAAGAAGTCAGGTTCCCAGTGGCAACTCATTCTAACCCAAATAAATAGGGTTCGAACATAGAGCTTTGGTGTGAATTCCATGGGATCCCATGCTATGCAACTGAGGATTGCAAGCATTTGCGGTACGAGGTGGAAGACTTATTGAGAAGGGGGAATTTGAAAGAATTCTTTAGTCGTTGGTCCAAATATGTCCGAGACAAGTGAACTGGGACTTCGCGGGAAAGCCCGACATAGCATGGATTATCAACATGATCGCTGAGGGAGAAATAATTGGGGCAATGTCTCAAAGGCAGCAAAATGAGAAACCGTCCCTATCTAGAAAAAGGAGAAGAACGAGCCCAAAGAACCCATCACGTTCAGCGGATTGGAAATGAGAAATATTAAGGACTCGTACGATGATACTCTAGTAATATCTATCTAAATATTTCAATTTAACATTAATAGTGCGCTTGTTGACCCAAGTAGTGATGTGATCGTAGTGAAACTCCATGTAATTGAGGAGATACAACTTACTAAGCAAATGATCCCGGTAGTAAAGGTGTTGACATGGTTCAACCTATCCAGCGAAATGACCCGAGGGCATATCGAGTTGGTCACCCACATAGGGAAAGTCTTGTTGAAAGCCATGTTTGATGCCATCAATGAAGGGATGCCTTATAATCTGGTGATCGGAAGGCATTAGCTATACGCCATGAAGGCGATCCCGTCTACCTTTCATTAGGTCATAAAATTCCTGACGCCTTTGGGAATAACTGAAATACAGAGATACATAGAGCCTGGTCGAACGAAAATCACTTTGGTCGTTGAGAAAGAAGAATCAATTGGTGGTAACAACTAGCAATTATAGGCTCCCAATTTAGGGATCAATCCAAAAATCAAGCGAAAAAAGGGATCGACAAAAGACCTCTGTCTACAAGATATGATGGATCGAGTACCCCGAGGATTTGTCGCACCAAAAGAATCAAATACAGGGAGATCCACGGCTGAAGACCTTAAGCTAACTCTCTGTCATCCGAGCCGGCCCAATGAACAGGTATACCTGGGATCGGGTTTAAACTTCGAGTTTTGAGAAGATTTAGTTAAGTTCTTAAATAACAACACGAAAAGCTTTACTTGGTTTGGGATAGATATTACAGTGTACCCCTGGAATTGGTCATTCACCAGCCGAGCCTCAACCCGGAGTGTCAGCCCATTAAATAAAAAAGATGTCCGGTGTCAGCAAAACGAAGTCAATTTGTCAAAGGGGAAGTGGCCTGACTCATCAAGTTAGGAGCAGTTCGAGAGGTGAAATACCCAAACTGGCCAGCAAACGTAGTGGTACTATCTAAGAAACCTAATACATTACAAATGTTCTTAGGTTTTAAAGATTTAAACAAAGTGTGCTCAAGGAGCTAGTGCCTTATGCCCTGCCTGGACCGTATTGTCGATGTGGTGGCCGGACATGAGTTGCTCAGTTTTTTGGATGTCTCCATGGGGTTAGACCAGATACGGTTAGACCCGATGGACCAGGAAAAGACTCTGTTCATAACAGAGCATGCGACTTACTGTTATAATATCATGCCATTCGGCTTAAAGAATATGGGGACTACTTTCCATCAGCTGACCCAGCGGATGTTCCAACATCAGTTGGGTCGAAGCGTGGAAACTTTACTTAGATGACATAATTGTTAAGTCCCTAGAAGCAGAGGAACATATTAGACATTTGCATGAAATATTTGATGTTCTCCGTGAATACAACCTCAAGCTAAACCCGAAGAAGTGCTCTTTTGAGGTAGGCTCATGAACGTTTCTCGGATTCATAGTATCGAACATGAGCATTGAGACCAACTCGGAGCATATCTGGGAAATCGAGCAAATACCAGATGTACTCAACAATGCTCGAGAAGTGCAACATTTGACTGGGAGAATAACTGCGCTCGGGAGATTCATATCGAGGTAGTATGAGCGATTTCAGAAATTCTTCTGCCTGCTGAAGAAAAAGAAAGTCTTCCAATAGACCCTAGAATGCCAACAGACGCTGAAGGACCTGAAAAGATATCTAACAAATCCACCCCTGCTCGCAAAGCCGGAGGAAGGGGAACTCTTGTTGATTTATCTTGTTGTATCCGAAATTGATGTAAGTGTTGTGCTCATTCGAGAAGAAAAAGGTACACACTCTTATGTTTATTTTACTAGCAAGTCTTTAACCGAAGCTGAAGCCCGCTACCCTCACCTTGAGAAATTGGATTTGGCCTTGGTGGTTGCATCGCATAAGATAACAAAATATTTTTGGTGTCACCCCATATGCGTAGTCACTACTTTCCCTTTGAGGAATATCTTGCACAAATCCGAGCTCTCGGACAGGATGGCAAGTTGGTCGATTGAAATTTATGGGTACGACATTACTTATCGACCCTGGACTGCTATCAAGTCTCATGTCTTGGCTGACTTCGTGGCTGATTACATTCCGAGCATGATGCCCCGTGCCCATACAGAGGCGATTCGGGAAACCGAAACATCATCCGGGGCCACAAGCATGAAAGGTACCGGGCTAGGATGAAATTTTTTATATCAAGGAACATATTCCTTTAATTTTATTAGATTAGTCATAACATGAAGTTTCAATGAGAGGATTTGCTTCAATCAGTGGTAGAGTTAGGATTTTCAATTAGGAGATTCAAAATATAAAGAAGAAAACATAGAAGAAATCAAGAATATTCAACATCTATTATATATACATAAAAATAAATTTGACCTTATATATACAGTGTAATTTTCCTATGAGGGGAGTCTGGACTTCACCCCTCTAGCTTCAACCCTTATAGAACTCGAAAACCTCTTTATCCAAAAAGTATCTTATAATGCCAAGTTTATTTTGAAGGTGCGACTCAGGTAAACCTTCAAAGTGTTCAATCTCATCATAACCAAATACCTGACACAGAGAAAAGTACTATGGTGGTTTACATGTCTTCAATTTGAAATTGTGAAACACATACGTGGCAACACTAACAAAAAAATCAACTTAGGTGCTAGATGGCAATTCTCTTAAAGCAATGAACACCAAAAAGTTTACTAATTAGTTTTATTAGGTGGATGTCATTGTCTGGTGTGTGCATATTTCGCCGAATGAAAGGAAACCAGCATTGACAGACTCGACTATATATTATGTTACATCTCTTCATTCCTCTTGGCAAGTTTCAGTAACCATCAAAACGAGTTGGACTTGGATAACGAGATATACCGAGTAAAGAAGCCAAGCAAACATGAAGTGGGCCAACTCCCCAGTGCACGGCCTGCTAATTAATCGATAAAGGCCCACCATCACTTTGTGGGCCCATAAGAGAGATCTTAACATTCATGTGACGTGGGTGGATGCACACCTCGTCATGCTTTTTTATGGACTCCCCATCGTCAGCGCGTAGCGGAAGTTTTTGCGCGGATTCCCTTCAAACGCACTGGTCTTGACCTTGTATATGTGATTTTAATTTTTGTCCTTGATGTTTATTTAATATAAATATATGGATGAAAATATTCAATTTTTGCTCGGTATAAATTTGTATTTTCGCACATAATATCCACAAGTTATGCCCTACGCAATAACTTACTTATGACGGGTTGGTTATGAAATACATTATACCTTTCCCAGCATTAGTTGTGTAGCATCCACAAGTTATACCCCGTTCGGCATAAGTTCGATTTTCTGCATGTGTTGTTATGAAATACATTATGCCCTTCCCGGTATAAGTTGTGTAGCACTTATTGAGTTTTTTTTCTTTTGAAAATGTACTATTGCCCCTCTCCGCATAAGTTATTTAGTGTGTGGGTATGTGTGTTGCTATGAAATATTTTATTCCTTTACTGGCATAAGTTGCTATGAAATACTTTATGCCGCGCGAAAAAGTTATGTAATTTTCGATGTCAGGAGAATTTTCATCCTTTTATTTGCGATTTAAAGTATTAATGGATAAAAATTAAAGACAACGTATTGAGGGGCAAAAATTAAAGACCACACCCAGAATAGGGCATTGATATTAGACTCGCACTGATAGGACTCGTGGACCTTGTGTTAGTTGACTGACTATCAGCTTGAAAGGATTAAGGGCCCATGGCCCACTTCATTAAGGCCGTTTTGTCATAACCCTCTACAATAATTCACACCAACTGATAAAGAATATGATAAATTTGAAGTATTAAAGGAGAAGGGATAAGTAGGGTTCCTTCATCGATTACTTTTTCTGTGGTTTTGGTTTTAACAGCTAATAGCAGTAAATATCGAAGTCCAATTGTGTTCTTATTTTATGTAAATGAACTTCTAAAACTAGATCATACAAAATAAGTATCCAAATAATTAACCCCACATAATAATAACTAACAAGCATAATTGGAGTATTTATACGTCATGTTTCAATTTGTTGAGAAGTGTTTTTCTTTGAAATAAAATCTGGTCCTACTTTTTAATTAGACTATTTTCATAGTTGAAGTTGTCTTACAAATATTTCGGTTGACATATACTCATTAGACTGTTGAATTAAAATGGGAAATTAACTTCATACTCATAAACATATTAATGATTTGCAATTTCTAGAAGTATTAGCTTCTTTTGCTTTATTTTTCATTTTCTATATATTCTGTTTTCTCCCCTGGTTGATAAGTTTTTGTTTGAATATTTCTCCCTAAAATAATCAAAGGAGAAAAGGAATTTTAAAAAAAAAAATCAAGCCAGAGCTAAACCAACAAACCTACTTATCTGCTAAAATTTGTCTCATTTTGGTTTTAGGCAAAAAGCTGACGCTACACCTAGTAAATACAGATATCATATTACTGCTTAAAATATAGTTCAGAAGATATTGGATATTTTGGGTACAAAGCCTCCTAGAGCATACAAAAATTTTGCTAGCATAATTAAAATGCTAATAATATGAATGTCCTGCACTCCTGCTTAGAGTTGTACACTGCATTTCTTAAACACAACTAATACATTCTCACAAGGGCATATGTTTGCAAGCTGCTAAGCACAATCTCAAGGTCAGCAAATAATCTTGGCTTTAACTTCCACCGCAAAACTGAATATATAAGAGCTCATCAGAATACTTGCTCCACTGGTAGAGGCAGGACAAGTGGAGATGCACCCGACAGAAACATCGTGTACTACATATCCTATTCCTATCCAATTTCGCGAGCTCATCTAACAACAAATGTTTCACATCCTCAATACTCATCATTTTTTGGCGACTTTCCTCTTTTTTGATACGTTGTTATGTTTCTGGTCTCTCATCCTCTTCTTTGTTTGTTTTTGGAGAGATTTATTAACCAAAGACGGTTGTTCCTTCAATGCAAAACTTCTTGCAACATGCCCCAGATGAAGTTTCTTTACCATAAAAATTCCTTTAAGTTCACCACGATGGGCAGTATATGCACGAACCCACGAACAAAATGCATTCTGCGCCATTGTCTTCATCTTTAACTGACAACATCAACAAGTCAATCCATCATTTGAAGAATATGAAATTTTATTCCATCCGACTTGAGTATTATCGTTGAGGTTGTTCTACTTGACCAAAGCAACTTTTAAATACAATCAACCAATATCAGCTTTATAAACATACAAGGCATTACAAGTATACATTAGTGGTGGCATGTGAACCAATCCGTAAGTGCTGCAATCTCATCAGAACATTTGGGAAATTCTTACAAATTAATTTAAGATCGGAATCATACTAAGCTAAAGGAAGATAAATCGAAGCAAATAAAAAATCCAATAGAGCTCTAAATCTTCAACCAAAGGAAGCCTATTTCAGTATAATTATTTACAGCAATCAGATCATTTGCACAACAACGAAAAGAGAAGCAGACATCCGCAAAGGAGAATATAGTATACAAAGCCTAACCCTCGCTTCACCCCACAGAGAATAAGTTCCAAGAGATCACTTATGCCAAATAGGCATCTTTTAAGTTGTTATTTCAACCTTATGACTTCCTTTGGGTTAACTAGAGGTAGTAGTGTCAACTAGCAATAGCACAGTATAGACAAAGGAGCAACCAGAAGGATGAAAATAATAGAAATTAAGAAGCCTCTTTTTTTTACAACTAATGGGAATTAAGAAACTTGACTTCCAACAGCAGATAGGTATGCCAAAATGAAATGAATTGCAAGCTCTGTTGACTGTTGTACCGTGCTTATGAAATTTACAAGAATGCATGAAGCAAAAAAGGAAACTCAGCACTTTAACATAAATAAGACCAGTTCTCATACCTCTGATGAAGTAAAGGATTCCAATGCTTTCTGCAGAGAAACAACAAAGGGATGCGTGTCTACTGAGACAAAATTCTTCGGGTGGTACCTGGTACCAAACAATGGAAAGCTATCCAAAAGTTTCTGAAGGGGATACTCTGTTAGGGTCACCCCATGTTTCTCCAAGCCAGGCAAGTAATCAGTTTCAACTGGCTGTAGGAACAATAATGAATTTCCCTTTTCACCTATGCGGGCGGTTCTTCCTACCCTGCATTAGGATATAACTAACATCAAACCACGAATCCAGAGCAAGCACACAATTCAAATTTGGAAAACAAATTGAGGCGTCGATTGTGTTCAATTACTCCAGACCTAGTAGTGCTTATGGCTTAAGGAAATTTGATCTCTTTAATGGAACTTGGAAATTTAGGGTCCTTGGGGAAGAGGGTAGAAGAAATATGTGCAACCACAAAAAGACGTACAACATAAAGGATATAGACCGTCACCACTTAAGTCACAACAACAACATACCCAGTAAAATCCCACAACGTGGGGTCTGGAGAGGGTAGAGTGTACACAGATCTTACCTCCACCTTGATAGGTAGAGCGGCTGTTTTCGGGGGCACCACTTAAGTCAACAAAAGTGAAATTTCGGGACTGAACATGAATTACTGACCAATGTCTTCAAAACGAAAGTTTTAAATGGCGAGGGAGGTAGGGAGAGAGAGAGAGAGAGAGTTTACCGATGCACATATTCAGTTGCCTCTCCTGGAGGATCATACTGTATAATACACCTAACTTTTGGAAAGTCCAAGCCCCTAGCAGCAACATCAGTGGATAGCAGAAGTGCTGTTTTTCCTGTTTTAAAAGCATTGAATGTAGTTCTTCTGTCCTCGTGATTCATATTCCCATGTAACCGAAGTGTGTTGCAATTCAGAAACAGTTGTTTGCCTTCTATATCTGATTGCAGATGAGAGTGCCACTGAAATCCACTCACCAATGAATAATGAAAATCTACAGCATCACATGTTGAAAAAAACACCACAACCTATACCGTGCACAAATGTATATTGGTATTATGCTCAACTTCTACTCGTAAAAAAGCTTGATGCAGGTGAATGATGAATCTACCATTTTTAAAAGTAAAAATTGCTTGTTTGGCACTAAATAATTGCCTTACCTTCTGGGCGGGTTCCTTCTCAAACAGATGTTTTAGAATTGCAAGAAGCACTACAAGCCGAGAACCACAGGGGACTGCGAATAGAACACCATAAGAATATTAGGATCATACAGCACGTGATCAGGGTAATATGTGAATATATACTTTTTTAATAAGTCGTGAATATATGCTTCCTAATCATACCTTTTATATATCTCTGAAGTAACTGAGCCGGAAGCTTATATTCCTCAGTTGAAGAACTCAGTAGGTTGCTATCTTTTCCTAATATATCATTTCCATTAAATTCCATTGGTTCCGCGTCTTGATGAGTTAACTGTAGCTCTATTTTCTTGTCAAGCCCGACCATCACTGGGTTATCTAAACTAATTTTCGCGAGGTGATTTACTTTCTCATTTAATGTAGCTGATAACAGCAAATTTTGCCTCTGAATCTCAGAAATCTGTGATGTTGTGTTACCCTTGCCAACAGATTTTTGTTGTTTTGAGCCCAAAACATTAAGTATGTCTTCAATCTCTTTACCATATCCAAGCTCCAGAATTCTATAAAGCATATATGCAAAAGTGAGGGGTTAAAGATATAAATTTAGTCAAAGAGTGTGTCCATTGAAAGAAAAAAACATAAATATACCTGTCAGCTTCATCAAATATTATCCAGCGCAGGTTTGTGTACAAGAATGATGATGTGTTTTTTAGGTGATCCAAAAGACGTCCAGGAGTTGCAACAAGAATAGATATACCTAGAAATGAGCACTACGATGAGGCTTTTAAAATGCTTCCAAACCAAGAAGAGGAAAACTCTCCAGGAGTATTACTACAGACAACTCTGATTAATATTAAGCACCATACAGCAAGACCCCAAAAGGCCAGAACAGAAAAGTTCAAGTGACTTGCATGAGAAGGAGATGAATGAGGTTCAATCCGCGAAAGCTAAAGAGAATAGCATGGGCTGTATAGA
Source organism: Anisodus acutangulus (assembly GCA_029783415.1). Taxonomy (NCBI): domain Eukaryota; kingdom Viridiplantae; phylum Streptophyta; class Magnoliopsida; order Solanales; family Solanaceae; genus Anisodus; species Anisodus acutangulus. Next base: position 14,155,020 of record CM056502.1, on the reverse strand, counting down.
TATAAAGTAAAAGAATTAGGATAGAGGAAATACTTCTATATATGAGGGTCAGAAATGAAAACTATCAGTTCACAAAAAGAAATGTTAGACATATATAATGCCCCAAAAAACTTTCATAATTGTTTTTGAATGGATTATAATGGACTTGGACTATTCCACTCATTTCGAAATTAGCCTGGAGACAGTATACAGGATCCAATCCCTAGGGTCACTTCTGAATTAAGTACCAAGGGAATTTCTGGAATGAGAAGGTTTGCACGGGTGCTAACAATGAATAGTCATTCACCAATCCCATTCTTTTCGTTAACGATTTAGCGGTAAGGAAATAAAGTACATGTTCCTTCACCAATCTTTGATCTTCATGTCCTATATTCTTATGATGTATGCAGGAACCACAGGAGCTTTCTTCTCTCCCTTCTGATAAGCAGCACTCTTAGAGTAATAGTCTGCACACCAGAAAATTCCACCTCCCCTGTGGCTTAATGTCTAACAAAATTCCTGAGGTATCAATTGGATCGAATTCATATTCATCAGAACCAGTTGTGCACTTGTGCTTCCAAGATACCAGTTTAGAATACAATGCACACAATTTGCTCCGAACAAGGGTGGTTTCAAAAGAACAAAGAAAGCCACCATAAAACCATAACAGAAAGGAAGACGGGAGAGCAAAGTAAGGAGAGGAGAGAAACATGGGATGTTTCTGAATGTTCCAATCCAAAACTGAATGCCATGCTTGGAATAGTCCAAAACCATTATAAACCAACAGTACCAACTTCAAATTGTCTATACAAGTGATGTAGAACATTGCCTATCTCTAACATCTGTTGGCACCCTTACGTACAACCTAATCTACAGCTTACAAGTGAGCCAAATTTTTTTCTACTTTCCGTTCCTATCTTTTGTATACTCAATTAGTTTTTGAGGAGCCTAAAGCGACAAACAAGCTAAAATGAGGGGTGGAAGAAAAAGGGGCTCGACGGACTATGTATTCGTGTAGAGAGCATAGAGCAGTAAGAGTAGTTAGCATTTGGCTCGGAGCAGAGGAAGTAACTCATAGGTTTAAGGGTGGCCCTAGAGCCAAGAGAGTGGCTCACTAGATTTACAAATGAGAAAATAAACTTGTAAAATTTGGCACTACCATATGAAAGAACTTAAACATCCAACCTCTACAACTTAAAACCGACGACTCAGCAGTTTAGGACCATTATAAATCCATCTGAAGCCCTCACGCAATTGTTATGCAAAATTTACATCTTTAGAAAGAACAAAAGGTGTGGAATATGGCGCTGGTCAAAAAGGAAATCCTAGCAACCACTATGGAACAGTAAATTTCTCCTCCAATTTCAGCATTATTTAAGAAAAATGGCTAGACTATATGCAACATAAAAAAGTTTCCTACTACAGCAAGCAATCTGACTTTAAGTTATAAAAGTAACTCCAATGAACCAAAACAACCAGCATTTAGCATTTCAAGAGCAGAGGAAAGAATGCAAGGTACTGCCCCACGTTATACAAAGCACTGGAATTATGGAGAAGGCCCTCCATTACTATAGCTAACATATGTGAGCAATGTAGAATCTAATTTGGACAAAGTAACGGACTTTATTTTATGAGCTGTATGATTAATGGGTTAGCAGTAAGCTGCCTAAAAGCTACAGTAAATAAAATCCCTTTTGAAAATACACCACCAATCCATCTTAGGTACTCCTTTAGTCCATGTAAGGCGGAGGCAACGAAGGGACCTGCAGGAAGCTTAAAAGTTGTAGTGTGCTAGCGCTAGCAAGTTAGCCACAGACAAGGAGAAGTTTTTGTCTAAAAACAGAACCTACTTTCATTACAAGGACAAGAATAAAAGAGAACAAAATGCACCTACCTTTTCGCAATCTTGCTTTCTCTTTGGACCTGCTTTCCCCTCCCATTATATATCCAGGAACAATCCAGTGAAAACGATGCAACAACTTTTGTAAGATCTCATATACCTGCATGCATAATTCATGTGTTGGCACAAGAACCAACGCTATCCCACATATATCAGTTACATAGAATTAAATCAACAAAGTTTACAAGAGAAATAAAACGTAGCTAGCTGATTTTCTTACACCTATTATTAAGACAAACACTTGCTTTAGCCTAAATACCACCACAGCTATTCTAATAATGAGAATCACAATTCATTTTCAAATTCGATAAAGTAGTAGTAGTTTTTATCATCTTTCTAACCTTAAAATTGGAATCATATATCTGGTGACTGGTTGAGAATGCTTTTAGTTTTAGAAAAATATCATTCGTACTTCAGGTAACTGCAGATTCTCATAACAGACAACCATGACGAGTACATTATTAGATGAGCAACTATGACACGTACCAAAAGTACCATCAGACCGCTGAATCCTGGGATCACACTTCTGCAACTGATGAATAACTGGAGCCAAATAAGCCACAGTTTTCCCCGTTCCAGTAGCCGCGTTTACTAGCCTATATTCATTAACAATAATCCAAAAATCAATTCTGAACATTAGCAATGCAAAACTTGAAATCGAAATACCGACACAACCATAAATACAACAATTGAATAAAAATGATCAAAGTGTAAAGAAATTACACGTGTCGACCGGAGAGAATAACAGGAATTGCTTGAGCTTGAACGAGAGTCGGAGCCTCGAATCCAAGCCTCTCTGTTATCAAATTCACATTAAAAATAAATCCTAACATGAAAAATATATAAATTAACAGCTTGTATAAGAGAAAACCTTTGAGCTGGTCGCATAAGGTAGGGTGAAGACCGAGACTTGCGAAAGAGCAAGTTGAGAAAACCTCCGAGTTACTCTGTGCGTTGTTGTTCTCTGTCTTTTGCTCTTTCCTATTGTTAAGGTTTAGCTCCATTGTTTCTTCAGTTCCAGTGGAGAAGCGTGTCGGCTAGGGTTTTAGTATTCAACTGACAAAGCCCAAATACAACGTAGAATGAATGAATTGTCAAATATAGAGAAAATGACGAAAATGACAAAAATGATCCCTTATGTTTCAGTATAAGCTTGAAATAGTCCCTTGAGTATGAACTGGATAATTTTAATTCTTTAAATTTGTCGGAAAATTAACAACTTTAGTCTTTGTCAAATATTTACCGTTTGTTTGTTGGATTTGATTCGAACTATGAAAAAAAAGAAATTAATGGAAACTCACATTTAGAAATATAATTTTTATTTTTTTGCTATTTTTATTTTAGGGTCAAGTGACACTAAACATATTATTTAATTATTATTTTCTCAGACTTTGTTTAGATTATTAATGATTTTAATTTTAACATAAGTTTTAATTAAATAAGTAAAAATTAAAGAAAAACAAAAGTTAGAAGTAAAAGTAATCAAGGAAAATAATAAAAGATAAAGAGAAAAGCATCGGGGGCGTCATTTTTGTCCCATTTTGTGGAGAGCTCTGGTTTGATTTTATCAAGTGAATTAAATCTGCTCCAATTTGGTATGATTTCACCCTAATTTCAGTCTATATCTTTGATTTTATCGCGTCTTGAGATTAAAAGGTGTGAAGCAAATATTGTACATGAACAAAAACTCATAACTTTGAGATATTGAAGAACATATCTCTATATGAATACGTTATTTTTCTATCTCCTTTCTCTATTTTTTCTTACTCTATGTCGATTCAAATATGAAAATAGAAATTTCTGAAAATAAAGATTTTTATGTTTAAGATATTGATTTGGGGTTTAAGGTTTTAAATAGATTTTTTTAGTGTGTATTTCCACTATTTCTTCTCAATATATATGTGGTACCTTAAACTTTTGCATGCATGCCGAAGTTATGCTTTTTATGCTAGTTTCATTGTCACGAGTTTGATTGATTTTTCAATTAATTTATGTAACTGTTATTTTTGTGTAATCGCTTTACATATCTTAATTTGAGGTCTCATATTGATGGTATATTTGTGAGTGAGATGGGACCTTTTTAAGAATATGATTTTACTGTAAATGTGGAAAGAAAAAAAAAACTAAAAGAGAAGAAAAAAAAAATAACAAAAATAGAAATTTTAATTTTTCTAGCTTAATGAAACATTACAAAAGCCTCAAGTGCCGCTAACGAGGTGCTAACACACAATTTACCATTTGTCAAACAAGGATGTTTATTGGTTTAGTCAAAGAATGACGTAAACAAGTCATAATTTAAGTATGAAATTGATAAAAAAAATGTAATAGTTTAGGGATTTTGATCCCTTTTGTTTTTTTATATGGCTGTTATATTCTTAGAATCTGTTTAGCCATAAAATTTTTTTTTTTTTTTTCAGAATAATTTTTCACTTTATTTTAAAATCAATGTTTTGACCATGAAAATTTAAAATTTAACTTGAAGTTGTATTTCAAATTTGGAAAATAACTTATAACCTCACTTTTCACTTTTAAAGTTATTTTTAAGCACATTCAAGTATGAACGTTATTTTCAAATGTTTTTTATAACAAAAATATAATCAAACACAACTTCATCTTTAACTCTAACTCCATAAATTTCAAATAAAATAAAAAATATTTGAAATATATGTCCAAAACCTACTTAAATTTCCACTCTAAAAATCAAATGAGACACATACGAGTAGATATAAAATTATTTACCAAAAAGAAGTTGTAATTAGAAAAAAAGAAACAAAACGAACTCGTGTCGAATTAGCACCTGGATAAAAGTATCCCGTCTTATTTTGTATTTTAAATTTTGATTTCTATGGTGATGACACGTGTCATCCTATCATTCTTTTCTTTTTAAGTTTTGTTAAGTAACGCGCTCCTTGCCGTTTCTTTTTTAACTGTTGCAGTTTTTTATTTGTTATTTTGCTGAGGAATACGCTCCATGCATTTTTTTTGCCTTCGTAATTTTTTAGTTTTTTATTTTGCTGAGTAATTTGTTCCGTGCAAATTTTTTCATTGTTGCAGTTTTTTGTTATTTGTTTTTATTTTTTATTTTTAAATTCTAATTTTGTGATGATGACGCTTGTTATCCTACCATTCTGTTGCCTCTCCTATTTTATGTGCCTTACAAAAAAAAATTGTTACAATTTTTAATTTTTTTATTTTGCTGTGTAATTTGCTCCTTGAAGTTGTTTTTCTAACTTTTGCAGTTTAATGTTGTTATGTTGTATTTTTAAATTCTGATTTCTGTAGTGATGACTTCATTCTTTTGTCTCTCCTATTCTATATATATAGACTTCTAGGGTCAAGTGATACTAAACACATTGTTTGAATTTTGCGCCCTCAATTTAGATTATTAATGCATTTAATTTAGCATAAAATCTAATTAAATAAGTATACATAAAAACAAAAGTTGGAAGTAAAAAGGAATTAAAAGTAAAAAAGAAAAACAAGAAAAGATAACGAGGAAAATATCGAAGACGTCATTTCTGTTCCATTTCGTTGAGAACTCTATGCGTAAAAAATGGATATTGGGTTTAACTCAACCTCAAAAGCTAGCTTGAAGGATGAGGATTGTCCAAGTCCATACAAGGAGTCCATGCTCCCATTCCATATCATTTGTGGGACTATTAACACTCTCCCGCACGCTCAAACCTTGTTAACTAGAGCGTGGATTATATAATTTGGGGGTCAGGTCTGGCTTTGATTCCATGTAAAGAATAGATATTGGGTCTAACTTAACTCCAAAAGTTAGCTTGTATGATGAGGATTGTCCAAGTACATACAAGGAGTCCATGTTCTCATTCCATAGAAGTAAACCTGCTCCCATTTGGTCGATTTCATCATAATTTCAGTCTACATCGTTAATTACATCGTGTCTTGAGATTAAAAGGTGTGAAGCAAGTATAATACATAAATAAAAGCCCAAATTTTCGAGAGATTAAAGAATATATCTCTATATGCATACGTTATTTTTCTTTCTCCTTCCTCTATTTTCTCTTAATCCACGTCGGTTTAAATATAAAAATAAAAATTTCAAAAAATTAGGATTTTTATGTTTTAGGTATTGATTAGGGGTTTCAGTTTTAAGATTTTAAATAAATTATTTTTACGGTGTCATCCCTCTATTTTTTCTTACTATATATGTGGTGCCTTAATTTTTTGCATGCATATCGAAGTAATTATGCTTTTTATGCTGATTTCATTGTCACAAGTTTGTTTTATTTCTCGATTAATGGATGTCACTATTATTTTACGTAATGACTTTACATATATTAAATTGTTGAGGTCTCATATCGATGGTATAACTTGTGAGTGAGATGGGACCTCTTCATATTAAGGGGAAAAAATAATATGCTTTTAATGTAAATGTGGAAAGACAAAAACTAAAGAGAAATAAAAAAAAGTAATAAAAATAGAATATTTTATTTTTCTAATTTAGTTAAGCATTATAAAAGCCTCACGTGGCTCTAAAGAGGTGTTAAAACACATTTTATCATTTGTCAAGCAAAGGGTTTTAGCACTTGCAAGTTATAGTTTAGGAAATAACGTAAAATAAGTCATAATATAAGTATGAAATTGATTAAAAAAAACATAATAGTGTAGAGGTTTGATCCTTTTTTTTTCTTTTTATATGATTGTTATATGTTTAGAATAATTTTTTATTTTATTTAAAAATTAGCATTTGACTATAAAAATTCAAAACTCAACTTGAAGTTGTATTTTAAATTTAAAAAATAACTTATAACCTCACTTTTGAAGTTGTATTTAAGTATATTTAAGCATAAACATTATTTCAAATATCTTTACAAAAAATATAATCAACCACAACTTCATCTTCAATTTCAACTTTATAAATTCTAAATAAAAAAATATTTAAATTATATGGCCAAAACTCCTACTTAAATTTTTTCTTTTTTAATTTTTTACTCGGCGTTTGATATCATCTGGATTCACGCCACATAAAGTCCAATCCACAACTGATGAACAGCCTCATCCACACTGCAGTGCATCTTTCGTGGTAACTCCTACTTGAATTTCGATTCTAAATCAAGTGAGACACATAAGAGTAAATAAAAATTTGTAATTAGAAAAAGGAAACAAAAGGAACCCGTTCGGAGTTAGCACATGAATAAAAGCATTCAGAGCCAACTTGTTGTCCATGAAAGAAAATAATTCCTTGATTATTTTTATTAATACAAAAGATATATATACATGATATACAATATTTAATTATGGTAATTAAATATATCTTCTCCTAATACAAGACTACTATATTTTCCTAATACAAGACTACTAACATAATTACACATGTACAAGATATATTTTAAGGAGTGATACACGACATATACACAGAATACACACATGTATATTTTGTCACACCCCTGCAGTCATAGCGGGCGGTTGTCGTACGCTGAGATTGTCCCTAAAATCTTCAAACAGAACTAAGGAAGACCCTTAGTAAAGATGTCAGCAATTTGGTACCGTGAAGGGACATACAAGACACGTACTTGTCCACGGGCTACCTTTTCACGAACAAAGTGAATATCCATCTCGATATGTGTTAGTGCGCTGATGTTGGATCGGATTCCCAGAGAGATAAACTGCACTAACATTATCGCAGTAGACCAAGGTAGTTTTCTGAATAGGAAAGTGAAGCTCTAATAGGAGATTACGCATCCAACAGGACTCATACACCACATTGGCTACCCATCGATACTAGGCATTCACACTGGATCACGATAAAGTAGTCTGGCGTTTAGCCGACCAAGAGACCAAGTTATCACCAAGAAACATATAATAATCATATGTCGAGCGTCTGGTATCTGGACGTTCAATCATCATCTGTATAACACATGAGAGTCGATACAGAAGATGGATATAAATGCAAACCATAATCAAGAGTGCCCTGAATGTAATGCACAATGCGTTTGAGAGCGTGCATGTGTTCTTCCCTCGGATCATGTATAAATAAACACACATGCTGCACAATATAAGTAATATCGGGCTTCGTGAATGTAAGATATTGAAGAGCCCCAGCAAGACTACGCTAGTGGGAGGGATCGTCGTATGGTGTGCTAGAATTAGCACTCAGCTTTGGTTTGGTGTCAACCGGAGTAAGAAATGACTTACAAGATGACATGTCATCCCGCTAAATTATCTCAGCCACATACTTTATCTGGGATAAAAATAGACCACATGCATGACAAGTTACAGCTATACCCAAAATATAACTCAAAGACCCCAAGTCTTTCATAGCAAATTCAGAGTTGAGAAGGGATATGATAGACTTGCGCAATTTATCAAAAGAGGCAGTCAATATAATATCATCCACATATAATGTAATGTATGCTGTAGAAGTACTACGAGCGATAAACAGAGAGAATGATCGATATGCCAGGAGAAAACTCAATAGTAGGCACATAGTCTGCAAACCTTTTATACCAACTCGGTTTGTGCCGGACCTGGGTCGGTGTGGTGACGTCGGAACTAGCTCGGTTTGGGAAGAACATGCTCAGGTTGGGAAGTGGGCCTGCTGGTCAAGAAACTGGATCAGGATGTGGGACATTTGGGCCAGTAGGCAGTGGGCCTGCTGGTAGAGTCGGGTGACAACCGTAAGATGTGCCAGCAGGCAGTGGGTCTGTTGCTTGGAAATGATCACAAGAAGGGTCTGGGCCAGCCAGTGTCTGCTGGTCCAAATCCCAAGATAGGGGCCAGACCAAATGATGGACCACATACGGTGAGAGCACACCATCAGAGCGGGCTTATAGTTTGTTTATTGTAGTGGAGAGAAAGAGAGAATAGCATGAACACTCTAAGATGAGAATAGGACGGATCTTTGTGATAAAGAATATTGAGTGGAGATTAGTATGCTAATCCTTTGCTAGAGAGTATGTTAAGAAGGTAAGTGGTCATTTGTAATGCATGATGCCAAAATGAAGGTGGTAATGAAGCATGTGCTGGTAGTGTTCGAACAATATTATTAATGGTGCGTATTTTTCGCTCGACTTTCCCATTTTGTGAGGATGTATGTGGACAAGAAAACCGAAAAGATATACCATTAACCTTACAAAATTCTCTAAACGGCTCGTTATCAAATTTTCGTCTATTATCACATTGAATATTTTTAATTTTCCGTTCAAATTGTGTACGAATGAATGCTCTAAATGATAGGAATGTGGAATAAACTTGAGACATTTTAGATAATGGAAAGATCCACAAAAAATATAATAATCATCCAAAAATAACACATAATAACGGTGGCCCAAAGAGCTCAAAATGGGAGATGTCCACAAATCACTATGAATAATATTAAATGGCAACAACGTACTAGAATTTGAGGCAACAAACGGTAATTTACACATGTTTTCCAAGCGGACAAGAAGGACAAATATTAGTACTACACATACTATTACACTCAATAAACTCATTATTCCTAAGAGAATAAAGAATACATGCTCCCGGATGACCCAAACTTTCATGCCATAAGGAAGGTGCTAAAGCGGCAAACATTGACGGTGTGGCTAGATTAGTGGTGATGGTGATGTGATATAGCTCCCCCGACTATTATATCTCATTAGAGGTATCCCGTCGTGAAATCCTTCACAAAAATCCAAAAGGGTCAAAGTCAACAGAAATCCAGTTATCAGTTGTAAATTTCCGAACAAACACCGAATTTTTAATTAATTGAGGAACACGAAGGACATTTTTTAAGACTAAATGTGGGTTCGGGGAAGATAAATTTATTTGACCATAACCACGAATTAAAATTGAATTACCATTACCAATAATAATGGCACGATTTTTGCTCAAATTGAAATAAGACGAGAGATTACTTGGCGCGGACGTCATATGAGAAGTGACACCGGTGTCCATGTACCAATTTGTATCCAGAGTATTTAATCCTAGTGTGTGTATCACTGCTTTGATATCTGTGGGACTCAGGGCTGTTGATGGGCTGCAACAGTGAAAACGTGCTGTGGCGGAGGCCCAAGCAGGCCAGACTGCTGCCAGGGCCCATTCTGTTGAGCCATTGGTTGTTGAAATCCACTAGGCCTGGCCCAAAAATTTGCTAGAACGCCTGCTGGACCTGTATATGGTGGATTGGGCCATTGCCCACTGGCTCAACCCTACGACCACTGTGCACCGGCCCAAGGCTGCGGTCCAGTCTGCTGGCCACTGCCACCCCATCCTCCGCCACTGCCACCTCGCACCCGCTGTGGCTGCCGCCATTGCCACCGCTACCGCTGTGATTTTTGCCACAATTTTTCCAATTTTTATCTTTTTTGCCGCCACCATTGGTACGGTTTTAGCCTGAATTTTATGAAAAAGAGTGAGGGCCATAGATGTCGCGTGACGTGGCCATCATCATGGCGCAATTGGCTCCAGTTGCCGCTTTTTTAGTCAATCCGACTTCTTTTAAGGTGAGCATGGAACGTGTTTGGTAGAATGGCGGGAGAGAATTACTTTGACGTAGAATAGTTCCAACGCCGTTATATGCCTCGGAGAGGCATGCAGCCATCCGAAGAACCAGACTATAGTGACGGGCGTGCCAACGTTCGTGAGTTGATCCGACAACTCTTTGAGCCATTGATAATAGGCAGAGACATTCGGAAACTCCTCCATGTTTATGTGGGGGAATTCATGCTCAAGGGTCACGACACATGAATTTTTGTTATTTTGAAATATATCACACAACCTATTTTAAGCTTCCATTGCCGTGGCATCGGGTTCAATAATAGTCTGCAAGAGGTCCGTAGAGATAGTGTAATAAATCCATTAGAGCACTGTAGCATCAAGAGTTGCTCACAACTCTATTTCATCATCGGTGGTAGGCACCTTCTCCTTGCCTTTTGCCGGTTCGACAATGTGACGAAGGACTCTATTAGACCGTACATGAATTTTAAATAGTTCTACCCACGTCGCGTATTTGACGTTTTCTATCTCAAAAGCAATAGAGATATTATTCTTGATATTGGAGACTTTAAGGACAGGATAAAATGTGTTACTTGTGGTAGACACGAGGAAATGACAAGAGGAGAATTAGGGTTTCGATTTTTTTTAAGGGAGTGGGGTAGGTACGGCCACGGCCGAAGGGAGAGTAGGGCATCGGAAGTAAAAAATTGTGGAGAAGAAAAAGTTTACCCTAGACCGTTGATACATAAAAGAGAATAATGCATTGATTATTTGTATTAATACATAAGTAATATATAGATGATATACAATATTCAATTATGATAATTAAATCTATCTTTTTTTGTAATACAAGATTAGTATCATAATTAATCATGTACAAAAACTCTATTGTAAGGAGTGATACACTCCTATACAGTGTCGGTCCAATTGTCCCATCGATCATCAGTTAGCTCCCTTTAAGGTAACTCTATTCAAATTCAGTTTTGTTAGATATTCAGTAATAAATCAGAACAAGGAATCATTTCTCTTTTACTCTGGTTTTTTTGTTCTTATTATTTGGTTTAATCTTCAGATGGAATCGGAGAAATTGACCGGTTAGAGAGGGGTTTATTAGTGGACCATGTATGAAACGAAGAATATGAAGAAGAACCGGTTATCTATACGGCGTCGTTTAAAGAGACAGAAGATAATTTCGTAAGTATCAAACAGCTCGATGGGTATTACATTCACTGCTGCTAATATTAGCTTGGGGAATAGGGCTAATCATGTTGCTTTATTTGCCCCTTCGGAGATACATTTTACGCAAAGATATCCGCTCCAGGAAACTTTATGTCACTCCCAATGCCATTGTCTACAAAGTAAATATCTTTTTCCTTTAACTAATTATTTACTGTTGCTACTTGTTTTGCTTCTTTTTCCATGTATTACATTGATGTGTTCATATTGTTGTATAAAAAAAGATGTTATTTTATACACCCTGTGGAATTTGTGAAAAGCTAAGGGTGTGTTCGGTACGAAAGAAAATGTTTTCTCGGAAAACAAGTTTTTTTTTACTTATTTTTAGTGTTAAGCAAGAAAATATTATCCCAAGAACATTTATATATAATCTATCAAAATACTGTAGGGGTGGGATGCGGTGGGAAGTGGGGGTCGGGGGTGGCGGGGGGGGATGGTCAAGAGGCGGGGGTTGGGGGCATTGGGTGGGTGGGTAAAGAGGATTAATGAACTTGGAATGTCACTTATGAAACTTATTTTACCTACTTATATTAGGAAATTCATTTTCCTCATTTTTCTAAAGAACTTGTTTTACTAGAGAAAATGTTTTTCAAAATATTTTGACTAAGGAAACATGGAAAATATGGAAAATAGTCTTCCTCCTTATAGAACACACCCTTAAGTTTCAATGGGAAACGTTAAAATCAGTGGTGCTCCTGATATGATTTTCTCATTATATTCACACTTGGACTCTTCAAATTTTGTGATCTTGGTCAGTTCGTTTAATTAGCCTGATATTATACTACTATGTACCATTGTGAATGTGACCTTTACTTCAATTGCATATAAGATTTTCTGAACATGTGTGAAGCCTTTCCTTAGTGTTTGATATTCTGGTCTAGGTAACAAGACCAGTTCCATTTCCATGTTTTGGGGATTTGAAGAAGGAGAAATATGTTCTATTGCCATCAGTTGCTGACATTGTAGTTGAACAAGGTAAAACCGATTTTCTGCTATGTTCTTTCTGCTGTTGTGATATGTGATCAGTTGCCAAGTTGACATCTTTTTGACTTTTCTAGTTGAGATGATATTAATGAGCTTGGATATAATGTTTACTTCATATTGATGGCTGATATTTCTAGCCCAATCGTGTTCAAGTTACTCGTGCATGTAAAAGGAGTGGAAAAACATTTCAGGGTCTCTTTTCATGGGTTTGTTGAAGTTCCTTTTCGTTCCTTACCACAGGAAGTAACCCAAATGCACCTGACGGTTTCCTAAAAAAGTCATAGTAGTTAGTACGGCTGGGCCTTTTAGGTGCTCCTGGATGTGAATCTAGCGATGCAGTTTAAACTTGTCTGGGACGACACAAGGGATTTTTAATCACGGCAGTGCAATTTTTAACTAGCTGGAGTTTTTGACTCCACCTACAATGTGGTACAGAAAGATCTGGAAAAATAAAACCCTTACAACATTCTTTTAGTTGTGACATTCAATAGTGTTTAGCATTGAATTTACTATCTTTTGCTTAATCTCGTATGGGGGTGATAAAAAAATTAAGTATCAGAATTACAAGTAACTGACCAAAATGGAATGCTTCTCTTTTCGAGAAAAAAAGGGAACAGAATGCTTCTCTTTTCGATAAAAAAGAGAGAATAGAATGCTTCTCTTTTCTATAAAAAAAAGAGAAATGGGAAGCGAGCACCAACAAGAAGGGCAGGTCAGGTCCTCTTTTGGTTTAAGCGTTACCATAATCTTTTTCCATGATATGTTCAACAAGCACTTCACCGGGTGCATGGAAAACTCTACTGCTCGGAGGCATTTCTTTTTAGATAACTTCTTGTGGATTACTATATCAAAAGTTTGCAAATCCAGAGAACGAACACTTGAAGAAGTCTGCTTCTATGATTCCTTTCAGTTGTTAGGCTTGGTACAATATCAACATTTGAGACTTCTGATCTGATGTAATTGTCAGGTTACCTACAGTCCCTGTGTGGGGTCTATTCAATAAGAATTGAAAATGTTGGTGTGAGAAGGTCTCCGAGAGATGATCTCCAAATCCAAGGAATTGCAGATGCTCTTGATTTCAGGAAGGTACACTTTACCTCTAGTTATTAACTTATTGTTAAGATTATTTTCTCTTAGAGATACTAATAATTCCTCCTTAATTGTGCTTACTATAGGGTTAAATATCATGCCATGAATCGAAGATATGTTGACTTGTGAATCTATGATACATTTTCTAGGCTGTTCTAACGCGTAAGTGAAGCACTCTCTAGACAAGCTTCAGCTGTTGATGATACTTCGAATTTGAGAATCGGTTATTCCCGTACAGCTTCGGTATGTTGTGACTAGATCAAGTCATTTGTATCTGTGATGTTCCTTGATCTCTTTTATGCATTTTCGATAGCAAATCCCATCCTTGTCAGCAAAGACTCCCTCCCTTAAGTTTCAGTTTCTATGTACTAATTTTTGTGATTGGCAGATGTCCCCATCGAGATCCATCAGGCATGATTCATTATCTCATTCTGGAGATCTTGCAGTATTACAGAAGCTGGAAGAAGTTGGAAGTTCCGTGAAGGTAAAAAAAAATATGACTTTCCCTAATTCAACTTGAGTATGTTTTCTGCTATCTAGTAATGTATGAGATTTTGTTCAGAGGGTTCAAAATCTGATTGAAGAACACTACCTTCAAATATCAGAACATGGGGCTTAAGGTAAGCGTACGGGAAGTCATATACTTCAGCTGTCAACTGTGTTCAGTACTTTCACTGGTTATATCACTTTGTTTTTAGCTGCACAGGCGCATTTGTTCATTTCAGATGCTTGGCAAAATGAGTTAGGATGTTTAACTACAAAAGCTGCAATTTCAGTGGCTTCTCATTTTATGGGGTTTGCCTCCTCATTTCATATCAAGTTTTGGTTGACTAAACATGGCTTTTATGGAACAAGAATTAGGTTGCCCTGTTAACAGTCTTACTCATTCCATTGACTGTCTCATCTAGAGTTTTTATAAATCTTTGCAGTGTTTATTGTGGAAATATCTGCTGCAATAAATGTTATCTCTTTCATATGTTAATGCTTATCTTGTTATTGCTGTAAAGTTGTTCGTTGAGGTAAACCTATTTGGTTGAATTACTCGTATGCTGATCTAGAGTTCTGCTTTTCCTAAGCGTCCCTTTTGCTTTGAACCACATAAGATTTATCTTTCTTTCTTTCTTTCTTTTATTCGTTTTCTTCTCCAACAAGTTAACTTATTGATGAAGAGCACCTGCCCTTATGAAGGCCATTTAGTAACAAACATTCAATCAGTTGTCACATCATGAATATGTTTCAGAAATTCTAAGGATTTTGATGTTGCATCTCTAGTTGGGCTTGGTGCTAATCGGTATTCCGACATTATATCAACAGTTGTGACCTACTCGATGAAAAAAAAACAGTTGTGAACTACTCTAGAATCATCTAATTTTTTGCGCATCAATTTAATCCCTTACTTTAACAATCCTGCTCCAGCATGCTTGGTCCTCTAGCTACATCCAATCACAGGCACTGATGATGCTGGTTGTCTCCTTTCCCCACATAGTGTTTACGTGATAACTTTATCACCAATACTCTTTACTTCTACAACTTTATCCGAAGTCTTGGTTCTACAGCTTCCTACTCTATTCCTATCTTTATCTATCCCATAATACAATAATTTATAACCTGTGTTGCCAATCTCTCTAGCTTTTTCTACTGTCCACATATTTTTCTGCAGGCAGCAATATTAGCTCTCTTCCTCTCAAAGTGTCCATTAATTCTATTGAATTCCCGGTCGACGAGCCTAGATTCAGACTATCTATTCTAGTCCGACTCTCTTGGACTAGTTTTTTTACCCTTGTCCGTCCATTAAGATGCAAGAACATATTCCTATCTTGTACCACACCGGGCGCCGATGTGGTAGGACTTAATTCTTTTGTCACACTTGTCCCTTGCTCATACTCCCTCTTTCCCAGGTGTTGATGTGATGGAATCAGCTGCTCATTTTTCATCACACCGTGTTAGTCTTGTGGTTGTTAAGAAAAAGAAAACTGAATTATGATTGCTTCTTCAGCTTAGAGATGCCAGTACAGAAGCGGCAAAATGCCAAAGTCCGTCCAAGTCACTGCTGAAACTTCTTGTAATATCATTCGTTTGAGGACAACTCCAGAGGAAAATTGTTGACGTGAAATTGAACCTCTTTCACTGAGAGCCAATCCCATCCGCATAGAAGACAAAAAAGGGAGTTATAGAGAAACTACTTTTAGAGTTGCTGCAGTTACTTCCTGATGAAAGGTAATAACAGCAATAAATATGGGCAATAGTTGTGGAGCATTTTGCTTCTGCTAGAGGATGTTGAGTTTTGGTACGTAATCTGCTAAAGTGTCATCTAAATAGAGGCTGAACAGGAAACTGCTTCCTTGGTTCCCCCGTACAGGAAATTACTTATTTGAAATGAGAGGATATGTCAAACAACCTCTGCTCATTGCAGGTACCTCTCAATCTTTTAGCTTCTACCGCTCTATAGAATTCCATATACTAGGTATTAGGATTGACTGCATCAATAGCATCTTTTGATGGCACAACTACTGCCTTCCAAAGTTAATTTAGTTTGTCTGAAATTCCTCTTGGTTCATGTCTGCAGGGATACATTAATCAATCTATCAGTTACGACTAACAAGCTTCTTCCATATATATTGTTTTATGTTGCACGCACAAAAAGAGAAAAAATAGGTTGAATATAGTGATAATTTCTTTTATAAGTAAATTTTATTTAGACATTCAAAATATGACTTATTTCAATTGAGCACATGAATACATGATAAAAAATTTTTATTAGATATTTCCGACTCAAATTTTGGTTTCTATACGTGTTCTCATGCGCCCATTATATGGATAAGTTAACTACTTAAAATATGTCACCTCCTCTTATACACATTAGCCTCAATGAGCTGTAGGAATGCTCTCCCGTGGCGGTACGCGGATTCTCGAGGGCCCGAGCTCCCCGTCCCAGCCAATCTCCCTCCGGATGAAGTGGTCAGAGACAACTGTGTTCGCGCCGGCGGTCCAACAAAGAGGGCGGCTCGCAGCTGTTCAGCCGCTTCTCTAGGAGATAGGAGATCCGGGCCGTGTCTCAGTCCCAATGTGGCTGATCATCCGAAAAGGCAGGATATAGAAATCGGGCACTATCTATATATAGTAGCTTCTAACTCCGCAACTAAACTAAAGGCTCTGGAGACTACTTTCTTCATTCCATTCCGACTCCCCTTATGCCTTTTGCTGCTCCACAACAGTAGGTCTGTTCCATTTGATGCTAATGTTTATTACTCTATATGTCTTAATTTATGTGGTACAATTTCCTTTTTAATTTGTCGCAAAAAGAATGTCACGTTTCTATATTAAGAAATAATTTAACTTTATGAGATGGTTTACAGTCACACATTTATATAAGACTTGTTTTGAACCATACATTTTAAAAGTCTTCCTTTCTTTTTTAAACTCTATGTCAAGTCAAATGGTACCACATAAATTTGAACGGGGGAGTAGTACTAAAGAAGGAAATATATTTTATGGATTTAACTTATCTACGTAATAAATAGGCGCTTGAGAATACACACATTATATAAACTTTTTCAAAATATGAGCCAAAAGATAGAAGCAATTTATCATGTGTTCAGAAGCTCAATTGGAACATTCCATAATTCGAGTTTCTAAATGAGATTTACTAATTAGTTCAAGACGTTGTCAATATATTTTCGACCAAGAATTTAGTTTTAAAATAGATCAATTAAATATTATGGGCGTCTTAATATTTCAGCGGTGTCGTTTGTGTTCACGTGATATTTCAATTGCCAAACAAATCAATTGATTTTTCTTTTGTCCTTTTATCAATTATGATTATCATGGAACTTCTGCCAACATTTCTGGTTTCTGGCAAGTTAGTTCATTAGTTAAGTTCTCCATAAAGTCTCTAGTTTGGAGTTTGGACAACCCCTTTTACCACTTACTATCAATTCCTTCATTTTTCTACATTTATTAGTGGCAATGGTTCCTTATTTTCCTGATTTTAATTACTTGTTCTATTTCAGAACCACTAACATAGTTCTCCACCAATTGAGCTAACTCACCAACATTGTTATTGCTAACTTTGGTTAATAGAACAAGAACAACATACTAATTACTTAGTGTAATCTCAAAAGGCGAAAGTCAAGATTACGTGCAACCAGGTGTAACGTGTCAAAGGTCACCGAGTATTTCTCTTACGGGGGGAACGAAATCAAAGAATATATAGACTAGTAGAGACCCTCTATGTAGTTGTCTATCTAGGGCGATCGATCTACAAGTGTATGCAAATTTTATCCATATCGGAAACTCCCGGCTCAAAGAAAAGCAAACAAAAACAATGAAAGAACAGAAGTAAAAAAAATTATAGTAAAAAAAATCAGTATGAAAAAGAGGAATAATAGCACAAACTACCACAAAATCATACGATAATCGAAGGATAAGAAACACCAGATAATAACAGAAATCAAAAGACAAAGAAATTAACTGAGTAATATTATGACACTTTAGTAAATAGAAAAGATAGAAAAAACTAAAATAATCAGAGACATAGAATTAGATATACTCTAATTTGAATGGGGGCTCATTTTATTATTGGCTGAAGTTTCCCAAAGATCAGTAGATTGGACACCAAAATTAGTTCATAAATGATGGAGTAAGATAGAACGATAGGCATAATTATCTTTTGCCATTGGAAAACCTGAGTATTAAATGGTTTAGATTTGGGGAGTAGATCTTTAAGCAACAACATCCTTAAACTGTGGTGAAATAGATTGTTTCAAGTCCAAATCCAACAACACTAGTACTCATCAGTTTTCCTCTTCCACATGTAATCCTATCTTTCTGGAAAGACATGCGGTCCTGATTCTTTTCGTTAATAAAAAGGTTAAGGATTGGATTTTATGTAAATGGAAAGTCATGCATTTGTTATGTGGAGTGTGTCTATTTTAAGGGTTGATTCCAGTTACTGAGTGTGTTTTCCTGTTTATTTTTCCGTTTTAAACACCCCCAGGTAGGTGAAATTGATTATTCTAGTCTTACATTTGCCACCTCATTTTGGCATTAGTGTGTCATGTGAAAAGAGTAGGCTGGGAGATCATGCTATACGTTAATATGCCTGAACACTTCAACTGTGTTTTCTTGGTTGTTTTGATTTTTTTCTGCTAGCATTAATGTGTTTTTTTTATACTAAGTGGGAATACCGGTCACCTTGTGCTTTTTGTATGAGGGAAAATGTATTATTTACTGGTTCTTTTCTAAAGTTTAGTTGAGTAAAGTAGGCGCTTATGGTAATAATACAATGTGTAAGATGAAAAGAGCATTGGTAGAAAATATTTTCGAGATAATGTTGCGGTGAATTTTTTGGTATTAGAGATTGAAAAGAGCATCTAAGTGTTGGCTGCAACAAGTTTAAGAGTTATTATTGGCTGGGTAAGGAATTCATTTAGGAGATAGACACTCCTGGATCAACCCACATGGTTGGGTTTTCTTTGGAGTACTCCCACAGAACTACTAAGTTGTAAGCTTCTACATCAGTTTCTAATACACTTTCCTTAAGCTATCAACTTTCCTACATAGATTTTGACGTACTTGGTCGCTGCTTGTACTAGGAGAGGTAATGGCAATTGCTTCCCAACCGGCCAAGGAAGCTGCAGTAAAGAAAAAACCTCCAACCAGGGAAAGGCGAGTTGTTGTGACGGGGATGGGTGTGACCACACCGATTGGTCATGATCCCCATGAGTTTTATGAAAATCTGCTTCAAGGTGTCAGTGGCATAAGTGAAATAGAAGCTTTTGACTGTTCACAGTATCCAACAGTATGTCTTCTTCTTGGGCTTGTATTCTTCAACTTTAGTTACATAGATGTTGATAATGAGGTACAAATCACAGAGAATTGCTGGAGAGATCAAGTCTTTCTCAACTGATGGCTGGATTGTACCCAAACTTTCTAAAAGAATGGACAAGTTCATGCTTTACATGCTAACGGTTGGTAAGAAAGCACTGTCAGATGGTGGAATTACTGAAGACATGATGAATGAATTGGATAAAAGAAGATGTGGAGTTTTAATTGGCTCTGCTATGGGCGGGATGAAGGTGATCCACTTTCTTTTATTTTTTGTTAATCTTAATTTTGATGAAAATTTCACTGGTTATATATGCAACTTCTTTTGTTTTTCATTTTCTTTTGTTGTTTATATGCTTTTGGGAAGCAACATTGCCCATATATTGAAATCTCCTTATATAGAACCCGTAAGCAGTCCAATATGTAGGGTCTAGAGTCTTTGCTAGAACCAAAATAAGTGACAACTCTCTAACTGACTTGCTTTACTTGAGCAGGTTTTTCATGATGCAATCGAGGCTCTGAGGATTTCTTATAGGAAGATGAATCCTTTTTGTGTCCCATTTGCAACTACAAACATGGGTTCTGCCATGCTTGCCATGGACCTGGTTAGCCAAAGTTTTAAGTTTTCAGTTACTATCTGTGATGTATGATTAAATAAAGCCTAGCTTTGTGTGCTGGCTTACAAACTCATTGCATGGATGGCTGGGTCCAAATTATTCAATTTCAACAGCATGTGCTACAAGCAACTTCTGCATATTGAATGCTGCTAACCAAATCATTAGAGGTGAAGCTGTAAGTTTCGTCCCTTTAAGTCGTATAAAGCTCTAGGAAGCAGAGGATTCAGTATCGTCTTACCGTTGTTGATAAATTTCCTTATGCTGGGTTACTATTGTAAAGCAGTACGGGAAGTAAATAAATATTACAAGTGTTAGAAAGGATAAACGAATTGCCAATATTCTGAACTGCCGCAAAGTTGTTGAGTCTTGATAACCTGAAATCAAGAAACACTAAATCTGGATTGTTACAACTGTGTGCTGAGTCGAGTGATTGCACTCTGTTCTTAAGACAAGATTGCCCCGTATATATGCTTTTACGTTTGCGGGCAATAGTCTCCCAAGATAAAACAACACTTTAATCTCAACACTACAAAGCAAATAGGTTGAGTCTGACGAAGAAAACAAATACGAATCGACGGTCAAGAAATGGAAAAGCGAAGGAAGAGTTTCGTTTTTCGTCCCAACGTTATCGCCATGTTTTGACTGTGTTTTACTCTTTCTGCTTGTCTCTGTGTATATATTTGCCTCTCATCGACCTGGTGTTCGTTTTGCTTTTTCGTGTGTTTGTTCTCCCGTTATTGAGCCAAAAAAGGCATCAATATATAGCATGGAGGAGGGACTCCTCAACTGCCAAAACAAGGCTATTAATAGCCATTAGTGAGGGCTGTTAATGGCCATTAGAGGGCTGTTAATGGTCATTGAAGGAGGGCTGTTTATGGAGGAGTTAACAGCCAAGTAATGTCTGGTTAATGCTCCAAAAACAGCCCAAACGGTAGGCAGTCATTCCCGAAATCAACTTTTCAGAAACTCTAGGGACCAAACTGTAAATATTAAGCAATTTGGGGTCCAAAAATATAATATCAGAAAGTCCCACATCCCACGACCCGAGATCGATTTGACGGATGCAAGGCGCTGCTGCAGGGCTTAGCCTTGAACCCAAGCACATCTAGGTCCTCCCTCCTTTAAACACATGGGATACCCCTTGGTGTCCCAAACCCATAACCAATTTAGAGACTTATAAAGAGAGCAATTCTTCCTTTTCCCACCGATGTGGTAGATTTGTCCCACACCATATTTCTATGCCTCAAACACCTTACTTCGTGGACCAATATCTCTTTCATTTCTCAACGAAATTTGACGATTCTTGGCCCTACAGTCATCTACTCACTTAGTAGATTATACACGTGAGAAGAGACAAAACTTTCAACATGCGGAACCCTAGTGTTTAATTCATTAAATATGGGTGGACGCACCTCCCCACCAAAGGCAAATTTCCAACACCTTATGCATAGACAGATGACTCCATAGGGATTAACATTTAGTAGCTTAGTTCTCTATTTTTACACACTGATAAATCAGATCTTGATGCTGTGCGGTGGATCAGATGCGGCAATTATACCAATTGGTATATTATCTGTTCTTTCTTACCTGAATTTCGTCTATCAAGCTGAGGTTGTTAATTACCTTGTAAAACTGTTGTCTTATACAATTTTTTATGTTATTTTGTTCTTTTTCTTTTGCAGGATTGGGAGGATTTGTTGCATGCAGAGCACTTTCACAGCGAAATACTGACCCTGCAAGAGCTTCTCGGCCTTGGGATAGTGTAATGCCTTGTAAATCTTTTGCTCTTGTTCCTCTTCTTTCCGTCTAGTGTACTTGTGCTAGTCCTATTGCAGTTCTTGAGTTTGTGATCTATTAGGAAATTAGGATATTAGGCTTTGAATTTTCTTTCTTGACTGAGTGAGTTATGCTTATCCCAATATTGCAGTTCCCATTACATGAGATTGAACTTTGCGTATGTCATTTTCTTCAGATTTTTTTACCATGTAGCTCCATTGGCACTCATGTGGACTTTGAAAACACCTCTTGTTTATATTGGTAGAATATTTATACTTTTAGTGTACTTTTGGAGCAAATATGATATTCCAATCACTATGGACAATGGCATGCACTTTACAGAGAATCATGTCTTTTTATGGGATTCTCAACTTTTTCCATACATCTTACATGCTTATGTTAGTTGCTATATTTAAATGACTTGTAGGATGAAGCAATAGCACTACAAAATTTCAACCCCATCCTTCCTTTGGTTGTGCATGTGTGTGTAGCGTATTTAGTGAAAATTGTTTCTTATTTTTATCTTAATCCTGGACAGAATCGCGATGTATTTGTTATGGGTGAAGGAGCTGGTGTCCTGCTTCTGGAAGAACTTGAGCATGCCAAGGTGATTTACACTTCAAAATCAATAAATGCTTTCTTGCTTACCCACTTGTTGATCCTCAAACAGAATATGAAAGATAAAAAGCCTATCCCTGGTCATATAATTGTTATAAGTTTTCCTTTTAAATTTCATGAGCAGCAAAGAGGTGCAACAATCTATGCTGAATTTCTAGGTGGAAGTTTTACTTGTGATGCTTATCACATGACAGAGCCTCACCCTAAAGGTATTCTTAATTTGCGTAGGTGTGCCTGTGTTGAAGGTGTGACGTGGATATTCTTTTTCTGGACCTTCAAATTCAGTAATATTTAGCAAAAATTGCATGTACTCATACCGGATAGTTATACAGTTATGCACACCCTTACAGTATCCATACTGGTAGACGAGTCCATATAACAGATGTGTCGGAATTATCATCCAAAATATGGTAGAGCTCAGTACTCTTGTGAAGCTATGGGGTTGGTGGGGTTCTTTTCATTGGTTAATAAAAAGGTGTGTTTTTGGGTGACAGTCCCTTCGGGGTCATCCGATAAAATTGGAATCATACAGAGGTATGTTTTGGCTGAGAACATCAAAAAATCTTTTGAACATTGAAATTTCTTGATTTCTAGATGGACCTGTCCGACACCTTTTCCCTCTTTTCTTGTGGGTGTCTAGGATTGCCTTGCTTTTCTTTTTCTTTTTTGATAAGTTTGCCTTGCTTTTCTTAAGTATGGCAAATCAACTGTAAGATTGTCTTAAGTTTAATTTACCCCCCCCCCCCCCAACTAGCTGTGACATGAAGGCCTTCAAAATATGATTCCATCACTCTAACATCTTATACTCTGGAGGGGTCTAAATTTTGATGGGAGAGGCGTGTGGTTAAATGGTTCGGGTAATACATCTCCTAAACCTCTTCTGTTTTCAACTTCTGTTTCTATGGCTTTAAATATCTGGTGCCGTGTTTTTCCTAATAAATATAGCAATAGGTATTCTTGAATGTGTCTATCCATCCATCTCATAAAGGATTTGATCCTTTGATTCTACGTTAGCTTCTTTTGGAAAAAGATGTTTCTTCTCTTACCTAATAACTTGCATGTTTTTCTTATTCACCAACATTTTGTTCCACAAGGCATTAACTCCTTTATTGGCATTTTATAACAATTTTTTTTGATAAATTTATCATGGCATTTTTAAGAATTTCCTTTCATGGAATGCATGAGTAACACGAAGCTCCTGATAGACTCCTCCATGCTTGACGTCATTCCTTTTCTCATGTTAACGACATATCTTGAAATAAACTGCTTCTTCCTGGTTCATAGTTAGTTTAATGATATACTATTCTGAGCTTCTTTTTCTGTTTTGACCAAGTTGGACATGCAGTTGAACTCGTCAAGCCTAGTTCCTCAAGTTCTAGTATTTGAAAGATTCTTCCAAACCAGACAGATTTACTTGCACAATTTGTAGAACAGAAGTTAGCTAGCATAATAAGAATGTGAACTGGAGGCAACCTATGTGTAGAAACTGGAGTCATCCTATGTGTAGAAAAGGAAAGGAAAGCTTTGAACTCCAGTTAGCTAGCATAATAGAGAAAAGGAAAGCTTTGGACTCTTCTATTCCTTAAACTAGCAGGAACTGGAGTCATCCTATGTGTAGAAAAGGCATTAGCTCAGTCGGGGGTATCCAAGGAAGATGTGAACTACATTAATGCACATGCCACATCCACACCAGCAGGAGATCTTAAGGAGTATCAAGCTCTTGTTCATTGTTTTGGCTAGAATCCAGAGGTGAGATTGAAGCTCTCTCATTGAACTACTGTGCCCATGCCAGTTCTCTCAGGTTTTTGATTCAGCTGTTTAATCAGCCGCTGCTCTATGTTTTCAGTTGCGAGTTAACTCCACAAAATTTATGATTGGTCACCTGCTTGGAGCTGCTGGTGCTGTGGCAACTATTCAGGTGCTTTTATCTCATAATCCCTCAATATTTGCTGCAGCTGCAGTTCAGTTTCTTGTGTAATTTCATCCGACTATTTTCTTGCATAATTGTAGATTTCCTGGCTGCAAATTCGGATATTTCAGCTTGTGTACCCTGTTGGGTGATTTGGATATTATTTTGGGGTCAGACTGTTGGATACACCAAATCATTCTGTTATTTATGTAAGCATCTAATTGAACTAGAGAAGGTCATTAGTAAATACACATTCCGGGCCATTTTTAGCAGTCCTTTCTAGGGAATTGGTAAAGCAACAAATTAATTTGGCTCCTCACTTGCTTGTGTGCTCCAGAACTTTACTTTTTGAGCGAGAACTTTTGGCTGCTAATACACAGAGCACAGCAGAAGCTGTTTTAATGAGGACGCTGCAACTTTTGCAATTTCATAACATGAATTTCTTTCCTTTGACTTTGAGTTCA
Source organism: Anisodus acutangulus (assembly GCA_029783415.1). Taxonomy (NCBI): domain Eukaryota; kingdom Viridiplantae; phylum Streptophyta; class Magnoliopsida; order Solanales; family Solanaceae; genus Anisodus; species Anisodus acutangulus. Next base: position 14,130,177 of record CM056502.1, on the reverse strand, counting down.
CTCATTGATATAATAGACATTAAAAAGAAAAGAAAGATATACATGGTTGTTACCATCAGGTGTGAGTGCAAAATGCATACAACAACATACCCAGTGAAATCCACAACGTGAGGTCTGGGGAGGGTATGTGTACGTAGACCTTACCCCCTACCTTGGGGGTAGAGTGCAAAATACATATTTATGCCAATTTGTAGAGATGACGCGTTGCGTGACCTAAAGAAGGGGAAGTAAAGGGACTGGTGACTTTTTACAGAGAGAAATATTAGTGAAGGCACCTACTGGTCTTGAAGATGTCGAACTGGTGCTCAATGTAACCTCAAGTAGACATAAATGACTCATGGGAATTGTGAATTGGAAGAGAATATGAGAGGAACTCAGCTTAATTATTCTCTCACAGGCCTCAGAAAGGCTGGAGGAGAATATGAGCGGATTACTTTGACGGAGGAGAGTTCTAACGCCATTACAGGCCTCAGAAAGGCTGGCAACCATTTGTAGAACAAGACGGTTATTGGTAATAGGTGCTCCAACGTTACGGAGTTGGTTTACCAACTCCTTGAGACGTTTACAATAAACTGAAACATTCGAAAAATCTTCCATGCTGACTTGGGAAAATTCCTGTTCAAGGGTGACAATGCGGGAATGTTGGTTATCCTGGAATATATCACACAATCTATTCCATGTAGCCATAGCTGTAGTGTCCGGCTCAATAATCATATGTAAAAGGTCGGTAGAAATAGTGAAATAAATCCACTGAAGGACGGTAGCATCATGAGTAATCCATAACCGAGGATCCTCCGCGGGAGTAGGGATAGCGGGATGAATTATGTGATGGAGAACTTGATGTGAGATGGCATGAATTTTGAACAACTCCGCCCACGTCGCGTATTGGACGTTTTCCATCTCAAGAACAATAGGGATGTGGTTCTTGATGTTGGAAATAGTAAGGGCATGATGAAATATGTGCTTTGACGTAGACGTAACGAAAGAACAATATGTGATTTGAGGGATTTGGAAGAAAAATTGGGAAGAGATGAGGAAGAACTCGGCACGGAAACCGATGAAGGGCTCGGAACTCGAGAAAACCGAGACAAGCGGAAGCTTTTGGAGAAGGAGGTATGTGAAACCTAGACTTCTGATACCATGAAAGAAATAATCCCTTGATTATTTTCATTGATAATGAGAGGTATATATACAAATATACAATTCCTAAATATGGACAATATAGAAAAATAATTCTAATATTTTTTTCTAGTATGAGACTAATACCATAATTACAATTATACATGAATTACAATTTGTTGATGCCAAATAGGACCATGATACACACGGTCCTTTAAAACTATTCGCCGCTATGACACGTTTGTTTATCTTTGTTGCCAACTCCCGATTAATCGGGTCCATAGTTTTATGACAAATTTGAACGTTTTGTTTAATAACATTTAGAAAAAGAAATTGCTGGCACCTATGCGTAGATTTATTTTTACTTTCTTTTTACTATATGGAAGTAGCTACAGCATCATACTATGTTTAGAATGTTTTTTATGCGTGGAAAGTGGAAACTATGAATAAACTCGTAAGGGGGCAAAAGAAAGATTTCATGCCTTACAAAACCAGTTCTCCCAAATGGTTACTGCACCTCGCGCAGAGCTGAGCTTCCAATTAAACTTATGTTGCTTATAATTATACAGTCACCAATTCTCACCTCATTGAAGTAAGGCTAGCCAGTGGGCCGACCGGCCCGATCCCGTCTGGTCCCGACCTGACCCCCACATTTAAATTTTTTTTTACGGTACCGGGACGGGACATGGTCTCATCCCGACACATCCTTGCCCGCCCCAGTCCCATCAGGCCCGACCTGGTCCCGCCCGAAACCCCCCTTTGCACAAATGGATGTTGTGCAATGGCTATTTTTTGCCTTCCCCCTCCCCCAAACACTTAATATTTATTTTTAACCCATAAGTTATTATATTTACACTTTAACTCAATTTTCCAACTATAAATACTTCATTTTCTCTTCATCTTTCAATCTTCCTACAATCTCTCAATCTATCTCTCTACAAGTCTACATTGTCAACTAAATATTGAATTTTATTTATTCATTTGGGAGTGAAGTTGGCAACTAGCTTGAGGATCTTTCATCGAGCAAAATTTTAATTTTCAACCTCTCGATTACACGTCGATGTTACGTCGTCGTTTGATACATTCGTTCCTTCATTAAATTATTATTGTCTGTTTATTTTATTTAGCGCACTTAATTTCATTTACTTTAATTATTTATTAGTATAATTAAAATGGAAGGATTTAAACGTATGTTTACAGGTAAGGGTAAGGGTCAGGCTTCTTCTATTAGGTGCAACAAGGGCAAGGGTATTTCTTCTAATCATCCTATTTCTAGACAGAATATTATTCCTACACAGGATGATTTTGTTGATACTGAACATTTTTCTGCAATACCATTAGATTTAGACGATGAGCTATTTTCTGGAACTCAAGAAGACTTTAATTTAGACGATGATCTAGATGATACACCCACTAGTGCACTTTCAACTGTAATGCCTCATATTCCCCATAGTATGAGACGAGGTCCGGCAAAACGACCATTAAAATCAGATGCATGAACATTTTTTGATAGGGACGTAGAAAATCAAGTAGCTAGATGTAAATTTTGTAAAGATGTTTTAAAATTTAAAACTGAAAAGGTTACGGTGGGATGGGGGTTTAATGAGACATGTAGCAAGGGCTCATCCAGCTAGGTATGCCCAATACGAGGCTTCAAAACCGGGTGCGTAAACGCCCGCTCCATCGGGACAAGGTTCACATACTGTCCTGGACCAAGTACATGATCAAATTAACCCCACGACGGGGGAATTGTAGGTCCTAATTACAATAAACATAGAGATAGGAAGCAATAGCAAAATTAGTTGTTGTGGAGGGTTTGCCTTTTTCATTTCCTTCATCTCCTGATTTTATTCATTACATTAGAGAAATGTATAATACTGCTTTTAACGATTTTTTTAGATCAACTGTTAAGAGAGATGTATTTAAATTTGCACATGAATATCAACAGTATTTACGTTATTCATTATATCATTTTAATGGCAAAGTAGCTATCACTTATGATATAGGCTGTAGTACTAACGACGATGATTATTTAACGGTAATCTGTCATTGGATAGATTATAAATGGTCTATACAAAAACGTATTTTAGCGTATAGATATATAGATGATAGGCACACTGATATTTTTATTGCGAAAAATATTTATTAAATATGCGATTATTACGGAATAACTGATAAAATTATGACTATTACATTAGATAACACTATTTCTAACAATTATGCTATTACAATTTTTAAAAATAGTTTAACTCCATCTTTTTCATATCATTTTCATATAAAATTTGTGTGCCATATATATAACTTGATAGTAAAGGATGATCTATCACTTTTTGAAGACATTCTTAGTAAAATACAATTTGCTATAAACTTTATTTTTTAAAAATAATAGAATACAACGAAGAAAATAATATAAAACAAATTTATCACGATTGCCAACTACCTTATAGAAAAATTGCAGAAGAAGTACCCACTAGGTGGAATTCTTTATACGAGCAACTACTTGTTGCTTATGACTATAGAAAATCTATAACTTTATTTTTCAACTCTCATAATCAAAATTCAGCTGATATGGTTGTAGATAGCGATTGAGTAAAAAATTTTGAACTTATTGTATTTTTAGAGAAATTTTTTCAAGTAACAAAAAAAAAATTCGGTATATATTATCATACTATTTCAACTATGTTGTTTTATATAGCTCTAATATTTTTATTACTTAGTGAATATATGGAAAAATCAGCTTATATGACAGCTATTAAAAAATGATTATCAAAATAAAAAAATATTTTATTCCTATTCCCACTATTTATATTATTGGTGTTGTATTAAATCCGACTATTAAAATAGACAGTACTAAATCACTTATTGAAACTATTTATGACTGTATAACAGTACTACCACCTCCAAGTCCCAAAAATCCAAATCACCCACCACCTATTGAACAAACTAAAGAAGAAGTGTTGTCTAGCGTAGAAGGGGAATGCAAGAAAGTATATAGGTTTTACAACAAGAAAGTACTAGCAACATACCGGCTTCCATACCATCTTTTTCTTCTTCAACACAACCTCACAAAAGACATGTTGTTTTTGTGGCTAGTATTGAAAGCCTTAGAAATAAAATATGCGGTGGTAACACTACTAATCAAATTAGCGAGTTTGATATTTTTCTTTTGCAGGGTTTTGTAGCGTACTAAGCAGTTGTCAATGAATAAGGATGTGAAGACTTGCTGAAATACTGGAGGGGGAATGAGAAGACATTTCCGACACTTTCAGTGATGGCCCGAGATGTTTTGAACATTCAAGCGTTATCAATGGCGTCTGAAAACGTTTTTTCTGCCGGCAGATATCAAATAGGAGAGCACATACACTCATTAGCCGGAGACAGCTTAGAGATTGTAGTATTATTCAGAGATTGGATACGAGCGGAGCGGAGAAGGTGCGGTCAACCGGAGATCAACGAAGAAGAAGACGAAAACTACAACATCTTATTTGAAGGTGGTGGAAGCGACGCGGAGCAATTTGACCAACAAATACCAATTCCAACCGAAGAATCACATGAAATTATCAAGAAACTAATGTTTTTTTGAAAATGTAATTTTTTAATTGCAATTTTACTATGTCATTTGCAATTTTTGAACAACACCACAAAGTTGCAATTTTGACAATTGTATTTGTATTACAAAAAAAATCATATGTATATTAAATAATATAAGATGCACAAAAACAACATTGGGATGTTTTTATTACACTATCTTATTCAATTATTGAGTTGTTTATATATATGTTATTTTTTAAATTAAGTGCAAAAAAAAAAAATCCGCCTCCGACCCGATCCCGTCCCGCCCCAGCTCGATCCTGCCCCGCCCCTTTTCAGACGGGATCGGAATCGGGATGGAACTTCGGCGAATCCCGCCTACCCTGACCCCGCCAAACCCGCCCCGACTAATCCCGGCCCAGCCCAACCCGTTGGCCACCCCTACATTGAAGAGTGTAATTATACCCTTTTAACATGTTAAAACTATTTTACTCTCAGTTATACACAATCCAAATTCCTCGGCGGCTTTTCAAACATGCTCTAAAAAACTTCACTCTCAAAATGGTAAATGATCTCAAATCACTTTTAAATTATTTCCTAATTAAAAAAGTCATTTTTAAAAATAAATGAAAAAAAAATAATATCACATAAATTATAATAATAAAAAATTATATATGTTAACGGTGTAATTTATTTTTATGAATGGATTTTAGAATAAAAAAATGATGGTCCAACCAATGACAGCCTTGACATCTAATCGATATCACTTCTTACAGGTATCACATGACTATGTTCTCGTCACCTTATTGCCCCCGCTTGGGTCACAAGCTCACTATATCGAGCTCAGCGTTATATCTAATCTGGTTGAGCTCTTATGACTAAGATCTACTAGTCTTTTGTGGCCGATGTGGGACAAGAGATTTATTAATGCCTTACAAAATCAATTCTCCTCGCTCCCCCAAACGGACAAGTGTTAGAGTTGAGCTTCCAATTACCACTTTTGTTGCATGTGAAAAAACTTGTAGTAGTAGGAGTAATTTAAAAGCTTGTTTGGATGGATGTTAGTATTGTTAGTTTAAATACAATATTTGTTTTAGTTATTATTTACTAAATTTTATTGTATCGCATTGTTACGTAACGATAAAAAATCTCATTTTATGTAACGACTATCATATTATTAACTTATTCTTTTTCTCATTTTATCTATTTTATTCTTTAGCTTTGCTCTACTCAATACCCTACTTTTCTTGTAGCTTTATATAAAATGTATTTGAAAGCGTTGGTTCTTTTTTGAAATGGATGGAGTGTGTAGTTAATGTAGTAAAGTATATATGATTTCATAAAATTGGACCTTTTCTCAGTTCCTTCTCCTTGCTCTGTTTCTGTTGTGAAGACTCTACAATGCTCTCTCGTTTTATCTATAAATCAAATCTCCGACTGTTAACCCTAATTTCCCCCAAAACCCAATTCTTAAACCCTAACCCCTCCTTTCCATATTTCTTTCCCAACAACTCCCATTTATTCTCCACAAGTAACAACAATGGCAAAGATTCGGACCCATCAACTGGACAATCAGAGTTCAATGAGGGAATAAAAAAGCAAGTTCTTGATGAAGGATATAAAAAACCATGGAGTTTTGATGATTTTGAGGGTGAAGGAGAACCAGTGTTTGATGTTGTTGGAGAAGAGGTTAAGGTAGCAACTGAAATGAAGGGTTTTGAATTGGAAGAGAAAGCTCTTACTGAGGTTCTTAAAGGTAGTATTTTTTTAGTTTATTTCATATTGTTTTTCTCAAAAATGTGTAATAGATTTTTACTTTATGGTCTGGTTGTAAAGTCTTATGTTTACTCTCATTTGTTTTCATAAGGTGCACTATTTGTTGAGTAGTAATTAGCCTACATTGCCATGCTCCTAACTTAATAGGTCAGCAATCTTAGGTAAATTTGTATTTTTATGTTTCTGTTTAGCTTAACCAAGAACACTTCTTGTCTCAAGTTAAAGACTTTAACGAAGCATGTTAGTCGTGAAGATTAGTTCAATATCATTCTGTATGATTCTGGCTGGGTGTTCATACTTGAAACAGTACATGTTACGCCAAACTTTAGCTCCAAAGAGGGTAAATTCCTTAGAGAGTAAATACTATTCCCTCTGTCCCAATTTATGTGGCACTCTTCACTTCCCGAGATTCAAACTGCATCAACTTTGACCAATATTTTGATATGAGAGTGTAAATGCTATTTGATCAAACCTTATGGTCTAAGTTAAAATAACCCCACTGTGGCCACCCTAACAGCAGTAGAGTGAAGGAATAAAAGAAAGATTTTTGACTAAAAAGTTGCAATATTGAACTCACAATGCCTGACATTACTCATGTCCCAGTCTTTTCTTCCTCAGCCTCGCAATAGCTGAAACAGTAAGCTCTTTTCTTTACCTAGTTCGTTCAAGTTGTATTCTCCAGTCACATCCATTTCACACTACTCCAGACATTTTCAATTTAGCTTAGTAGAAGATGTTGTTTCATTCAGAACCACCTAAAGGTCTTTCTTTGGTCAATTTTCCTTTTGGATCTTGTTCGAAATGGAGTATTGATTCATTTATTATTCAAAGGAACAGTCTTTTAATAATATCTAACATAGATGTTTCCAAGTAGCCATTTTGATTAATATCCAATTTGTAGAAAAGAATCTTTGAGAATAGTGCATATATGTATGTGGTATTCGAGATCAAGGTGCTTAGTTTCTTGTTACTTTTTATTTTGTTTGGGCCATCTTTGTGGAACCCTTGTTTGAGGTGTTTGTGTTCAACCTTTCAACTATATTTTCTTGTGATAACGAAAAAATTGAGAATGTGGCAGGTTCTTGTACCAATGAATTGTCAATCAAAAAGAGTAAACTTAGTAAGCCCTCAGTAAGTGTGTGTTCGGAAGAAGTTTTGGAAATAATTGAGATTATCAAGGGTGATGGGCAAGATTTGAGGCGCAGGTTATTTTTGGTGGCTTCAAAACTATCACTCAAGTTCGTCGTTGAGATTTTTGACCTTTTAAATGAACAAAGAATATCTGGATTGAAGTTCTTTTATTGGTTTCGGGACTCGCATCCTGAATTTTATCGCAGTGCTTATGTCCATAGTCTGATTATATGTAATTGTGGATGGTTAGATGATTATAAAACAATGTTATCTTTGTTGGAGGAGTTTAAGGCTGAAAAAACTTGTTTAACTGACAAGGCTTTTGGGTTCTTAACTGTATTTGGATCGAGTAAGGATTCATTGATGAACTCGACAAAAAAAGTGGTTGATATGCTAAAGGAGGTTGGAGGATCCTGTCGTGGTTCTGGTGTTTATGGATTAATCGAGATGTTCTGTTGCTTGGACTTGTTCAAAATGGCAACATTTGTAATAGAGATCACTGAAAGAACAGCTTCGCACTACAATATTTTGATCCGTAAAAGGTGTTGGGCAGGCCAAATTGAAGAAGCACGAGCTATTATCAAAGAGATGACTGAATTTGGTTGTTCTCCTAACACCAAGTCATATAACTACCTGCTTGGCTCATTGTGTAAAAATGATAAGATGGAGTATGTGACTATTGTGCTCGAAGAAATGAGAAATAAGGGTCTCAATGCAGATGCAATTACTTTTGAAACTTTAGTATATCATTCATCTAGTCGCGGTCAGGTTGACATTGCCTCTGAATTTTTGAATTTGATGGTAAATGTGAATGTGGAACCTCGTTCTACTACTCATGCTGCATTTCTTAAAATGTTGCTTGAAGCAGGAGAGCGTGAGAAAGCAAATAAATATGTGATTGACATGAGTTCCAAGTATCACCACTCTGTCAATACACTATACAGCTTGCTTGTGAGGCTTCATCGGAAGAAAGGAGACATTTTGGCTGCTCAAAACATTCTCAATGAAATGATTGACAAGGGTCTCAAGCCGGACTTTGCAACTTTCATTGAAATTGTAAAGCAGCTCCAGAAGACTGGCAGGAAAACTTTAGCTCAAGATCTTAGGTCCAAATACTCGGTTTTCTATTGTAGTACAAAGGCTAACAATTCTTAATCCAGTTCTTTTGCCCCATGCCAAGGTTGAGAATATCTCTATCTGGTTTGTCTGTGGAAGAAGGATTAGGAGTGTGCATTACTTTTCAGTTTTCTGTCATCTCCAAACAGTACCAAGTTTAAAAAAAAAAAATTTCTGTCATCTCCAACCTCCATTGCCTCTGCCGTAGTCATTGCCTCTCTTCTCGTCAGCCTCCATAAATGTCACCTACATTACACCTCCCAAGGTTTGATTTTCTCTTTATTGTTAGCTTCTGCTCCCTGGTTTTTGGCTAATATTCAGTTCTTTAAGTATCTATATTATGCAATTTGTGTTACTCAAGCATTTTCCCTCACCTTCTTGCCTCTGTGTTTCCACTTTCCGTCCTCTTACTTATTGAATGTATACAGATATGTCCACCGATAAACATCTAAAACCAAGAAACCTAACCAATCACATAGGGATGCAGAGGAAATAAGAATGCAACGTGTCTAGCAATACGGCTGCTCAGTTTTTTTTTGTTTTTGCAAAGGTGAACTCTTTGTCCCTGTCTTGAGTAAAATTTATCTATGCCTCTTTATTTTTTCTTTTCCTTTTCTATTTGGGGGAAGACATATATGTTTTCCTTTTTATAATATGAATTGTCTTTATTTTCAGTTTTCTGTATTTATTTAAATTATCCTGATTATGATTGTCCATGCTCACATGTAAGGAAATGGTTAAATTTGCCTTGTTATTTGTAACTATTTCCAATGTGGAATACTTCTCTTATCTTGATTTTCTTTGTTGTTTGTAGCATCCTTGGTTCTTAAACTGTGTGGTTTATAACTTATAAAAAGTAATGTGTGTGGGGGGAGAGTCTTTGTAGCCCAGCTGGTTTGGCCATCTGAACTGCCATCTTGTTTGTGGGGGTTCGATTCCCCACCTTATAATTTCTTCCCCCATTTCCTCTTCCCCTCCCCCTATGTATAAATTATACTAATAAACAAAATGTGTTTGAAAAAAAAGGTGTGTTCTATATCATTCTTTATTGTAAAAAGAAATAACTCTTCAGTGTCTTTCCTTTAATTTTCATTCTTAGATGGTGGACGAGTCGATGTATGATATCTACGGAAAATTCATCAATGACCAAATCTTCTAACTCTTTTTGAACAGATAGAATTGGTCATTGTCTTTCATACATAGTACAAATCTATGTTATTTGTAAGCTTTGCTTTTGAATTCTGGTTCTTCTCAATGATTATGAGTAAATGGATTTAACTTTCTTTTCTACCTCAGTTTCAGTTTCACATTGCCAAATCTTGGGTAAACATTTACATACTGCAGCTGTGGTTGCTGGGAGGCCACGAAGCATGATTAATCGAAAATAGAGGTTGCACCTCCTTAGAAAATGAAGTTCCACCTGAAGATTATGTTTGGCTCCCTCTGTCACGCTGTTATATACTTCTGGAAATCAAAGGTACATAACATTCCTTTTGCAAGCTTATGCCTCTAATTGTTGTGTAACTGTAAGGATATATTCTTTAAATAGCGGAGATGAGGATGCTGAGATGGATGTGTGGGCATACAAGGAATGATAGGATTAGAAATGACGATATCCGGGGCAAAGAGGGAGTGACCTCGGTGGAGGATAAGATGCGGAAAGCGAGGTTGAGATGGTTTGGACATGTGCGGAGGAGAGACACCAATGCCCCAATGCGGAGATGTGAGAGGTTGGCTATGGACGGGTTCAGGAGGGGTAGAGGTAGGCCGAAGAAATATTAGGGAGAGGTGATTAGACAGGATATGGAGCAGGCGAGACTCACTGAGAACATGACCTTAGATAGGGGGTTGTGCAGGTCACATATTAGGGTAAAAGGGTAGTAGGTAGTCGAGCGCAGTCCCATTTACACTTACAAACTGGTAAGTGTAGTGTTATTACTGTAGGCATGCTTAGCATATCATACGAATAGGCGTAGTATCGCTCTATAGTCTTCTGTAGTTTTATTTCTTCTGCTATGCGTTCTTTAATGTACTTGATTTATCTCATTTATCTGCGTAGTTATTACTTTTTTTCAGGATGCGCTATCAGGGCGTATTCGCGTTTGCTATCAGTACAGCTTTAAATTTTTGACCGGGTCTGACTTGTTTTTTCTCTGCCTTGCTTGTCTTGAGCCGAGTGTCTCTCAGAAACAGCCGCTCTACCTACCAAGGTAGAGGTAAGGTCTGTGTACACTCTAGCCTCCCCAGACCCCACATTGTGGGACTTTACTGGGTATGTTGTTGTTGTATCCTTATTCATATTGGCTTATTGTTCTTGCAAGTTTTCTTTTACATAGCAATATATCACTTGCTTTTCTAAATTGTTAAGCAGATGAATAATCAAATAAAAATAGGCAACTCTATTCTCCATGCTCTTATTATCTTTGAGATACTCTGGACGATTTCAAAAACTTGACCACCAAAGATGTCCCAGGTTTCCTAGAGTCATGCTTTTGGTCTGTACACTATTATGGCTGTGACATTTGTGAATATATGATGACAAGACCCTTCAAAACTCCGCGGTGAAAAATGCCACTAACTACACAATTTCAAAGTAAAGAGAGAATTTGTAAAGAAAATTAACTGCTCTTTTATTGCAGAGTCCGTTCTTTCAGTATGTGATATATTTGGCTGTAAAATGACTTCTAGATTTCGTATGTTCTCTTGAAAGCTCCTGGCATTTTCTTGATGTTTTTGCATTTTTTACAGAAGCTCCCTTTGGGCAGAGTGTCTAATTATCGCTTGCAACCAAAAACTGTTAGAGGCTTTTGCGAGTCGGTGCTCTTGGAAAGTCCATCAAAATTATTTGATTTTTGGTTCCTGTTTGTATTTTGTGGTGCATGTGGATAGAAAAGAAGCAAAGATGCTTTAATGGCATTCCAACTGTCATCCCTCAACAGGTAGTCTTTTTTGACTTTTTGTGGGCTGATAATTTCCTTCTTTTGTAATCTTTGCATCTTCTTGATGCCTTTGTTAATGATATCCTACTTCACCATTAAAGAAAAGATCGCTTGCAACCAAAAAAGATTACCATTCTGTTAAGGCTTACTTTTTAAGAGGGAAAAAGGTTTCAAGTGTATACTAGAGGTAGAGGGTATTTGGATTGGATGAAAAGCTGGTGCTTCTAGGCTCTTTTTTTTTATAGCTTATTTGAGTGTGTGACAAAGCTAAAAAGTACTACTTAAAAGCACTTGGCAACTCCAACTTATGGCTTTTTGGCTCAAAAGCTATTTTTGTTTGATCAACGGTTTTACCTGTTTATCCCTTATAATTTTTTCTGATTTCCAACAATACCCTCACTAACCAAAGTTGTAGATCACCGTTCCTTTTCTTCTTTCTCCTCAATAGATCTTTCTTCTCTCTTTTTTCTAAGAGCCTTCAGAAACCAAAGTTTATTCCCAGAAGCTTTAAGCTGTGGTATGGCCCGCATCATGGTTTGATCTTTCTACAAGAAAAATCGCATCATGCGGCTTCTCCTTTCTTTTCTCCATCTCTACACATCTTCTCTGCGATTGCAGTGGCTAACGGTAAGTTTTTCCATGCGATTTTAGGGGGCATACCTTGTCTTCTTCTTTTTTTTTCTCTACTCCACTTATTATAGACGAGTGTCTCACCATTGTTTGTTGTTATTTTTTTCCCCTTGTATCTAGGTATGTTTGCTATTTTTAAATACTTTCTTGATTTATTCTAAGAGAGATGAGATGCTAGACATGAATTTCAGATCTCGGAAGTGAGACTAGAAAATCCAAAATGTTCCAAGTTATGCAGTCCACATGAATGCTTCATCACACAGGTGGAAGTGTTGAGCTTGGGTAATTAATTATGGATCATGCAATAATTCTATTTTGGCTCGAGCGCCAACATTATATTACAAGTTTCATCATATTTGCACCACTAATTGGTGAAAATGAGCACGCTTCAGCACACATTTGTTGTGTAATGTCAACATTAAAGTTGGATACAAACTTCATTTTTTTATGGGAACTAGAGATATCTTTGAGCACTATGCCTTAGAACACTAAAAAGTTAGGTGCACTTTTCTGCTTGAAGATCACTATAATAATCAAGTGTGGTTGGTAATTATTATAATTATTTTACTAGGTATCTGTAGATAAACTCTACCATGTTGAGTTTTGCCGAGATATATATCTTTTTCAATGTTTTACTGTACAATTATAGGTCATTTCCTTTCGTTTATTGTCTAAAAAAGCCTGGAAAATGTTTGCTTTTTGGGAAGATAAGGTTTAGCATGACATATGGTGCAGTGCACCTAAGATTGGCCTTCATTTTTTAAAATAACCGTCTAATGTGCGTATAGAGAATCAGCTGCATTTACCTTACAAATGATATGCCATGTAAATCTTTTTTACACCATCACTATATAACTTATACTCGATATTTTTTTTTGGTAACTAAAGTTATATTAAAAACCAAAGTGAAGAATTACAAAACCACAATACAGTTAACACAGCTTGCTGTCCAGAATAAAAAAATTAAAAGGTTTATGCTATTCCTCTCCTTCCAGACATGTTCCTTGCTTTAATTTGGTGGATCACTAAACTTTACAAATTAATAACTCATCCAACATTAGACATTTTTTATAAGTAACGTCTGTATCAAATTAACATCTATCTCTCCAAGTGAAATAAATATTCCATGTTGTACAGGCACACGCATGGTTCCTTAAACCCTACTATGTTCTCTCTTCCCAAAACAGTGGAGCACAAAATGGTTTTGCTCTCACATCATATACACTTAAGCGTAATCAAATGGGTCAAAGGACGACGTAAACATGCTGTGTATTCCATTAATGGTATTAGCTGTGCCAAAGACAATTTGGCTGGGAAGATTTATTAAAAAGAGGTTACATTTACCTGTAACATATACCTGAAAGGCCTTGTGCTTAGCTTGCACGCTCCATAAGAACGTCTATGCCAGCTCAGGTTGGTGGATTATAGATTATAAGGGAATTAATACACATTTTAATCTAATTAACATAATTATTGCATTTTTGAAAAGAACTTGCAAAATTGGGATAAACGTTGAATGCAGTTGAATTTATGAAATATTACATCAAAAGATCTTGGCGGACAAGAAAAAGATTATGTTATCGGAGAAAGCAGTTCAACCTAACCTCTTTTAGCATGTAATGACTCTTTAAGTTATGATTAATGAATAAATATCCTCTTATACCAACAACAAAAAAAATCAACCTAACAACCGTTCACAACATCCATTACGTTAGACAAGACCCAATGTGTTGAATTGGGTATGGGTTGAAACTGCAAAATGCAAATCAAATATTTTCAATAAATATACTAGCATTTTACAAATGACTCAGATTACTTTTATGTACTTGCATATTGCAACTTCGCAAGAATATTAGCAATGACCAACAAATTCAAGTAGCTTGTATGGAATGGCATATGCAAATACGTACAATCGATTTTTCCTACCTCCTTCCTGCTATACTCCTATCGAAAAACCAAATCACTTCAAAAATTGACATAAATGGGACGAGTTAAATGAAAAAAGGTCGCATCAAGAAAGAACACGAGGTACAAGATTTCCAGAAGCCCCAAGCGCAAACCATGGCACAAAAACTTGCGAGCCTCTGGATGGAGCTCTCCATTTTGACCTAGCACCTTCAAATCAGTTCACCTTAACCCTTTTTTGTGTTGACTTTCTTTTTAGTTTTAGCTCCCTTTGCGGACAGCACAGATGATGCACTCTTACCTTCAAGCTTCTTTGTTAGCTTCACAATGCTTGCCATTCCTTTTCGTGCTGCTGCTCGATGTTCAGGCCTCCGGCTCATCATCTTGCGGTCAAGGGGCCAGTAGGCATATGGCTCAAGTTTGTCTTTCCTCTTCACATCACCACCCGCCTTCTTGCTGGTATACTCAGTTCCGGTGTGGGCCCATCCTGAATCAGCTGTTTTCCTCCGTTTCAGAGTTTTCTTTGAGCTGTCAGAAAAGTGACTTCCTGCTTTGCTCCTTACATCCAAGTCATCAGTAGGTGGCTTGACTCGTTTTTGTTTCTGATCTCCCTCATGAATAATCAAACGGCCTTCAGAGTCTATTTCTGCCTCATCGTCAGACTCAGGCTTCCGCTTGAGATTGCCAGATGCTCTAAGAGCTGACCTGGTCTTCTTCTGGTCAAGTAAGTCAAGTGGCTCATCATCTAATTGATCAAACAGATCTTCCTGCAAACTCTTGGCTGCTTTCCGTGTTTTCTTGGACCTAGAAATATGGCATACACCCACTCATCTTACATGTGAAATATAATCTAAACTATAAAGCATCATTAATTTCCTTTCAAAACTACATTAACTTCCAACGTACTGTCAAACATTCTCAAGATCATAAATAGTAATCTTTACATCTTAAAACATTCCCACTCACCGTAATAAAGATGCTTTGGAGTCCGATACTAATGTAGCCTTGCTCCTATGACCAGCACTAGTTTTCGCGTCCATGTATTCCGCATCACTATTCTTAGATTCTCCATCATCGAACTCGGAAAAGATTTTTGTATGATTCCATCTGCTTAGCCTGTAACAGGATGGAGAAGTTAATACCACAAGTACTAAAATAATACTTGACAAGATACGAAGGCATTGAAATGTAAGCTTCTTATCCATGAAAGACAAAGATGCGAGACCCAAAGAGCCATTTGTCCACCTTATTTGGGAATAAATCTGAACATTTAACACTAGTATTGGTAACAGTAAAAAAAGAGGCAAACATTTTTTTCCTGATAAATAAACTTGTTCCCAACCAACAAAGGTACATAAAGTACTCAGATATTTCTTAGTCGCTTCACCATGTGTCAAACATCCAAAAGTCTTGTGTGTATTGTTCTCAACTTCAGTATGCAGGTATATGGAGGAAAGAAAACTACCTTGATGTTGTTGCTTTTGTCATACGAGATATGCTTTCCTCAGAATTCGAGGCGAGATTCCTATCTCTTCGCTCCTTGATCTGCTTTTTCATCAGAAGAAAAAATAACTCATCTGAACATTTAATATCCACGAGCATTTCACAGGTTTTAGTCTAGTTCATAACTAACCTTTCTTATGTTAGTGAGGAGTTTCATGTGCTCTTGAGGCATCACCTCTTTTACAGCATCCAATCCACACTTCTTGATAAGTATCTCAATAAGCAGCTTAACCTATAAAACATAACATGCACCCAACCAACTTTCAATCAACAAGCCATCTTTATAAAAGAAAAGAAACTCCACAAGCCAAAATTAGATAAGACCATTGAAGATGGAATAATTGCATACAGGAACCAAAACTAACTCAAACCACAGTAGTATAGGGTCTAGGAGAAAAGTAAAAACCTTGGCTCTGAAATGGTTCTTGGTATTATCTTGCCAACCAAGAAGGGCATCTACCATGCTCCTTAAATGTGCTTGCAATCCCTCAGCCGGCGACTTTGTGACCAGTACCTTCAACAGCCCTAAATTAGCCTGCATTCAAGAAAAGTTTCAGGTGACAAGAACTTCAGAAGATGGCAGGTGAACTCGTTTTCAAAGAAAAAATCTTATGCTGACTAGAACACACCTTAATTATTTCTTTGTTCCCTCTCTTAAGGAGAAGAAATGTTGATGGTAGGACACCGTAAGCAGCAGAAACAAGGTCTGTAAATTCATAAGCCAGGCGAGCTAAGCCTTTAACCGCTGCACTGATCATATGAGGTGTTTCCCCAGTAAGACCCCCAGCAATCTGCAAGCAAATCGTCAAGGACAGTGATGCTTATGTCAAACTAAAACGTGCCCAGTCCATCACGTAAATTCATCAAATTATTACTTATCATACCATATTAAAAAACTGCTGCAGGTTCTCCTTTCTGCCACCTCTTTCTTCATCTGCATAAGCATGACCAATCTTGACAAGAATCTCGTATGCTCGGTTCCTTGTTTTCTTGTTAACCTTAAATAAAAATCCTCAAAAAACTCAGCAAATAAATCAAATACTTAAGCTATAACACATTTATAAATTGTTCTTCCAGTTACGGAGCCAAGACTAGTTAACGGTGAGAACAATATTATGTTAATGAACTTCTAAAACTTCCGTAGCAAAACGATGATGAAAGAAGAAAGTAACTGTTTTAGGAACTAACTTGACTTTTTTGCTAAGTTCCAATCCAAAAGAGAAATCAAAGACCACTGCAGGCTATAAATATAAAAACAATCTTTACTCAGGATTTTGTGGTAATTCAAGACAAAAACCACGATCGATAAGAAAAATAAGTAGAAGGATGAGGACAGTTGGAAAATGCGGAGCTCAGGATAAAGATAAAATTCATGTGCACGAATTACGGATTCAAGTATCAGTAGAAAGAACGAGACTAAGGGTGTAATTGGTATGGAGGAAAACATTTCCAGAAAATGTTTTCCAATTTTCCCATGTTTGGTTGGTCAAAATGTTTTGGAAAACATTTTCCTAGGAAAACAAGTTTCTTAAAATGAGGAAAATGACTTCGCTGATTGAAGTAGGGAAAACAAGTTCCATAAGTGACATTCCAATTTCATTGTCTCCCGCTCCTCCAACCCACAGCCTTTGGCCATCCCACCCCCCAATCTCCACCACGTCCCATCCCCAAAGTGTTTTAAATATACCCCTGTACTAGGAGAAATGGTTTAAATATACCCCTCATTATATTTACGGTCCAAATATACCCCTGCCGTTATACTATTTGTTCTAATATACCCCTCTTCCTACGTGGCACTGAAATTTGATGAGGTGGATGCCTCGTGGCATGCCACCTCAACACCCCTAACCTATTATTTGTTCTTTCACCACTAAAATTTCCATCCCCTTCGCCATCATTGCCACCGTTACCGCCAACATGACCATCCTAATTTATTTATCCAACTTGAAAGATAAACTGTATTCTGCTTACATTCAGTGGTAAACTCAAATTTGAAGGGGAGAAGTACTTGTGTACGGCTACGATTGCCTTTGAAGGGGATTTGGGGTTGTGGGGTTCAGGGAAAGGGTCATCAGAAGTAGGAACGTAATGGTGAGTCGGATCAGAGAGGTGAGTGGAAAGAATCAATTTGACTCACTTGTGGACTTGGTGTCCGACATTGATATATGACTGCTGTGTTTTTGGAGATTCCGATGATTGAAATTTGAATTCTGTTCTGGATTTGGATTTTTCAGGAAGGGTTTCTTAAAAAATCTGATCTTTATTGTGAGATTTTCCCACAGAAAGTATGATTGAATGAAGAGGAAACACAAAGAAATGAACTGAAAAAATACTTTGGAAAAGAAAGTGTGCTGTCCCTGTCGATTCTTTGAATAACTAGAGTGCAATGAAGCATGTATGGAGGTCTATAGTTGTCCTGGTGGAAGTAATTGTGGCAATGGTGGTGGAGGGGATGAAAAATTTTGTGGTGGAAGAACAAATAGAGGGGAGGGGTAAAATGGGGTAGGGACGCTGAGGTGGCATGACATGTGGCATCCACATCATCAAGTGTCGGTGCCACGTAGGATTGGATGGACACCTTGGAAAACCTTAACGGAAGAGAGGTATATTTGAACCAATAGTATAACGGCAGGGGTAGATTTGGACTGTAGAACGAGGGGTATATTTAAACCATTTCTCATAGTACAGGGTATATTTGGCCCTTTTCCGTATATACAAATGCTCTTTGGATAAAAAAAATTTGCTTATTTACGGAACACTAGAAAATAAGTAAGAAACCACTTGTTTTCCCAGAAAACATTTTCCATTTCCTTCATACCAAACACACCCTAGCTGAAACTGATGGAAGTACAGAGAGAGAAAAAATGAGGATATGATTGTAGTTTGTGCAAATAGATTCCATCAGCAACCTACAAAGTTTAATGCTTAGCACACGGTACTTCAGAATGCTGTTTCTCATGGAAAGACTAAACTTATACCACCATTATGCAAATGCAAATTCATTGGAATTAGCCCATCAATCTATTCTAGCACAGAACTCCTGGCTGAGAAATAGAATTCAATATATTGATCCGTGCACTCTCCATAGTCAAGACCCCATGAAACAACTCATGAAAATTTTGCCATGGCACTACTTATGCTACACAAGTTTAAAGTTCCCATAATTTCCGTTTAGCCAGTCACCACAACAATGGGAGAAAATCATGAAGGAAATGGGTACATTACAGCAATATAAATTCCTATGGAAAAGAATATTGGTCAACTCTAGAGCAGGATCCTTCCAGATTAATAGACAAACCTCTTTGAGTGCAAGCAAAATTTCAGTCATAAAAGAAGTAATACTGTCATGCCGCATCTGTTCTGATTCATCCTGGAGAATGCAATGAAGTATTAAAAGCTGTGAAAAAAATTCAGTATGAATTTGCACAAATCTGAGGCATCTGAATGTTATCCACAAGAGGATAATCCTCACCTTTGTAACATGGACAATTAAAAAGTATAGACACTCAAGTCTGTGGCGTTTGGCTGAACAATGACATGCAGGTAGTGCTTCAATCATCAAAGTAAGCAGCTTTTCAGTCTTCCTAGAAATAAATTCATCAGAACCCTGTCCACAGAAGTTGCAAAACTTATCATCCACAAAATAGATGTGCCAAAAAATATAAATAAGAAATCATGAGAGGTGCTTTAATAACATAGCACAGATTACATGCTTCAGAACTTGGACAAGGATATCAATTACTTGAAATTCAACCTTGGAATTCTATCAATTTGGTAACATCATGATATCTGCATGAACATGAAAGGCTGGTACCACCTTTCCTCCGAATATTCAACCATGACAATTAGATTTCACAAAGCTTACTCAACTCACAAGTTATATTACAGTTGTTTTAATTTTTGGACACCATCGTCCAGTCCAAGACACGTTAAGAAACATATTGAGAAGTTACTACAACAATGCCTTTACATAAGATATTTGGTGACAATACATACCCGAAGGATGAAGAAAAGAACTTTATATGCCTTCTTCTGGATCAAGCCTTCGCCGTCCTGTGCATATTAGTTATTAAACCTTCTAATCAAAAGCTGAGAGGTGTTTAAGCAAACACATAATTGACACCAACCTTTAAAGCAGGCTCTATCGCACCAAACAACGCATCAATGCATTTAGCATCTAAACCAGGCAACAGTGAAACAGCCAAATCAAATAACTGTGCCCTAAATGATATGAAGCAAGAGATGTTGATGTAGTTAACACAAAGGAAAAAGGAGGAAGACCAACTCCTACAGCAGAATGAATGAAACAAATGTGATTTTTATCTCCTACCTCTTTAGCGACGAAGAACTTTCACTGGGTAAATCATCAATTTGCATTGAATTGGAACTTCCTGGCTTCTCTGCCGCCTCTAGAGTCACCTTCCGAAGCCGAATCATGGTAACCTTAAAAAATCTGCTTACTTCCTTTTTGTCAGCAATAGAGGCCAATCCACCAATTGTGCTCTGTATTTAATAGCCACATTATCAAAAATTGAGCTAGCAATAAATTTTCCAATCATTTTTTTAAAAGGATCTTTCAGACATTACAACTATGGGAAAAACAGACAGAGCGGCCAATTCACCAATTATGGTTGGAATATGTACATGCATCATCAAGCAATGAGCTCAAAAAGCTGTCCAGTACTTTACTTTAACAAGTCAAAAAGTCGGGCATAACGAACCACGGAAAGAAAATGAAACTGAACACACTATCACGAAAAATGATTAACATACAAGCTTTGGATTGCCAATAACAGACCCTGTCAACAGCCTTAAAGTAAATGAAATAGTATAGCATTACCTCTATCGGACAAATGTGACCAGACTACTTAGTTGAAAACATTTCACACGTGATGGATAACTAAAAGCACAATTTAGAAAAATTACACAAGCAAATGAGGACAAAGATAAGGCACAACCTTAGTTTATTTTCTTAAACCAACAAAACCTACTACTTCCATAACAATAATAATGGCCTGATTATGAGCAAAAGGATCAAACCAAACAATCCGCAGTCTAAACTTAAACACAGATTTTAATATTTTAGCAAAGAAAAAAAATACTTACAGATTAGGCATAAAATAAAATTAAACAAGAAAAATTTATTTAATTAAAATTTAACCTGAATATACTGAAATCAGGCAATTGGTAAAAAGATCCATTCATATGTTGAGACTTGGTTTACTAAAAACACAGTACAGCACTATAGTAGGTTGATGCGCTTGATCACAGTTTCTTTGGTTCAGTTCCATCACTATCATAGGATATACAGAGAACAGACTGAGAGATGTGGCCCTTTTGGAGCCATTGCTTGACAACATCTTTGGAACAGTAAAGAAAAGATATGGTATTTTCTTTCTTTTCGTATTAAGTATGATGCCTGGGAAGCACTAACCACATGAGCAAAGTGGTCTAAATGGCTACAAGCACACAAAAACAATTATTGGAAGATGTGTTTCCAACAAGCTTCTTTGATTTCTTACATGCCCCTGAAAGAATCTTTGCAGAATACAATATGCAGTATTTTTCCCTTTTCCTCTCTTTTCCCTTTACCATTGTAGTGTCTCTAATGCAGTTGTGACAGTGAACGAAAGATTCATATATCCATTAAAATATTAAAAAATGAAAGTCATTCATCCTAGTAAATTCTACATTGGGACACTATTAATCTGCACGGGGTAATAATATCCTTTATAAGCTACCTGCAAAGATCCACCAGTATCTTTAGAGGATTCCAAGAAGACTCCAGAGAGAGCACACAGCAGTTCAGGAGCAGAAAGGCTCAATGCATTCAAGTTATCACCTGCAGCTTGCTGGTTATAACGCGCAATGGCTCGTTCTTTGGGAACACTTATTTCAGTATCAGACAAATCCATTTTTCCTTCTTTAATGCTCTTGTTCTGCTGAATGAGAATCTGCAAACTGGAGCATATTATCCCACAAATATCAGGCTCTTCACGTAGAGCTTTGCAGAGTACCTTCTCCAGATCCTTGAAGCTTTCGGCAGTGTCCACAGGGTAATTGCAAAATGAGGGTAACAACGACCACAATGAATACACAATTCCATCAATAGTTCTTGCAGAATATATCTTTCCCTCGTGCTCAAACTGGCATAAAACAAAAGAATGAACTCACTGTGTAAATGGGGGGGGGGGGGGACTTAGAATCAAAATCATACCATTGCAGACCTCTGCTTCATAGCTCCAATCATCGACAAAATTGAGTTGGTAAAGAAACTTAAATGAGCACCAACAACGTTTTGCTTTAAAATTGGAAAAAGCCAGATGTTGGACTCCGATAAATCTTGTTCATCCAAGTTAAGAGGAAGAAGAGAGAGAAAAGATTCAGGTCCCATTGCACCAACAGCTGATCCAACACATTTGTGCAGCTGTTATCAACAACTCCTTAAATCATCAGAATATTCTACCAGACAAGAAAATGCTATAGCTAAAACACAACCTAACAAATTATGTCCTGAAAGAACATTAAGGAATTAAAGAAAAACAGTAAAAGGGCAACCTGCTGCACTAAGCTCCCGCTATGCGCGGGGTCCGGGGAAGGACCGGACCACAAGGGAAGCAACTACAGAGAAAATGATTACAGCTATGACGCAACCTGTACTACCGTGGATAATGGACTAGCGACCCTGGTCAATCTTTGCCATTTCTTTTTCGAAGCGGGAGGTAATTTGAGTTACCAGCCAAGCAGGTCTCAGGCTTATTCATTGTCATGGATCTTGCTTAAATTTCCAACTGAATCCTATTTTACAAAATAAAGAAGATCGATACAAAGCACACTCGTAGATTTGCACTTGTGCCAAATATCAGACATGTTCTATTGTGTGACTAAAAGACACAACGTAAACATAGCTTAATATATGAAAGGCAAGAACTAATGCTTCAGAAGCATTACTTTGAGCAATAACGTGATCACCAAAGAAAACGTTAGCATGTTAGTCAAATCATCATTATTATGACACTTGGGTCAAACAGATGGATATAAATTCATTTTGTTGAATCACATTGTTGGGAACTAGTGATGATATGGAAAGTAGTCAAGAAGTCAAGCTGATCTCATTTAGAAATTGACGGTGTCGACAAAAGTGATAAAGTCAACCACGCCCTCTAAGTGCACCATACAAAAGTCAAGAACCATTACAATAAGTGTTAAAAACGCAATCATTTAACAACATCTGTACATATTTATGGTTTTGTATAGTATATCTCACTTATAAATAAATATGTTCCGTAACAGAACAAAATATCAGCACAAGGAGTTGCAGATCCTTTCTTGGTCTAGTCTCAAGAGCTCTTTAACCTATTCTCAAGTGCTTTTACCCTATTATCTTTTTTATTAATTCCCAAGTTGGTATCAGAACGAGATAGATAACATTACTCTTTTGCATCAGAGGGTCTTGCCACTTGGTCAAATAAAATGTTATTGATACGGCAACACTCCAAGATGTCTTCAAACCAAACTGAAGTGCTACTCCATCTCTGTAAATCTTATGGTTTCAGGAATTTCGACACACACTTTACTCCTGATAAAAATTACTCATCAAGCTCTATTATATCCTCATTTAGTGAATCAAGTTGATTTAGACACAAATCCAAATACTCAGATGTCAGTTCATTCCCTTTTCTTTATCCAACCAAAAATCTATTCAAAAATCTGTTTCATCATTTTTATAAAATTGATTTTCTGTGCTTGTTAATCAAATTAACTTAAAAACATGTAAAATATTACCCCTTTTTCATTGAAAGAATATTACCTTACTCTTATCAATCAGACAATTTTTAATTAGTTTTAGCCAATCTAATCATTTTTGTTTGTTTCTTCTGCATCTGTCATGACTATTAAGTTTTAAATTTTCCTTTGCATTACATAATTTATTTGTTTATTCGCAACCTTTAAAGTAAAAAAAATTACTATTCTTTGAGATCTCCGTAGAAGCAGCTACTTTCATATATTATTTTAATTTCAAGGAGATTGAGACTTCGAAAAGCCGACTAGTTATAGAAAAGTAAAAAAAAAAATCATTAATTCAACGCCAACTAGTAATAGAAATGTGAAACTTCATCACTAATTCACATTGTCCTTCAGAGATCAAATATAGAAAAACAAAGGCAACTGCTGTCGAAAAGGTTGAATTGCAAATAGCAGTAGCACCAATAGAATTAGGGGAGGGATAAAATAATAGAAGACTTCTCTCAGGATCCCCTTGGTTAACAGATAAAAGCTACTTCATTGAAAGCAACCCCAAAAGCAAGGCTCACCTGTCTACGGTAAGGGAAGTCTTCATCTGGCAACTTTTGCATATCAGCCAAACTATGAAGTGTTCCCTTCAAAAGGTGCGAAGAACGGTGACCTAAAAAGAAAACAATGAGGAATATCACTTCACTTGACACTCCTTGGATGATATATAGAAACACAGCAACACGGAAAGTAAATCTTGCTTCCTATATCACCAATTCCATCAACCCATCTTGACATTAAAAAACTAAAGAAAAGAGCTGAACCGCACAAACACAAATATATATAATTTTTCATTTTTTTTGCGGGGGGAGGGGGGGGGGGGTATTATGTCAGGAGAGCATGTGTCACTTAATATTGGCATAGTCAGCAATAATTACTCCAAAGAGAAGCAATTATAAAAGTACCAAGTTTTATCAAAGTGGGCATCATTTTAGGAAGCCCAAATCCACAAGAATGATTTGAGTTATCAGATACTATGCATTTTGCGCAGGACATAAGACCAAAATATCCTAGATCATTTAACAACTTCAAACTAAATATTGAGATTTAGAACTCAAGATGGGTATTATATTTTTTTCTACAAAATGAAAAGATGATAAACAATGCAATCACCTAGCTTATCAAACATAGCAACCACTACTTGAAATGACACGTCCCAGACTTCTGAATAGTGATAGGTAAGCAAGCTCTCAATTGTAGCACAGATTTTCTCAATGATAGTTGGTCCGGATTTCCTCATGCCAGAATTCGAACTAATTATGTTATCCACGCCCTGTTTGATCAAGCTTTCATCAAGGCATACATATATTATGCTCTTAAGTGCCTCCAGAGCAGCCCTTCTAGCTTCCTCGTGCTCAGAACCCAGTACATCTGAAAGATAATAGTCAAACAATAACTTCCAAAATTAGAACTGGACCCAGAAAGAAGCAAATCTGTAGATGCAGTGAAAGCCTTTTTTTTGAGGGGGGGGGGGGGAGGCAATGAAACAGCTTGAATTCTTTATATTTTATTCAAAAGATTGTAATGTATGCAAGGTAAGAATATAGTAAAAAGACCCACCACTAAGAGAGTTGAAAACCACAGGGAGCTTAACCACACACAATTGCCTGTTAATTGAATACACACGTCCCATCCCAATGCCAAGCAAGCGAGCTGTGAACGCCATAGTATCAGCAGATGACTCGTTTGCAGAAACTGAAGTAGCAAATGAACCCAAGAGGTCCAGTAGCACTTCTGGGGATACTTCTGCTGTTGGAATACAAAGATCATTCAGACCATCTGTAATGCTACAAAGAGCAATCAGACCATCTGTAATGCGCCTATTAACAAGAGGCTGATGCAATTCCAATAAAGACTTGAAGTACTTCAAAGTGCTATTCAAGTACTTTGAAGACATAAAAGGAAGACACAGTTTCAGAGCATCCAGCACGTGTAAGACTTCTTGTGCTCCTTTGGGTCTTTCAGAGGCATTTCCAGTTGTTCCTCCTGCAAGTAGAAGGGACCTCTCAAAGAGATTTGTGATGGCTTCACTTGCAGGTGCCAATAGAGGAGACACCATAGATGATGACTGAAAGTTTAGCAGGACATCGCGAAGACAATTATGTGACATCTTTCTCACCTATCCAATTGACCAACCCAAAACAGAAGAAAAGTCACTGAATGAACTTGACCTTCCTAACTTTTAATTGAAGAAATACATATATGAAAAGAATAGCTAGAATATTATCCATAATATTATAAGCAAACAGATACCTAACTTTTACACTACACTTCCCATATTCTCCAATCTCTGTCTTTGCTGGGGATTGGCATCCATGTAAATTTGTAATTTTTTCCTCCATCTATTTTAACCATTATATTTCTCATTCCTTTGTTTGTTTTCTCATCAAACTCAACTTTTTAACAAAATAATCTCAAATCTAAAACATTAACTTCTCTTTGTAGTACCTATTATGGAATCCAAAGAAGGATCAGAATTGCTGGCATGGCTGTAAGCCACTAACTTTTTGAGATAAACATTACCTTAATTGTTAACCCACAAAAAGATCATTCTGCTCGTACACATATCTTTCATGACAAAATCAATATAACTTTCTTACATCATGACTTGTTGAATTTGAAAAACTGTAGATTCTGTATAACATTCGTCCTACTTATCATATCACCATATAGGAAAGTTCTGAGCTTGTACGTTATTTAAATAAAAGAAGTTCTAAGCTTGTACCAAGCACAATCTATTACTTTGTTGATAAAGCTATCTTGTTCTTTAAAAACTTCCTCTTAGTATGGTGCTGCCCGCAGGATAAAAGATCCTGGCTAAACCTTTGCTCTAACAAGACCGTGGACTGAATAAGATAAAGACTGACATTCAAGAGAAAATGCCCCGTTGGATTATCTCAAGTCACATTTCCAACATTTATAATTTCTATATTGTTAAAAATGTACTTGATAGATTAACCAAAAGAACAGCATAACAGTAGGGTAAAGACACTACTACGATAATCAAATTTCGTATCAAAACTGCTAAATAAACAAGGAAAGTAGTGACCTTTTGGCGATCATCCTTTATATAACCGATAAATACACCATAAAGTTGAGCAACATCAGACCAGTTCCCCTTATCTCCCACAACTAGCAAATGCTTAACACATTTCAAGCATGAAACAATCCCTTCAATACCAATAGACTTTAATCCAAGAAGTCGAATCATAAAATCAGACAAATACTCATACTTCTTCCTCAAAATGGCTTGGTTTATTCTAGGAACGACGAGAGACAAAATTGTGGAAAGAGCATCAATAAGGTGGGACGGTGGTCCTTCAGGGGTTGAAGTATATAGGCGTTGGAGCGACGAGCAAGTTGCCCCAAAGTAAGTAATTGGATTAAGACTGTAACTCTGGTCTCTGAGTTCCTGTGACATTGTACCAATGGCAGTGCAAATGTGGACGTGGTGCTCGTTGTTCGAATCGCTAAATAGCGATAATACGGTATTGCAGAATTCATCTGAGGTGTTTTCCGGTAAAGGATGTTCCATTTCGATGCCTTCCATCTCTCCTACACAACCCAACAATAATCTTTATATTATATTACTGAAAATTTTGATTCTTTTACTTCTTAAACGCAAATAAGCATAGCAATTACGATAGGAAACAAGTAAGAACATGTATTAAATACAGCATGCTAATAAAATTCACCAATTTAGGGTTTTGGTGAAAGGAGAAAGAGTACCTTTTGATTTCGTCGGTGGACTGGAGAGTAGGGTTTTGGCAAGATTTTAACAACAAAATGGAATTGGGGCTTTAATTATTTCTCATCTGAACTACAATTTGGTCTTGGGCTAAGGTTCGTAATATTTTTGGGCTTTTGACACTTATAAAGGATCATTTGCACTTTTGACCTTGTTTTGTACTTGTCTTTAATTTTTGTCCCTCAAATGAAAATTATGCCTTCCGGATATAAGTTCTTTAAGGGATCCGACATAAGTTGTGCCGAATCTTTAAAGAACTTATGTCCAATAAGCATAATTTTTATTTGATTGGAAAAAAATAAAGACCAAAACAAAATATGGGAAAAAGTGCAAATGACCCACTGAGAAGTGTTAGATATACATTGTACGGTATACATTATATGATATACATAAGTATTTATATATATTGTGTGATATATATTATTTGATATACATATAATGGAAATCGATATTGTATACATTGTGTGATAGATATTATTGGATTATTAGATGTCAAAAGCTAAAACTTTGACTATTTTGTGTCATTCTCACCTCAATTTGCAATA
This sequence comes from Anisodus acutangulus, assembly GCA_029783415.1. Lineage (NCBI taxonomy): Eukaryota > Viridiplantae > Streptophyta > Magnoliopsida > Solanales > Solanaceae > Anisodus > Anisodus acutangulus. Next base: position 14,102,440 of record CM056502.1, on the reverse strand, counting down.
CTTTTTATCCGTAAATACAATATCAAACATGTTTTATCCTTATCTATCTATTTATATTTATACTATTATAAAGGGGAATTTATGAGAAATACATATGCATTTCAAAAAATATTACCCCAAAAAATATCTATTTCAAAATATTACATAATATACTATTTATGAAAAACATTTACAAAATGTAGAGTACGTATTTATGTTGTATATCTTCGTGATATACAAATCTCAATTTGTATACCTTAATGGTATGCACTATGCAATAGTATATTGTACACAATATATAGTATACTATAACAGTATATTTCATGTGCATATTGTAATCTCAATGAAGCTATATTTATCAATTGTGAAATAATCAATTTCTAGTATTAAAAATCAAGTTCGTCACTATTTAATAGTATTTGGCTATTTGCTACACTTTTTTTTTATACGTATTCTCAATTTATACTTCTTTGACTTCAAACTTGAAGCTATGTTCTTCAATAGTGTATAATTGAAATTTCGGTGAATGTACATATTAAGAAATAAAAAAAAAGTAAGTTGATGATTTACAGCTGGAATGAAGATGTTAGTCCAATTGGAAGAGTTACTCTTGGTAAAAAAGAATCGAAACTAAAATATTCTCTCTAAAACTAGAAACAAAAAAAATGAAAAAAAAGATAATTAAATTAAAAATGATGCATATAAGTATAAGTATGGAGAAAAATAACCTGACTCCTTTAAGGTGAATAGAGAAGATATAAATTTAAATAATAAAAAATTAACTTGTAGGGAAGAAGGATATAACATGGGTGATCAAAGTAGATGGATAGGAACGGGTAAATAATTATACCGACATAGACAATTGTTTTTCTTCCTATTATAAAATTTATGAAACTGTCACGATTTAAATCTGAAAACTAAGTCGCGATAGGGAGAACGATGAGCCACTACCCATTAGGCGAACCCTCTGATAAAATCATACGGATAACAAAGAATAAAAGAAAACTGGAATTTCATCAAAGTTTTTCTTTATCATAAATATGTGTAAAATGAAATAAAAATTTATAAAAGGCAACTTGTAACCCCAACTATAGACTAAGTTACGGGGCGCTAAGATTTGAGTACAACCGAATTGAGATGTAACTCGAGAAATAGAAAAGACACACTATAATGAAATAATATGAGTTGAAGTTGCATTCATGATCTAGTGGTGGCTCACCTTAACTGGAAAGATTGGCTACAAGCTAAAGCCACTGGTCAGCACCTAGATTTCCGTCTATCTCGCGCGCATGTAATAACTGTGAATTTAAAAGATCCAGCAAAATTATCTACTCGCTCTCTAGATCTACCTCCGAAGCAAGCCTTTAGAATCGTTGGTAGTGCATAAACGTACAATATAAGCAATAAGAAAATAAAAGTAATATATCAGGAAAGCAATTGAATCTGAGATCATGAATACCATCAATAAAGTAAAGCATGATACTATTGAAGGATGCTAAGTGCTCATAGGACTATTCTCATGTCTTAATCGGTCCTTCGGAGCATTAGTCCCATGGCTATTCACCTATCGTGGGTTCATGAACTACCCATCTTGCCCGAGTCTATATGATTATGAAAATTATTGCTGGCTGAGGAGCTCATCATGCTTAGGCAATGTATGTGCTACTAACGTGATGATATAATATGCTAAACTCCTAAGCAATTATCACATATAGGTACAACATAACTCCTTAATCGAATGAATGATAGGACAAGTTAAACAACTAACAAGATCATATCAAGAATTTATAAACTTTTGAAAATTGAAAGATCGATAAAACATGCTAAATGGCTTATTCATTATCATGTCATAATCGGCTAGAAATATCTAATCCTTTAAAAGTACACTCTAGGCCCCTCACGATTAGCGGCTAGATACTTTAAAACTATCAACCTAGCTCATTCTTGCTCACTCACGTGAACTAAAATGCATACAAGCAACACATATAACATGCTTTTAAGAAAAAAAAGTCTCATTTGCTTTGAAAGCGACAATCTTTACTTCACTTGAAACTGCTCCACATAATCACTAAAGGCTTCCATTTAATCAAAATTATGCTCAAAATGATCAAAAATCTCATAATAGATATTTTTCTAGTTTCAAGATTCGGTCAAAGTCGAACTTTGCCAGCTCGGATCAACCCTCCCCCGAATCCACCCAAACACGGTCCAAGGGATAGTCCTCAGCTAGAGGAGTTTGAATATACACTCAAAGTCTAATTTTGAAGTGAACCGACACATCTACACAAGTTTGACTCATTTTTCAATACCAAATAAAATCAACCACGGTCAACAGGTTCAAAATTTAATAAATTTTATATTCTCACGAAGCCCACGTGTCAAGAATTTTAAATCTATAATTAAAATTTGAATTTGATTAAAAATCGATGGTCAATTGAGCATTTCCCCAAATTTAACCATAAAGCAAGAAACTCATTAAGATCTCATGATTTTTGGTGTTAGATTCATGGTCCAAACATGTTGGAATGATCAAGAAGGTGTAGAAATATTACCTCAATGTTTCTCCTTGATCCTTAATGTTTTTCACCTTTTCCCCATAAGTTATGCTCTCAAAATCTCCAAAAATTATAAAGAGTTTGCACTAGATCTTCTTTTATAATACAGTTGGAACGAATCTGATGTTGTTGAAATTGTTGCCCAAGAAAAATCTGCACTATCTATCTCACTTTTAATTATCTGAACTCTGAAGTATATCAAACTAACTCAAAATTGCACGAAATCAGTTTTATAAGTCACAAATAATGATATGGACCTAATCATGCGGTCAAATTACCATTTGAATCACATATGCATAAAATAAGGTCCGGTTCTTTAGTTTGAAAATGTTATTTATGCAAAATGCATTCCACACTTAAAGCATAAGTATTCAGATAAATTCATGAAGATTTTACATGATGTAGATAATATCTAACAAGTATTTACCTACATTAATTATACTTTAAAGTAATTATCTACCGCAACTATAATATGTACCTACCGTAACTAGGGATGGCAACAAATCGGATCTGGACCGGATCCTACTAGATTCAGATCCAAATCCATTTTTCATACCTGAATCCAGATCCGTAACCATGTCCATCGAGTCCATAAAAATCAGATCCAAATCCGGATCCATCGGATCCACCGGGTCCACGGATCGGATCTGGATCTACATGTAAATTTTTTTGGCTTGAATAATATTCCACATGTTGAAATTTTTATGACAAAATGAAACACAATCTAATTGAAAAAAATGATTGAGTTCATTCAATCAACCTACACAAACATGACACCATTCTTCCAAAATACTGAAGAAAGTTTTAGCATCACAAGAAAATAAAGACGATTGACTTCATTAGTGATGCTAAACAGGTTGCAACTTTGAGCTAATTTTTGGAGGCTTTAGTGATGCTCTACTTGTAGTTCTACTGATTGACTTCATTAAACAACATAAAACAATGTCAGTTATATATCAAAAGTCCCAAATTTTTTTTGTTGATCAAACAAATGAGAGAAAGATACTTAAAGCTTACGGCTAGCAGATTCAAAAAAGAGAAATTTAAAGAAGAGTGATAATTTTTTCTTTTTATAGAAATGAAAATATGGGAAACTGCAGAGAGAATATAAGTAAAAGAAATTAAACTTCAAAGATAAATTACATAGTTGTGTGACTTGTGCCTTATTTTGGTTCAATCATTTACCCAATACATAAATTATGAAAAAAATTTAAGAAAATACTTATAAAATTACATTCTAGGTTATGAATATATTTAATAAAAAACGGATCCACGGATCGGATCTGGACCGGATACGGATCTCAAATACAAGATCCAAATCCATATCCGATCCGTCAGAAACGGATCCGGATCCGTCGGGTCCAAATTTTGAAGATCCATATCCTATAAAACAGATTTGGATCCACTGGATACAGACCGAATTCAAAATGCATTGCCATCTCTAACCGTAACTATACCATATATTTTGTAGAAAAATCAATTTCTCTCTAAATCGATTCCTCTCACTTTCTCATCGTTTACCTCATTGCCTACTTCATGGAAACCCAAACTCCGTCCACAAGCTTTCGGGTGTATCATCTCCTTCTTCCACGACACCCCACCCCCACCCCATTCTTCGTTGTCACTTCTTACTCGCCGACCCTGAGCGTGAAGATTTGTTGCGATGCGAAGCTGTATGGTTTACTTTTGCCTCCATTTATGCTCTGAATTCATTACTATCTCTCTGGAATCCATGACCAATCGACCATAATCCATGTCGATCGACTCTCCCTTCCTCCTCGTCACCTTTGCTGCTATCTGGCCGGAATACCAGGCCAACCGACCGAAATTTCTCAGATCTGACTTCATTTTTAGTATAAATACGGTATATTTTTACATGTATTTTTTATCTGTATTTTGAAGGAGACCTTTTTATATTTTTTATTTATATTTTTGTTGTTTGAATACAACGGAATTAAATACAACCAATTGAACACATTGTAAAGTAGCTACAACTTAGCATTCCTATATTTTTTGAATTTTTACTGTATGAATACAGTGAATTAAATAAGTATAAAAATAATTATTCATTCGAATTTAATACAAACGAATACACCCTAGGACAAAGAATTAATAGTTACTAGCGGTAATTAGTTAAACTATATCTATGAGTTGTTAGAAGCGTCGAAACAAGATTGCTTCCCTTAAGTTTCTCTAAATTCGTCTAAATCATTTGTCCTGAACCAATTCAATCATCAATAAAATAAGGTTATTGTTGAATTTCTATAATCATGGTGTACGGTCTAAAATTGCAAGACTATGTACCTCGATAAGCTGCCTCCAATCCCGTTTAATCTCACGGCGGTTTGGTATCAAACTGAATTTAACTTTTGGTTCGAGTACAGTCCAATAGTCTTTATATTTTGTTGTAAAGGGAACACCTCCAACCCAACTTCACATGACAAGACATTAATTCTACCAACTACCCACGGTTCATCTTTTAAGTAATACTACTTGTAAACTTCCCACAAAACAAAGAGAGAGAAAAATCATGCTAGTGTGCAGAAGCCAATTTAATGTGACTGGAAATGAAAATTGTACCTGGGACGGTTTCGCCAAATAATCGGAACAGAGAGGAGCACATTTATTGTGTTGGGATGGGACTCTAGAAGTCATATGGATTGTAATTCTACTAAGCTAAATATTTAGCTAACCAAATTAAACAACAACATAACCATAAAAATCACAAAATGTATATATGATCACTTAATCATAATTGTTAAGAGTTCCACATCATATATAAAATTGAAACATGAACTTGAACAATTCTCACCCTAAAAGCTAGCTTTTGGGGTTGAATTAGGCCCAAAATTCATTTTTACGTGGTATCAGAGTCAAACCCCATTTCAATTCTTTGTTCACCGATGTTGTGCCCCCAAATTATATTGTTCACGCGGAGTTAACAAGGTCTGGACGTGCGGGGAGTGTTAAGAGTCCTACATCGGAAATGGAATGAGAACATGGACTCCTTATATGGACTTGGACAATCCTCCCCTCACAAGCTAGCTTTTGGGGTTGAGTTAGACCCAAGATCCATTCTTTACATGGTATCAGAGCCAGACACACTCCAATTCTTTGTTCACCGATGTTGGGCCCCCAAATTATATTATCTACGCTCCAGTTAACAAAGTCTGTGCGTGTTAAGGAGTGTTAAGAGTCCCACATCGGATATGAATGGAAACATGGACTCCTTATATGGATTTAGACAATCTTCACTCTAAAAGCTAGCTTCTGAGATTGAGTTAGACTTAAGATCCATTCTTTACCCTAATCATAGAATAAAAACTTATATGCATGACAAATATCTCTTATTCATTTGTTTGGTGTAAATGAAACGACACACATTTTATTCAGAACGTTAAAGCGCGTTTAGAACACTTTTACCGTTGGTAGTATATTATCGGATGAATGTGAGTTTCATTACATTTAGTGTAATTTGAACTACCCTAACATTTGTAGGCTCTCTTTTCTAATTACTTCTAGTTATGTCTAACCCCTACTTAATTACAACCTAATATAAACATTCACCTGAATATGTCTTTTTTCAATATATGAACAATTATTTACACCGACACAATTAATATCTGTGCTATATCCACAAAATTGTCTCTTATTTACCTCATCCACTCCTCATTAAACCTGCCCATACCATCCTAGAACAGGGTCAAAACTTGGGACGACATCCGATAGATCCAACATATATTAAGCAAGAAATGTCAAACAAAAAACATTATTGTAACTATGCATCGCAAGTCGTACCAAGAATGAGACAAGTTGTCTAGTAAACTCAATACAAAAAAAATAGACGAAACTGGAATTTAGACAATCTTACATTGCAATTGCACCATTAATACTTGTTTATAACTTATAAAATATATATTAATTAACCGAATTAATGATCAAGGATGAATAATAGTAACACTTTTGTCCCGAGTATCATCAAGTCGGTTGATAAGGTAGAGTGCATTACTAGTAACTCTAGCAACATTAGTAATCTTGCGTTTCACATCAGACCTAACCTTGCCGTCAATTTCCTTAAACCCATCAAGACAAGAATCTTCATTAGTCAAAGCAGCACTAACCCACGTCTCCAAATTACTCATTTGCCACTTGAATGCATTCCCTTTATGTAGATGCTTGAGTTCTGACAGTGTCTTGCTAAGCTCATCCATTGAGTCTCCCATCTGTTCGATGCAATCACTCAATGCTCCTTTTTCTCTCTTGCTTTCCACTTTCAGCTGAGACAGGAAACCCGACGCTTTGTGGCCCCGGGAAATGCTGACTTTCACGGCGGCTTGAGCTAAATCCTGGTGTTCGTTTTTTAAAAAGATGGTGCAGCAAAAAAAGTTGAAAGAATAATTAAGAATGTCTCTCAATAATTTTATTAAGCATATGAGGACTTTAAATGGTCAACTTGTAAATATAATCCGCAGAAAATCTGTATAACAAACTAAAATAACCTAATAGAAAACTTATTATGCTAAAGAATTACTACAATAACTGAAAGCAAATTTCAACATACCTGTGGAGTGTTGATAGTTGAGAAGGAAGAGAGAGTTCTGATGCAAATTGTTGGATAGCTTGCGTGCACGCACGATGTGCGGACAATGTCACTCGAAGAAGATGATGACGATGATGTGCTTATTGGTTTATTCGCAGTGGTGAAGTGGGAAAGATGGAGGAGAAGAAGAGCAAGAAGTAGGGTTTGGAGTAAAGGCATTTTCTTATCTTACACGAAGGATTCTTGATTTCTTGTGATGTTTTTCTTGTGAAAGTGTGTGGTATAGGCTGTTGGTAGGGGCAATGGGAAAGGGAATTATTATGAGGGAACAAGAAACAGAGAAGTGGCAGGCGTAGGGGGAGGTTAGCTGTGATTTCTTTAATATTGTAGGGGTTGGTGAATTGGTGAGCATGCATTTATAGGCCTTCATATTTTGGAGGAAGAATGATGCAAATATCATCTTGGCTTGTTCCCATCCTCATTTTAGTCTTATTGTCTTTAAAGAGATTAATTAAGAGTGCGCAACTGTACTCATGAAATTATCATGTGAGATTCGACTCTTAATTAGACAATTTTGGAAACACATTTACAATAAGGGGTCGTTATATAGTTGGTTATAGTTATTCAATTATTCGTAATATAGGGATTAGTTGTTAAGGAAGTTATGCATTATTTTATGCAAGAATTGATTATGCATAATTTTATTATTTATGTATTAGTTATTACATCTTTTATAGACAGATCTACTATATGGGCTGCGGATGCTTGATCACTCATTAGTTTTAGAACCAACTGAAAGTTTTTTGTTGGATTGTTGTACGCAGCAGATATTGAAAACTTGTTTCAAACCCAACAAACGTAGAACTATTTGACTATAGGATAATTTTAAACTCAAAACATAAGATTTGAATGGTACTTACATATTTACAATATCTGAAATCTTTATCAACTGTGAGTGCGCACGTGAATGCCCTTTCAATTGCAAGCTCCAAGCTTCAATGTATTACTCATTTGGAAAGCTACGAAATCCGACAGAGGTTCGAGAGAGTTTTTTGATTCTGAGTCTCTAAGACTTAGAATAATGATATGAAAATCAAGTGTAATGAATAATGAAATGTAGGTTTGAATTTATAGGTGAAAAATTAGGTCAAACCGGATTAGGGTTTGTCCTTGGGCCTGGCCCAAAATTCGAGGTGGATTAGGTCACCACGCTGGCGGCGCTGCTGCCCAGCCAATGGGTCCCGCAGCCCTGTGGCGCTGTGCCCCTACGGTGTGGGCCCCACGGCACTGACGTAGCCCTCCATCGCCTCGTTTTATTTTTCAACACATTCTTAATTAAATCCAAAATCTAATTTTGACTTAATTAAGATAATCATCATTCATTTAATTATCTCGATTCTAAATTGAATATTTAATACTCTCTCAATACATCCTTAGATCGAAGAGACAATCGACATAGTGTGACCCTACAAGCCTTCACATATCAACATTAATCAAATTAAGGTCTATGCGGAACTCCTAGACGGCGCCGCAAGACGAACTCAATATGTGAAGTACGTTTACACGAATCCAATAAACTTAACCTCTATGTGATAAGATAAAATTCCTTCATTCACGACACACTCGATCAAGATTAGGATTTGCCAAGTGTCTATCCAAATGACTTGATCATTATATCTCATCTTTATTAGTTGACAACTAGACCATATTCTAAATATATCTATTGTGTTGGCCAACGACTTAGTTAATCTAATATCACTGAGAATCTGAGTGTTCTCTTGAATATACATTCGAGGAATGAATCATAATCTTGGCTCAACTACCACCTTTAATCTACATCGTAATGTACCCAACACAAGTTGTATTTCAACCTATAAGGCATTTGAGCTTAGGACATGATCAAAATATATTATATTGTAGACAAGGTGCGCATTGACCTCAAGTCTAAGGACTTCTATCTCTCACACGATGATCATACTTTAGACAAGTATAACAAAAAATATATCAGCAAGGTATACCAATACTTTCAAAGTATCCATGTGTCCATCACGAGTAGTCATTACTCATAGCAGGTGAGACATACTACATCCTCTAAGGATGTGACGCAGACCACATGTCGACCTATCACATATCATCGATATCCCATTCTGATGATCATTAGTCGATGCTGTTTTAAGAGTTACATTATAATATTAACATCTCACATTATTAATAACAACGTAACATCTAGGGATGCATATTATAGAATATTATAAACAATCAACTAATAATTCAATAATTGCAGATACTAAAATATTAATCTCCATTAATAATAATACGAACGTGTATAAAATAAATTTGTCTTGATACAGATTGTCTCTAAGACATACATATACGTTTACCAACATCAGGACTTATATAGAGAAACTTGTATATCATTTAAATACATTAGTTGAGCACTTTGTCTTAGTCGCAATTTTTAGATTAAAAATAGTTGAGCATCCATCCTCATTTGAAAATTTTGAATTTGTCACTGTCTATGTTGTATAAAATAACGCATAGTTTCACTTATAACTTATATACTTTATGTATTAATTATTCGAATTTCTAAATTACAAATCAAACATCGTATTAGGTATGTTGAATTTTATACATAGCAAAAGAATGTAACCAAATATGGTATTACTTTAATTCATGATTAACATAACTTCTAATCGGCTATCAAACAACTGTCATGAAATCATCATGTGAGATTCGACTGTTAACTAGCCCAATTTGGAAACACATTTAAGATAAGGCATCACGTGGTTGGGACGTTAGCAAATAATGTCATAAAATGATTAAGTTTAATTCCATTGAATTTGAACAATGTTGAGACGAAAAGAAGTGAATGCACCGCCACTGAACTGTGAAGAGCACAGGGGTACCAGGAAAGCAGCACTGTATTGCTCTTTCACCTATATCTTTGTGAAGGAAAAAGTCCCGAAGGCGAAATCTATATCTAGGTTGGCACTTGTCTATTATTGACTGGCTATATCTTCGAGATCCAATCCGAAAAATGGGACATATAAAAAGGAAATAGGACAGCAATTATTTATCACGTGGGGACTAGGGTCCTAGTGTTCAGTTTATGGGTTACTTTAAGATGTCCAATGTATTACCACTCGTAACAATGTACATATTTATCATAGTGTTGTATAATTAGGGTAGAATTGAGATCCTTATTATAGAAGGATTCAATATTGTACACCTATATATATTTTGTATTAATAATAAAGGATCTTCAAGGGAGATTAATACAATCTTACATGGTATCAGAAGCCAAAAACTAAATTTTATTTCTTTCTTTCCTCCCCTCGATTTCTTCAAGAACCGATCCTTTCCTGAGAACAGAAAGTGATTGTCCTCTATTTTTTTTCCAATCTTGTCAAACAGAACAACAATTTTTTGTTGTTCTCTGTTCTTTCCTTCTTTCTCGAGAAGAACAAAAGTGATTGTCCACTTTTTAGACAACCTTGTCAGAGGAACCAAACAATTTCTTTCAAACCTAACCCATTACTCCTCGGCAACCTTGTCCTACCATAACACCACCGATTGCCCCCACCATTACCGAAAATTGACTCCATGATTCTCTGTCATGGCCAATCGACACATCTTCCCTTCTCCGGCAACCACAAACCACTGTGTCGGTGTCACAAAACATCGACATTCCGGTAACCCTATCATTCTCTAAAACAGTCCCAACACATCTCTGCAACCAGAACCCCACTAACGCAACACCACCACTTGACCCGACACCGACTATAACTAGACCATCGCCCCCACCTAACATCGATCCGATACCAGACCCTGTCACCCAACCCAACCGAGAACCCGCATCTACCACTACTACTAGTATCATGCTGCCACCTCCTCACCAAAATAGTCAACCTACCCCTGCCCCCACACACCGTATGAAAACTCATGCCCAACACGAGATTTTCAAATCCAAAGCCCAGTTCAACCTATCCACACAGACCATATCCCCAATTCCTAAAAATCCAAAACTAGCCAAACTAGACCCCAATTGGAATGCGGCCATGTGTGAGAAATTTAATGCTTTAACAAAACAACACACTTGGGATTTGGTTCCTAGACCGAATGGAGTGAATATAATCCGATGCATGTGGCTTTTTCGTCACAAATACAGAGATAGTGGTGACCTTGAGAGGTACAAGGCAAGACTTGTGGCTAATGGCATAAATCAGCATGAGGGTATTGATTGTGGTGAGACATTCAGTCCGATTGATAAAATGGCTATCATTCGCACGATTTTGAGTATTGCTATGGGTAAGCATTGGCCTATTCATCAACTTGATGTGAAAAATGCATTTTTGCACGGAGATTTGAAAGAGACTGTTTATGCAGCCGCCTGGTTTTGTTTATCCAGCAGTCCCTCAGTATGTATGCCATCTTTGCAAGTCACTGTATGGGTTGAAACATGCCCCTCGAGCATGGTATGATCGCTTTGCACGATTTGTTTTGCAAATTGGGTTTGTATACAGCAAGTGTGATAATTTTATATTTATTTTTTTATAGAGGTAGTAGCATTGCATATTTATTATTATATGTGGATGATATTGTGCTTACTGTCTCATCTGATTTGCTGAAAAATGAGATTATTGCCTTGCTCAAAACTGAATTTGCTATGACTGAATTGGAAAAGTTGAGCTATTTTTTGGGGATCTCAGTGACTCGATCTGCAGATACTATGTTTCTTTGTCAGCGTAAGGATGCAGAGAAGATTGTGTACAGGGCCAAAATGGCAAATTGCAAGATCATGTCTACTTTTGTTGACTCTAAATCAAAGCTTAGTGTTGTAGATGGTAATTTAGTGTCAGATCCCACCCTCTACATGAGTCTTGCAGGTGCACTACAATACCTTACTTCACTAGGCATGATATTGCTTATGCTGTTCAGCAGGTGTGCTTATTTATGCATGCCCCCACGGAGCCTCATTTTACTGCCCTCAAACGTATTGTTCGATACGTTAAGGGCACACTTGATTATGGATTGCATCTATACCCCCTCAGCACCGATCAGATTGTTATCATATACGGATGATGATTGGGCAGGCTGTATGGACACGCGACGCTCCACTTCCGGCTACTTGTGTTCTTAGGGGATAACCTCATTTCATGGTCTGCCAAGAGGCAAGCCAGCCTATCCCGTTCGAGTGCAGAAACTGAGTATAGAGGCGTTGCAAACTTAGTTGCTGAGATCTGTTGACTTCGAAACCTTCTTTTGGAGCTTCAGTGTCCCTTGCGTAAGGCATCTTTGGTTTATTGTGATAACATATCCGCCATCTATCTATCTCATAATCCGGTTCAACATCAACGAACCAAGCATATTGAGATGGACATCCACTTTGTTCGTGAGAAGGTTGCTCTCGGTCATGTCAAAGTATTACATATGTCTTCCTCTTATCAATATGCGGATATATTTACAAAATGCCTTCCTAGACAGCTCAGCCTTGACTTCAGATCCAGTCTTAGCGTTCAGCCTCATCCCGCTTAGATTGAGGGAGTGTATTAACATGTGTAACAATGCACATATTTACCATATTTTGTGGTGTATAATTATAATAGAATTGAGATCCTTATTATAAACGGATTCATATTGTACACCTATATATATTTTATTAATGAAAAAGACTCTCCAAGGAGATTAATATAATCTTACATAATATTTAATTAATTTTTGACCATTTAACCCCACATGGTGCTATGTTTGACATGGCTGTCAATTTACATTGGCGATAAGTTGCAAAAATCTACTCTCTTCTTTCTTTGACAATAAATGCGCACAATCAATGCCAAAAATTTGGTGTATTTTATGACCAAAGCCAGCCTATTGATACAAGGTATTATTTCATCATAGATTGTATTACCGAAGAAGGTAGAGCTCAAATATGTGAAATCCATGATTGAGTTGTGGATATTTTTACAAAATCTTTCAAGTTGAAGATTTTTGAAGGATGAGATCAAGAATTGCAATGAAAAATTAAAATTAAAGGGAAATTTGTGGGAACTTGTCCTGTAACAAGAAAAAAAGAAGAGGTAAAACAATCATGTCACAACTGTTCTAGCGTGCAACATGTTTTGAAAATTAATTTAATTGCTTTCTGTTGCTCGCAATTTCTCCTATAAATGAGTTCAATTCTCTCATTCTGTGACAAACAATATACAGTAGAGAGAGCAATCCACAAATAGTAAAAAGAAACTAGTGTGTGATGAAAAATAAAGAGTGTAAGTAATATTATAATAAGGGGGATTATTTCCATTAAATGAATAGTAGCCTTTTGAAATTATCAAATGTTACATTTTTCACGTTTACTTGGTTGGTATCCTTGTTACTGTCTTGTTCTTATTTATTAAGGTCGATATTATCTGGGGGCTATTTATTTCCCAACAGTAATTGCATGCAATCCGCCCCAGGGCACATGCGAGTTGGTAAGTGGCAAGGTGATTGGGGTACAACCACTCCGACGTCGCGGGTTCAAATCCGTGTGGTGACAGTCTTTGCTGAAATATTGTAAAGGTTGTTGCTGGGTTTGTGTCCCGTTGGTCCTCTCCCTTACAGGGTTGCCACTCACGCATATCCCTCGATTTACATCCCACCTGGCCAAGAGACCTCTAATACAGGTGGAAATTTCGCCTTCGAGACTTTCCATTCACAAAGTAATTGCATGCAATCCTATGTGAGATGGGAAAACAAATGTCAGAAAAGAGAGGAGAACTGGTACAATGTGATGGTCCATTTCATGTATATTATTGAATGTGAAATCACAAGGGAGCAAAGCAAAATAATTGGAAGAAAGTCTTTCCATTTTCACTTTATTTCCAAAGGGCAGGGCAGGGCAGGGCAGGGCGGGTGCGAGTTGCAGTGCAACAGTGCCCGGAAATGGCCCCTCTTTCCCTCCCATAAATGTTCCTTCACATGAAAAATCCTGCACCTGCCTAACACCGCCAATTTTCATATCCAGACAAAATATGGCAAGAAATGAAGGAAAATAATTCATTCACTCAAATGGCAAGTGCATCAATAAATTGGACAATCGTGAAGAGTGAATCAACCATTAGAAGTCGGTGATAAATGCTTCAACAAATTAGAAATTGATAACAAATACATTAAGGGGTGTTTTTACCTTCACCCAAACAATGTATAAATTTAATCTTACATATCTTATCTTATCTCATTAAATTTGGTATTATTTTATCCCACTCGTGAAATAAATTAGTTCCTAACAATTGAAAATTGCATCAACGACTAAAGAGAAATGCTTTATAATATCAAGTTTAATCTGAGATAGAGGTGCTTCAAAATACAAAATAAAATAATGAGGCATATAGAACTTTGAAGTAGTCCTTCAATAAGAAATCATTTCGTAACTATCCAAGACTTTGTAATAATCTATTAGAAAGAGAAAAAAACAAAGATACCAAAAGAATTTCCCCTTTTTGTTCAAAAAAGATTAATCAGGTGATAGTTAGCATGGTGAATTAATCCGATCCAATGATTTTACGGTTTGGAATTAGGTCAGATTAAGCGAGTCAAGGTAGTAGCCACAAAATTCATTGTAGCTTGAACAATAATTTCTTGATACTTCTGCAATAATTCTTCAGTTGAGAAAATAACCATATGCCCTCAAATGTTTGACCGGATCTTAACTATATGGGTGTCCTATTATCTCCTAGAATTTTAAAACCAAAAATGTATTGCTCCCTAAAGGTTGATCAGTCAAAGAAGTTGTATTTCACTTTCTCGAGAAAGAGTGAGAGGAAAAAATAAGTTATTAAAATTTTATTTTTATAATTATTATTTTATTTAACATTAATTTTTTGATTTTTTTAAAACTCTCTTTGTTTTTCATTTTTTTTACATCCGGCTTACGCCAGATTATTCCTCGAGATAGTAATCCGATTCCTCACCACTACTATAAGTATATCACATATAAACCTATAAGGTCCTGTTGACACCCAATTTTGTCCCATCTCTTATGATTTTATTCGTAATTTTTAATATTTTGACACTTTTAAAAAAAAATTAAAATATAGGCATATATGTATATATCCTCGTATTATTATTATCATTCGCATATTTTATATCATTTGCATTCTTATAATAATCATGAATTATCCGAAAATTCTATGTTATTTTATTCTCGCAAAATTGCATCGCATTTCCTTTTATTAAGCATTAAACATTTTGCAAATATTATATTAATATTACGTCGTTATGTTATTTTTAATAATTCACATCTTTTACAAAACAAGAAAAAAAATATATATATATTTTAATATTAAACCCCTCTTATATATTTTTTAAATCTAACCCAAAACAATTTCCTAACCCAATTAAATTCCCACCAAACCAATACTCACTAACCCATTCTACCTAACTCCCAAAACCCTTCTCTCATTTTTTAACCCAACACACCCCAATAACCCAAACCCAATTAAATCCCCAATCGCGCCCAACCGGACCAAAATTTCACCACATCATTCTCCCCTTCCCAAGCCCAATTCCCACAATCCACCAAAGCCCACCCGCTGGGCCCCAAACCCGAACCGACCCACCCACCCCATTCCCCATTTTTAAACCCCCAAACCCAACAAAAATGGGAAAATCAAAAAAAAAAACAAACCCTATCATTCTCCTTACCAAAGCCGGCTGACCCCATTACTCCCATACGGCTGACCCCATCGCCGCGGGCCACTCGCCTCGCCACCACCAACCCTCTGCCTTCACCAACCCCCCTCTGTTACGCTGACACCCCTAAAACCCGCGACCCATGCCCCTCAAATCCGCGATTTCTTTTGCCTTTAATTCAAATTTCAAACTCGTTCTTGGGGGGGGGGGGGAATCCACCTATAAATATCCCCCTTGTTCTTCATTTTTGGGAGGTTCGAAAATCCGTCTTTGAGGTTCGGAAATCTGTCTTTGGGAGTCCGAAAAAATCAAAACTAAAAAGGGTCAGTTTTTGTACCTAAATTTTGGTTTAAAATATTCTCTTTTAGTTCTTAATTTCAATCCGAAAATCCCTTTGTTCTTCACATTTCGAGTTGGGTCAAAAAATCTGAAAATACTACCTTCCTTTTCCTTAAATTCACCCTCAAAATATCTGTTTTTTTTTTATTTTTGGTTCGAATTCGGGTCGGGTCACTGCCGGGTCGGGTCATCTGGGTCGGGTCGAACATCAGAAACAGAAAAGATAAGAATCAGCATCCAAAAATCAAATTCGAAATCGCAAAATCGAATTCCAAACTTCTCCGAGCGGTCGACGAGTTGAAACACGCCTCGGTTAGCTACCAGGAGAAGGTCAGTAAATATATCCCCTCTCAATGTTGTTTTCTACATTTTTGTGCTTGTTTTTGTGTGTTAATTATATAGGAGTTTGGTACATTTACTTGATCGTTTGAGTCTGAGGGATTTATGAACCTGTTTGGTTAACTGCTTGGTGCTTAGATAATGCTCTGTTAATGTTTGTGTTTAATATGATGTGATGTATATCTTGTTTTAAGTACTTGTCTAGCAAGATTATTATTTAGGCTACTTGAATGATCAGTCCGTAAACTCAAAATTCCTCGTATTTCATTTTTATTTATGTGCTAGGTGTGTTTACTACTGATTTTAGTTGTCATTGATTATCTTAGCATGTTTAAATTTCGGTAGGGTCATTTAGTTTAGTTATATGATGGATCAAGTGTGTGGGTTAAGTCTCGCCTATCAAATGGATCATGAGGTTGATTAGTTTAGTATTATGTGATGTTTACTTGTTTAAATTGACTGTTATGGCTAAGTATGTTGTATTGAGGTCCCATCTAGTCTTACACGATGCTTAAAAAATCAGTTTAGGTGTTTAAGCTTGATGTAATTTTGCTATTGTTTGCTTTATCCCTGAGGTCCTATTCTAGAGTCATATAGCACAGAATCTATGATATGGTTGATTCCCAGCATGTTCTGCACCTTCTATCCATTAGAAATTAGGTCTAAGTTGTCTACAAGCATGTATATTTGAGTGATTTTAAGCTTGTATATATATGGGTTGGACGTGGAGAAAAGGATCCAATATATTTTTCTTGTTATTATCTTGCCTAAATGCGTAATCCGAACATGATATGTATTCTTGATCTAGAAATATATCTAAACATGTCATCTTCGAAGTTCTTCCTTAGCTACTCTTATTTTCATATGTTGTTGCAAAATTGATTTCATGAATGTTCTACTCTTTCATAAGCCTTACCATGCTATATTATATGCTAAATGTTGATACTTTTGCTCTAAGAACCGCTTGTTGGGTTATAATACATGCCCCTTTAGCGAAATTCTGAAATGCGTTTGTCTTATGTTTGGTTTATTTTGTGTTGGAGTGCATTCGTATGAGGTGATCAAATTCCAAAGCATATTCAAACCTCATGTCGATCGGCCTATATCTATTTCAAGAGATTAGTACATCTAGTAGGCTTGAACCATGTATATCACGAATATCCTTTATATATCAGCTTCATTTGCATGCGAAAATGGGCTTGCATGTTTGTTTAAAATTAAGAATTGGACTGATATCGTATTGGACCTGTCTTCTTTGTTTATTCCCTTAAAAACTGAAATTATAAGTTATTGGGCATGCCTTTTATTTCTGTGTGTGATGCGTTCTGCCAAGCCCAGTAGTAAGATGAAATATTTTAACTGCTACTCTTTGGGCTCGTTAGTCTGTTTATGTGACTTGTTATAACAAATACAAAAATAGATAAGATAGTTCTACTAATGATATTTAATTATGTGTGATAATTTTTCTCTAACTATGCTACTCATTTTCCCTTCACCCAATATATATATATATATATGTATATATACATATATGTATATACATATATGTATATATGTATATATACATATAGGTATATATATATTCATGTTCCGTTTACTAATCCTTTTCTTTTCTTTTATTTACGTGAAACACATCGTGGAGACTTGAAGAGTCTCATTATGAGACTCATCACAACTTTCTCAAATCAAGACACTGCATCTACGTTCATTGCATTCTCCGGCCTCGGAATTTCTACACAAATAGGGCGGGATGACATCATCATCCTCCCCAGTTTCCTCTTTTATTATTATTCTTTAATTTCGTTATTTCTATTCTTGGGCATGTAATAATTATTTTAATGCTTGTGTGATTGTTAGGATATTTAGAATAATTAGGCTGCGAATAGATGAATGAATAGGATAATCTAACTGTCGTTAGTTCATTTCTTAGGCTCGTTTGAATTAGAAACCAACCGCTAGCTTTATTTGTTTAGGACCGTCTTGTGTGTTCCAAACTTAGCCTCTAGTTACTTTGTTCTATTTTTTTTAGGTTCGTTATGCATGCTTTAATATCTTTCAAAAAATAATTTGGCTATCTATTATTCATTTTCTTTAATCCTAAAAAATAAGGTTTGCATTCTATCATATTTGCAACCTTGAAAGATTTTTTCATAAAAAATTGTTTCTTTTATTATTCAATTGCCAAATATGTATTTTTCTATATAAAAATATAACTTCTGGGCAAGGATGAAGACTTAAACCTTTTATCCGAGATCAACATGTTTAGTAGGCGAGGTGACTAAAATAACCAACAAGTTATATATTCGCAGCCACGACGTGATTATAGTGATCTTTTCTATTTCACCCGAGAGACCGACACGTTTAGTAGGCGAGGCAATCAAAATAAACTACATTAGTCATATGTTTTGCGACCACGACGTGATTGGAATGTTCTTTTCAAAATTTAAGTCTGAGCCCTCATGATCAAAACATTCAACGCTTTGAATACGGATATGAAATTATTTGTATTTAACTGTTTCTAACCGTTTGTTCTTGGCAGCTTGCAGGGATTAAAATAAATAACGGCGAATTATTCCTCGGAGTTTATTTATTCTATTTCTTTCTTTAATTCAGCTTTTATCCCGCTTTGTATTGTAATATTATTTATCGCACTTATGTAATTATTGAAATGCTTAGAATAGGCAAACTTAGGATTTATTCATAGGTTAGTTTAAGATTTGAAACCCGTCGCTAGCTTATTTATTTGTAGGCTCGCAAACTTAGAAATCCTTCGCTAGTTTATTTATTTTAGGCTTGTCACGCGAATTCAAGATTTTCAAAACAACTTTTGTCATCTTTTATTTGCTTTATTAAATCATACCGAATAAGTTTATCTTTCGTCAATTTACAATTCATTGATTCCCAAAATTTTACCCTTTGGCATTATAAATAAATTGTTTTACTATCAATTGTCAAAAATATATTTTTTAACTCTACATGCATTTCTCTTTAGATATCGTATAAATGCATATTTTGAAAAATCTCTACATTTATCTATCTTTTAAAAATGCATCCTTTTTCTAATTATTTGCAAACGTCTTTTAATCTATTATACTTGTAAAACATGCATTATTTCTACCAATAATTAACTTTGAGTTTTACTGGGATAACCGCAAGTTAGCGGATCTTAAAGGATGCCTAACCCCTTCCCTTTAGGATAATAAAGAACCCTTACCTAGAATCTCACTAGTTTATGAGACCTTAAAATTGGAGTTACATGGCAGCATTTAGTTTAATATTTAGGTGTCCTAATTCACCGTAAAAATAATTAGGTGGCGACTCCTCAACCCTTTTACCCAGGAATCACCGGATACGCCCTCAAGGCCCGCTTTGACCCGAGCGTAGGTCGAAAATCGGGCGCCAAGACAAAGATGGCGACTCATTGGGAATTTTCAGGTTCTTAACCATAGCAAAATTCAGGTTAATTATTTGTGCTTTTACTTTCACTCTTTGTTTGATATATGCTTTGATTTGTTTCCTTTGTGAAATTTTGCATGCGTAACTGCTTTAATTTTCATATTTTTACTGCTTATTTTAAATTGGCATTTCGCTCATATTTCTTCCACTCTGGAAAATTGACACTATCACACACTACACGCGAGGTGTGTTTTGCGCACCCGCAAATTTCTTTCAATCTACCAAATTTTAGGAGAGTTGGCGTATGCTTGAGTGACCGGACCATCTGGTGGCCGCGTAGCCTTCTCACTCGAGTAGTCCGCTCGGGAACCTTGTGTCTAGTCACCAAGTCTTAGAAAATTTAAGATAGAGCTATACCACCCTTTATTTTTAAGTCTTCCATGCATACACCTTAGTTGGGTCGATCCTTGGTATCGACTCCCCAATTAAGAAATCCGCCAAAGATGTCTACGGGTCTCACAACCCAACGACCAATCATCATATTATGTGTAGCGTGATAAGGATAGACTAATCCAAGACTAATCATGACATCTTTGAAATTGGAAAGTGTACATTCATTTTGTCTCATTTCCGACAAAGCATCGCAGTTTAGCAGCTTGGATCAAATCTGTCGTAATCCCGCATATCTGGCGTTTAGGCCCACCTCTGGCATAAGAGAGGCCCCTTGTATATTAGGACGCGCATATACAATTTGCTTGCTATTTTTTACTGCTTTCCACTCTGTATATATTATTTGAATCAATAATTACTCACCTTATACTAATTTGGTTTTCTTCATTTTTCAGGAGATTCATTTTGCCTTATTTATTTCCCCAAAAGTTGATTCGTGTTGACTAAAACTGGCGGAGCACCCCATCTGTTATTTCCCAATCATGTCTATCCAAATTGTATAAGTACTTAATGAAAAAAAACGCTATTTAAATTGAGGCCTAAATCGCATTTATGCATTTTAATGTATTTTTGCCTCCACCTTTTGAAAGCTTAAAATGACAAATCTGCACTGCTTTTGCTATTATAAAATATGTTTTGTTCAATAATTCTCTTTTCTTTTTTCATCATGCAAATTAATTTATCGGCAGTATGTGACATATAATGAAACAAGCAAACAAGGTCCCAAACAAGCAAGGCTTCGAAGAATATAAGGAAGACTCACAAGCGGAAGAATTGAGGCATTTTTGGAATAAGTCGAAGCCAGATTTGGATGAAACATCAAGATGGTTGATAGTCACAAGCATTGGCACGGACGTTTGCCATTTGTACTCTTGGGCTACCACACTACGATCAAGACTTCTCTTTGGGGCAATGTTATATCTTTTGCAGTCAAGTGGATACATAATCATATACTAAGAGACTGATTGATGAAAAGCAGATGGACGCAGTTGTCCGGGGCAACCTTATCGGAATAGAATGGCCAAAGATTTTTAACCGGGGCAATTGGTGTCAAAACGCATATCCCTACACCAGGATGAAGCCAAAGAAAAGATTGAATTGGCAAGGGCCTTACACGGTTCACCAAATGCTGACTGGAAGAACACTAATCCTAGCTGAAATGGACGACGAAGTTTGGCCAAAAGCTATCAACGCAGATGCGGTGAAAAGATACTACATTTAGGATTTTTTGCTTAACCTGAACTACGTCATGACCTGATTCCCTCGGCGGGATATGTAGGCGGCCACATCGGCTTCGGTCCCATCTTTAGAAAAACCTTACAACCCTCATTTCTTTGTAATGAACTACGTCATGACCTGATTCCCTCATGGGGATACGTAGGCGGCCTAAATCGGCTTCGGTCCCACCATTAGAAATATTTTCTCCTTTATCTAACATATGAAAAATGCACCCATCTGATCACCCTGATAGGACAGGCAAGCAATCTACACAAGACTCGGTTGTCCGTTTAAAAGATCATCATCCTCATATATCGAAAACTGGGGCATTTTTAAGGGATCACTGTCGGGGGACGCCGATAAACATGGAAAAACATCGGCAAACTAAGTCTTCAGCCTAAGAGGATTTTGGATAAGACGTTTGCTTTGTTTCACCGCATGTCGCTGCTCGACAGACATTTACATATATGCATACTTTATTATAAGCGATTTATTTCCACCAAATATTTTCATTAAAATTTGACAAGATTTTTTGCATACTTTCTTATACACAGTTTATTTTCACCAAATATTTTCATTAGAGTTTGACAAGATATTTTACATATATGCCTACTTCCGTATAAGCAAATCATTTTCAACAAATGTTTTCATTAGAGTTCGACAAGAACTTTTTAATGATAAGCATACTTTCTTATAAACAACTCATTTTCAGCAAATGTTTTCATTTAACGGTTAGCCAAGACTGGGAACCAGACAGGGGCTACAGGTCCGAATCAGCAGGACATGCAGCTATCAAGAGCCAAAGCTATCAAGTCAACGCGAATCAACCGCCCCTCCCCAAACTCACAAATTTTCTTTGAGTACAGGTTCTTCAGGTTGAAAAAGCAGGGAAGCCACATCAGTTATGATCAATTCCCCAAAGAATTTCGGCACTACAACTCACTACAAGGATTACGTTCTTGTTCTGCATTTATACGAAGACATCATCTTGACCTACAGGGTCCCGACTATTATGTCTGCACAAAGATGTTATTTCGGATCACAAAGAACCACAACAAGGCAAACCCGACGGCAAAGACGTCGCATCACATTTTCGCCCGTGCCAGGACGACATTTCAATTCACATGAGTTTGGATCGGCAGAAGATTCAGCACAACGTGGAACCCTATTACAGCAAACTGACGGCAAGGATGTCACTTACATCTCTTACAACAGGACAACATTACAATAACGTCATCGACGTTATGGCAGCACACAATCATTTTCTACAAAGATCTCAAAGAACGCCAACAAAGCACTACAATGGCGTCTTCAAGACACTATCTTTACGGCAATGCAAAGAACTATCTTTACGGCAATGCAACAAATATCTTGTACCGCGTCTCAACGGCGTCAACAACATTACAATGGCGTCTTCAACGGCAACTATCTTTACCGGCGTCTCAACGACGCCATGACCTACAATGACGCGTCTTGTTGCGGCGACTATCTTTACGGCAACACAACAACTATCTTTTACAAGATCTCAACGACGTCAACAAAGATTACAATGACGTCTTCAAAACAACAACTATCTTTACGGCAATGCGACAACTATCTTTACCGCATCTCAACGGGCGTCAACAAAGATTACAATGGCGTCTTCAACGCAGCTGACTATCTTTACAAAGATTACAACAACGTCATTGACGTTACTGCAGCACATCAACTATCTTCAACAGCATTACAACAACGTCCACGACGTTACGGCAACACGACATCTATTTTTACAGCATTACAATGACGTCAACAACATTTCAACGACGTCTTCAGCGCAACGCCTATCTCTTACAACAAACAACATTACATTCTTGCAACAACGTCATCACAATGACGTCTTCAACACAACACGTCGATACAACGACGACATCAGCGTTATCATTACAACGACATCAACAACATTACAATGATGTCGCCGACAACACGCCATCTGGCGGCGTCACGAACAACGCGCCCATACAATGGCGTCATGAATAACACGCCTACGCAATGGCGTCTTACGCAAAACAATTATCTTTTACATTCTTACAACGACATCAGCGGCATTACAATGATGTCATCGCGAACGCCGCCCATACAACGGCGTCATCAACAACACGCCTATGCAACGACGGCGTCTTACGCACAACATTTATTTTACAAAGATTACAACGACATCAACAACATTACAATGATGTCATCAGCAACCCGCCCATACAACGGCGCCACGAACAACGCGCCCATACAATGGCGTCATGAATAACACGCCTACGCAATGGCGTCTTCTGCAAAACAATTATCTTTTACATTCTTACAACGACATCAACGGCATTACAATGATGTCATCAGCAACGCGCCCATACAGCTGGCGTCATCAACAACACGCCTATGCAACGGCGTCTTACGCACAACATTTATTTTACAAAGATTACAATGGCGTCAACGCATTACAACGACGTCTTCAAAGACAACATTTATTTTTACAAAGATTACAATGGCGTCAACAAAGATTACAACGACGTCTTACGCACAACATTTATTTTTCTGATTACAACGACGTCAACAAAGATTACAACGGCGTCTTCAAAGACAACGATTATCTTTTACAAAGAAAACAACATTACAACAACGTTCTCGGCGTTACATGCGACAACAATCGTCTTTTACATAATTACAACGGCGTCAACAATATTACAACGGCGTCTTCAACACAACATGTCAATACAACGACGTCATTTCAGGCGCCCACCTTATAATGCGGGTATTTTAATTTCAGTCAGGCGCCCACCTTATAATGAGGGTATTTTTAATTTCAGTCATGCGCCCACCTCCTAATGCGGGTATTTCTAAGTTATTTTCTCTACAATTTTTCTCAGCAGTTATACACTAATTATATCTTAAGCTTTAGTTTGCAGGAGTTTTTAATTTGCAGGAACTTCATCACAGCGTGGGACTATCTCTTACTGACAAGAGACAAATTGGTCGACACCGCTTCGAACGTCGATCCGCTTTTCCCATTAGTTTCTCGCATCAACGACCAGTGTCATCCTAAGTCGACACTGGGGCATTGTTGTTTGAATGTGCACCATTTTTTTTCAACTTCTTCCCCCCGGGGATTCTATTTCTTACCATGCAGTCCCGATGATCGGGACAAAATTGGCTACTCAGTCAACTTCTTTGGCCGAAAACTCTTTCATCGTCTCCGTCCAAAGAGGGGCATCTGTTGACACCCAATTTTGTCACATCTCTTATGATTTTATTCGTAATTTTTAATATTTTGACACTTTTAAAATTTTTTTAAAATATAGGCATATATGTATATATCCTCGTATTATTATTATCATTCGCATATTTTATATCATTTGCATTCTTATAATAATCATGAATTATCCGAAAATTCTATGTTATTTTATTCTCGCAAAATTGCATCGCATTTCCTTTTATTAAGCATTAAACATTTTGCAAATATTATATTAATATTACGTCGTTATGTTATTTTTAATAATTCACATCTTTTACAAAACAAGAAAAAAAAATATATTTTAATATTAAACCCCTCTTATATATTTTTTAAATCTAACCCAAAACAATTTCCTAACCCAATTAAATTCCCATCAGCCCAATACTCACTAACCCATTCGGCCCAACTCCCAAAACCCTTCTCTCATTTTTTAACCCAACACAGCCCAATAACCCAAACCCAATTAAATCCCCAATCGCCGGCCCAACCGGACCAGCCCACCACATCATTCTCCCCTTTCCCAAGCCCAATTCCCACAATCCACCAAAGCCCACCCGTCGGCCCCAAACCCGAACCGACCCAAATTCCCATTCCCCATTTTAAACCCCCAAACCCAACAAAGCGGAAAATCAAAAAAAAAAACAAACCCTATCATTCTCCCTTACCAAAGCCGCCGACCCCACACCCCCATACCGGCGACCCCATCGCCGCCGGTCACCTCGCCTCGCCACCACCAACCCTCTCGCTTTCACCAACCCTCTCATTACGACACCCCTAAACCCCGCGACCCATGCCCCTCAAATCCGCGATTTCTTTTGCCTTTAATTCAAATTTCAAACTCGTTCTTGGGGGGGGGGGAATCCACCTATAAATATCCCCCTTGTTCTTCATTTTTGGGAGGTTCGAAAATCCGTCTTTGAGGTTCGGAAATCTGTCTTTGGGAGTCCGAAAAAATCAAAACTAAAAAGGGTCAGTTTTTGTACCTAAATTTTGGTTTAAAATATTCTCTTTTAGTTCTTAATTTCAATCCGAAAATCCCTTTGTTCTTCACATTTCGAGTTGGGTCAAAAAATCTGAAAATACTACCTTTCTTTTCCTTAAATTCACCCTCAAAATATCTGTTTTTTTTATTTTTGGTTCGAATTCGGGTCGGGTCACTGCCGGGTCGGGTCATCTGGGTCGGGTCGAACATCAGAAACAGAAAAGATAAGAATCAGCATCCAAAAAATCAGAATTCCGAAATCGCAAAAATCAGAATTCCAAACTTCTCCGAGCGGGTCGACGAGTTGAAACACGCCTCGGTTAGCTACCCGGAGAAGGTCAGTAAATATATCCCCTCTCAATGTTGTTTTCTACATTTTTGTGCTTGTTTTTGTGTGTTAATTATATAGGAGTTTGGCTGTTTACTGAATTTGTTTGAGTCTGAGGGATTTATGAACTGTTTGGTTAACTGTTTGGTGCTTAGATAATGCTCTGTTAATGTTTGTGTTTAATATGATGTGATGTATATGCTGTTTTAAGTACTTGTCTAGCAAGATTATTATTTAGGCTACTTGAATGATCAGTCCGTAAACTCAAAATTCCTCGTATTTCATTTTTATTTATGTGCTAGGTGTGTTTACTACTGATTTTAGTTGTCATTGATTATCTTAGCATGTTTAAATTTCGGTAGGGTCATTTAGTTTAGTTATATGATGGGTGAAGTGTGTGGGTTAAGTCTCGGCCTATCAAATGGATCATGAGGTTGATTAGTTTAGTATTATGTGATGTTTACTTGTTTAAATTGATTTGTTATGGCTAAGTATGTTGTATTGAGGTCCCATCTAGTCTTACACGATGCTTAAAAAATCAGTTTAGGTGTTTAAGTTTGATGTAATTTTGCTATTGTTTGCTTTATCCCTGAGGTCCTATTCTAGAGTCATATAGCACAGAATCTATGATATGGTTGATTCCCAAAGATGTTCTGCACCTTCTATCCATTAGAAATTAGGTCTAAGTTGTCTACAAGCATGTATATTTGAGTGATTTTAAGCTTGTATATATATGGGTTGGACGTGGAGAAAAGGATCCAATATATTTTTCTTGTTATTATCTTGCCTAAATGCGTAATCCGAACATGATATGTATTCTTGATCTAGAAATATATCTAAACATGTCATCTTCGAAGTTCTTCCTTAGCTACTCTTATTTTCATATGTTGTTGCAAAATTGATTTCATGAATGTTCTACTCTTTCATAAGCCTTACCATGCTATATTATATGCTAAATGTTGATACTTTTGCTCTAAGAACCGCTTGTTGGGTTATAATACATGCCCCTTTAGCGAAATTCAAAATGCGTTTGTCTTATGTTTGGTTTTTTTTGTGTTGGGTCTGTTCGTATGAGGTGATCAAATTCCAGCATATTCAAACCTCATGTCAGTCGGCCTATATCTATTTCAAGAGATTAGTACATCTAGTAGGCTTGAACCATGTATATCACGAATATCCTTTATATATCAGCTTCATTTGCATGCGAAAATGGGCTTGCATGTTTGTTTAAAATTAAGAATTGGACTGATATCGTATTGGACCTGTCTTCTTTGTTTATTCCCTTAAAAACTGAAATTATAAGTTATTGGGCATGCCTTTTATTTCTGTGTGTGATGCGTTCTGCCAAGCCCAGTAGTAAGATGAAATATTTTAACTGCTACTCTTTGGGCTCGTTAGTCTGTTTATGTGACTTGTTATAACAAATACAAAAATAGATAAGATAGTTCTACTAATGATATTTAATTATGTGTGATAATTTTTCTCTAACTATGCTACTCATTTTCCCTTCACCCAATATATATATATATATATATGTATATATACATATATGTATATACATATATGTATATATGTATATATACATATAGGTATATATATATTCATGTTCCGTTTACTAATCCTTTTCTTTTCTTTTATTTACGTGAAACACATCGGGAGCTACGAAGAGTCTCATTATGAGACTCATCACAACTTTCTCAAATCAAGACCTGCATCTACGTTCATTGCATTCTCCGGCCTCGGAATTTCTACACAAATAGGGCGGGATGACATCATCATCCTCCCGCTTTCTTCT
The DNA here is from genome assembly GCA_029783415.1 of Anisodus acutangulus. Lineage (NCBI taxonomy): Eukaryota > Viridiplantae > Streptophyta > Magnoliopsida > Solanales > Solanaceae > Anisodus > Anisodus acutangulus. The sequence continues at coordinate 14,074,590 of CM056502.1, read as the reverse complement.
TTTATTATTATTCTTTAATTTCGTTATTTCTATTCTTGGGCATGTAATAATTATTTTAATGCTTGTGTGATTGTTAGGATATTTAGAATAATTAGGCTGCGAATAGATGAATGAATAGGATAATCTAACTGTCGTTAGTTCATTTCTTAGGCTCGTTTGAATTAGAAACCAACCGCTAGCTTTATTTGTTTAGGACCGTCTTGTGTGTTCCAAACTTAGCCTCTAGTTACTTTGTTCTATTTTTTTTAGGTTCGTTATGCATGCTTTAATATCTTTCAAAAAATAATTTGGCTATCTATTATTCATTTTCTTTAATCCTAAAAAATAAGGTTTGCATTCTATCATATTTGCAACCTTGAAAGATTTTTTCATAAAAAATTTGCTTCTTTTATTATTCAATTGCCAAATATGTATTTTTCTATATAAAATATAACTTCTGGGCAATGATGAAGACTTAAACCTTTTTATCCGAGATCAACATGTTTAGTAGGCGAGGTGACTAAAATAACTAACAAGTTATATATTCGCAGCCACGACGTGATTATAGTGATCTTTTCTATTTCACCCGAGAGACCGACACGTTTAGTAGGCGAGGCAATCAAAATAAACTACATTAGTCATATGTTTGCAGCCACGACGTGATTGGAATGTTCTTTTCAAAATTTAAGTTCGAGCCCTCATGATCAAAACATTCACTGTTTTGAATACGGATATGAAATTATTTGTATTTAACTGTTTCTAACCGTTTGTTCTTGACAGCTTGCAGGGATTAAAATAAATAACGGCGAATTATTCCTCGGAGTTTATTTATTCTATTTCTTTCTTTAATTCAGCTTTTATCCCGCTTTGTATTGTAATATTATTTATCGCACTTATGTAATTATTGAAATGCTTAGAATAGGCAAACTTAGGATTTATTCATAGGTTAGTTTAAGATTTGAAACCCGTCGCTAGCTTATTTATTTGTAGGCTCGCAAACTTAGAAATCCTTCGCTAGTTTATTTATTTTAGGCTTGTCACGCGAATTCAAGATTTTCAAAACAACTTTTGTCATCTTTTATTTGCTTTATTAAATCATACCGAATAAGTTTATCTTTCGTCAATTTACAATTCATTGATTCCCAAAATTTTACCCTTTGGCATTATAAATAAATTGTTTTACTATCAATTGTCAAAAACATATTTTTTAACTCTACATGCATTTCTCTTTAGATATCGTATAAATGCATATTTTGAAAAATCTCTACATTTATCTATCTTTTAAAAATGCATCCTTTTTCTAATTATTTGCAAACGTCTTTTAATCTATTATACTTGTAAAACATGCATTATTTCTACCAATAATTAACCTGAGTTTTACCGGATAACCGCAAGTTAGCGGATCTTAAAGGATGCCTAACCCCTTCCCTTTAGGATAATAAAGAACCCTTACCTAGAATCTCACTAGTTTCGCAGACCTTAAAATTGGAGTTACATGGCAGCATTTAGTTTAATATTTAGGTGTCCTAATTCACCGTAAAAATAATTAGGTGGCGACTCCTCAACCCTTTTTACCCAGGAATCACCCGGATACGTCCGCGCTCCGCTTTGACCCGAGCGAGGTCAAAATAGGGCGCTACAGGTCCTACTCTTGCTCACAGGTTTGAAACCACGCTACAAGTCTCCAGCTGAATTTTAAGTTCTCCTTTTTACCCTCCCGCTATGCTTGGACTTCGCCAAAACAGACATTCTCAGCGACACACATAAGTTCTTCTCTGAAAAACCTCGCCGGATTCTTCTCTAAGGTGGAAGGCGTCAAATTTACACGAAGGATTCTCATGCCTAAAGCTTGTACGACACACATTTTCCCACCAATTTGGGTCCTTTGTCTCCGAGTTTGCTTTTCCGGCGGGGTAGCGTAAGAGAAAGATAGGGAAAGGAAGTTAAAAGCAGCTTGGTCAGTAGATGCGCAAAGCCTAATTCGGCACGCCCAGATTGTTTTAGTGAGGTTAGATTTCGACTTCAAAATTTGAGAATTTCGATTCATTTTCAGTTCCTAGTGTTTAGAGATGGCAGTGGATCCTGGACCCGGTCCGTATTCGGTGGATCCAGATCCATTTTATATGATATGGATCTTCAAAATTTGGACCCGACGGATCCGAATCTGACCCAGATCCATTTCTGACGGATTTGATCTGGATCTGGATCTTGTATTTGAGATCCGTATCCGGTCCAGATCCGACCCGTGGATCCATTTTTTATTAACTATATTCATAACCTAGAATGTAATTTTATAAGTATTTTCTTAAAATTGCTAAGCACGTCCTTGCAAGTTTAATTCTCAAAACAAGTTTAATTTATCCCTGCGTTAACTCAAAAACCAAAAAATAAAGAGGTAACTTCGATAATAAAATCAATGTTATATTAGTGAATGACTAACATCTCCATAGACAAGTAGTTAAAATTATATTCACTTCATTTGTGAAGATTCCAAGCACATGCAAGTTCTGCATTGTGGAAATACTAGTCAACATTTTCCACAACTATTGTCATTATCCAACATTTTCAATTAATAGCTCACAATCAAAACGAGACAACGAACAAAATATCTCATATGAACATTTCAAAATTGAAACACAGTAAACTGTTAGCTAAGTAAAAATCATTTGCCAATTCAAAAAAAAAATCTTAGCAAGGTTACATTCTTAGCAAGGCAAATTTTTTTACATGTGGATCCAGATCCGATCCATGGATCCGATGGATCTGGATTTGTATATGATTTTTATTGACCCGATGAATCTGAAATCAGGTATGAAAAACGGATCTGGATCTGGATCTAGTAGGATCCGGTCCAGATCCGTTCCGTTGCCATCCCTACTAATGTTCGTCGGCCGATATTGATAGTTGTCTCCACCTACGGCGAATTTGCCACTATAGAATTCGTTGCGATCGGTGGAATCAACGGCACACATAATTGCCTGATTGCTCCTCTGTTTTGGCATAGAATTTGACTCGGCCTCACCGATGCAGAAGAAAACCCCCATGCACCACGAAACCGCCGCAGCTCCGCTGTTACCTCCAGCGGCTAAAATTCTCCATATCCATTGAACATAGTTATACCGGCGGCAACATTATCAAGCAGATGCAAAGGGTAATACTCACTGCTACTAGGGTTTTTCACAGCCATGAGTTTGTCCTATTTATTGATGATTGTTGTTTTTCTGAAAGAGTCATCTGAGAGTTTTAGCTCATCATAACCTAATTTTGTTTCTTACTCACGGAGAACAATCTCGACATATTCAAAATAAAGTTATAACTTGACTAAAAAATAACATGCTTAATTCAAAATCCTAAAATATAAAACACTTAAATCTAATGATAACAAGTTTCCGAACAAAAATTACTTCAGACACTTTACAACCCCTAAAACGACGATCCAAACGTTTAGGTATGCTTGATGTATTGAGCCTACATTATTGTTTGCAGAAAAAAATATCAGGTTCTATATAAAATATTGATGTTGTAAAGTCTTGAGACATGACTAATATTTAGTTAAATTATGAAAAAATGTGAATTTCATCCTTTGAAATAATACCTAGTGTTGACAAATGAATAATACCCCTATTGCGCAATACTTTGTTGCACAAAAGGTACTTTTATAAATTTTTTCTGCGATATTTTTATTGCTTCTCTTTTTTTTTTTATCACTTAAGTATACGATAAAATTTAGCATAACACGTGGCAAGGCCGGATGTGCAATTCGAGGCAAGATAGAATGCTCACAAGTTTGGTTAACATGCAAGCCCAGAGTAAGCAACTTAGAAAACGAAACCAGACAAATTGCTACGGCCACAATAGGGGGAAGTTATGAGCATTGATCACTATTGATAGGGTCTAAATATGAGATGTTACTCTTACCACATTTAAGGCTTTTAATTCGTAATTATTGTACTTTAATTTGGAGGAATTTGCGGGCATTAAGACCATGTTTCCACTCCTATAAAAGGAGTTCAAGTGTTCAACCTTCATGCACGTTAGAAGGACATCCAATCTTACGCTTAACAATTTCAATTTCTGCAACTTAGCAATAAAGTTATTCTAAATCATTTTGTTCCAGTTTAGTATTGTTCAAATAGAATCCCGAAGTCACTCCGGAGACATCTTCATCAGGAGATACATCCGAGCTCAAGCTATCCAGGCTATTATTAATCAATTCTATTTTGTTTCATTTCGTTCCTTATTAGCATTTTACTAATTTCATTATGTTATTCATTGTTTAAACTAATTCACGTATTCTTTAAACCACTAAATAAATTTAACTAGACCTTTTTAAGGCAAACACATATGTACTTTTAGTTTTTACAAAATTGAAAAACTTTTCGAGATGGTGTTTCGTTGAAAATGTTGTCCACAAAAGAATGTCAACACTTTCTGGAAACAAATGCTCAAGCAAGTATCACTGTTGGAAGGGTCATAACCCCTTTCCTCCGGAAGCAAAATCACTTCGCAAACAATTTCTTGTTATGATTGAGCCAAAAGTTTTGCTCTTTCCATTTTATTCATTATTTTTTCTCAAGCTATGTAATTTTTTAAAGTCACCAAGGTGGCTAGATCTTAGTAATAATAGGAAAAATAAGAAACAAAGAGCAAGACAAATATTCAATCTAACCTCATTTTGACTAGATAGATGTGAAAAATAATCGTCTATACTTTATTGGTCAAAATTCAAAAAGATCAAGTGGTCAAATCATGCGCTGATACGTGGCCATGGGCTACAGGTCAGATCTAAGTGAGAGGCTCCGGACAAGCACTTGTGGTCGACTAAGGATGAGATTTAATCGTCGCCTCAGGAGACAAGGACTACATAGATTCTGGAGATGCGCGTCAGTTCACCCATTAAATACGAGCAAGCCCAACAGACAGTCATTACGAGGTATTTCAAGACATCCTCCCGCCTTTATTATAATTTATTTCCGGTATTATCATTGGTAGTAAAGAGGGATTAATTCTTGGATCATGCACCTCATAGCTCAAGTATAAGTAGAGGCTTTCATTTCGATGTAACATATTCTGAATTTCATAAGAAAACAATATACTTAACAATTTCATTTTGATTCTTTGTTCTTAGTTAAAAGCTCACAAGCTATGCTAGTAGCATTGTCTCGAAATTTTAGCTCACACCGTCATTGGGGCTCAGACAATCTACTTTGAATACCATTTGACCTTCTCATCCTAGTTTTATCTTATACATCTTGCTTATTATCTTGTTAATGTGGTTATATTGATCCACATTTTCATAACCATGTATATAAGTAAATATTTTGACGCCCACCGTGGAGTTTGGACAATTGTGTATCATTGTGACTCATTCTTTTCACACTAACTCGTTTAAGTTTCTTGCTCACCAAAGCTTTTTTCAGATATGGAGAACAACAGAATCAACAACCAGGTCAATATTAACAATATGAATGGCGTTCCTCTTAGACCACAACTGTCTACGGAGGAGCACACGACTGGTGAGACTCATCATGGGGAGCGGACTGCTCCCCAGGGAAACGGCCGCACCCAGCGATAACCAGAGAGTCAACCCCTAAAGACGAACCTTTAGAGGAAACAATGAAGATCCTAAGAGCGCATCAGAGGATGATTATATAGACCATCTCCAGCGGCATGACCAAGTCATGTCTGAGATTCAACGAGCATTGTCGGGGCTTTAAAAAATCACAATGAAAGAACTGGGGCGCCCTCAAGATCACCCATAACCACGGGGATCGAGAACGTTACCTTGGGGGTAGAGGCATGATCGAAAGATGGTCGGGACGGAGGTCCCGGAGACGGATTCGGGAATGGAAAAATTCTGGTTGACCATTTCAAGGCCAAATTAATGAAGTACATGAACGATATCAACACAAAGATGGAGCAGAATGTAAAGGAGTTTCATGCTTATATGGATCAAATCTCGGGTGCACCACCAGTCCTTAAGGGTCTGGATTCCAAAAAGTATATAATATAATATTTTCTAATATTCTTTCATTAATTGTATATCTCCTATTTTAAGTAGAATTATAATCTTTTTGTAATTAGGCTAATTAGTTACCTAGTTTGTATCAAAGTAAATATTCTTGTAACCTTATATATATTGTAAATCATTCATCAATAAAATTAAGGAACATATTCTTTTATGGTATCAGTAGCCTAAAACTACAAACTCTACCCTAGCCACCGATACACCTTCTCGGCCGCTACCTTTTTTCCACGTCGGCACCTAGCCCACATTGGAACCCTAGTTGCCGACCTCTCTCGACTGCCCCCTATTTTCGCCACGACCGAACCCTAGTTTTTCTGGCCATTCAACCTCTCTCTTCCTCCTAAATTTCCTCTTTCATGGCTGACAAAACCAAATTTCATCCGACACTTGCCGTAAACAACATTAAAAACTTCATCTCTGTGACTCTTGAGATGGAAAATGGTCAATACTCTTCGTGGGCGGAGCTTTTTAAGATCCATTGTCGTGTTTGCGAAGCTATCGACCACATCATCCCTCCCACGCTGAAGTCCACAGACGTACCATTAGCTTTGACTTCTGATGATGCACTCTGGTCTCATTTGGACGCAACCGCCCTCTAGTGGATATACGACACAATATCTAATAATCTATTGCACACTATCATTGAGATCGATGCCACTGCCCGCCAAATGTGGGAACGTTTGGACAGTATTTTCCACGACAACAAAACTCAACGAGCATTACACCTTGAAAATTAGTTCAAGGACGTTCATAAGGACGATTCCCAAATGTGTCTGCCTATTGTCAAGAACTCAAGATATTTGTCGACCAAATCTCCAACGTCGGCGCACCTGTCACTAATCAGCGATTGGTCATGTAACTTATTGTAGGTTTGACCGAATCCTATGACGGCTTTGCCACCATCCTTCAGCAATGTATGTCGTTACCTCCATTTATGAGGCCTATTCGAAGCTCATCCTTGAGGAAACCTGGAAAATAAAGCGCAGTACTACTCGGGCCATCATTGCCGACGCCGCCCTCACCACCACTATCAGGCCCTCCGCCGATGGTAGGGCCTCCCAATCTGGCAACCAGAATCGTCGGCCAGAGGACTGGCAACAGTCCGCTTCCTCCCGCAACAACTGCGGGAGCAGGCAATCCGGGAACGGCCATGGCAGAAGAAATTCTGAAAACAACGACAGCGTGAAGGGGCAGTCCCCGTTGGCAAGAAACAACCAGCAGTGACCGCGGCAGTGGCAACAACCTCCGCCATGGGGTGCCTACCCACCATGGGCCCCACCATCATGGGCCTCCCCTCCTTGCACGTATACGACATCCTCGTGGACTCCACCCCATAACTGATAGGTCCAACCTGACATATTTGGCCCACGTCCACAACAGGCCTACACAGCACATGTCTCCCCGCTATTGACTTAAGCACTGACTGACATTGAGGCAGCTATGAGCACAATGTCACTCAACACTCCAGATGAAAATTGGTATATGGACACGGGCGACACATCTCACATGACGGCAACACAAGGTACTCTCTCGTCTTATTCCAATTTGAGTAATTTAAATTGGAATATTATTGTTGGTAGTAGACAAGGCATTCTCATCCGTGGTTATGTTCATTCCTCCCTATCCCTACTATGCCCCTAAACTCATTAAGAATATAATCTTTGTGCGACGTTTCACAACTGACAATTGTGTTTCCCTTGACTTTGATCCTTTTGGTTTTACCATAAAGGATTTTACGACAGAGAGATGAATAATGAGATGTGACAGCACCAGAGATCTCTATCCTATTTCGAACGTTGTCAACAATCCAACCTCAATTATATCAACCTTTGCTACTTTTTCGTCTTCCTTATGTCATTCTAGATTAGGACATCCGAAAGACTCTATTTTACACCATCAATATATATAACTCAAACACATATATATCATACATAAAAGGATACAAGATGTCACAACTCATGACGGAGGTAGACGACAAATTATCAGTATTTAGGTCAATAAAGATTCCATAATGAGTTAGACAAATATATATATATATATATAAAGGAACGTCTTCCGGATCGATCGAAGAAGAGGCGAAAAGATTTGAGTATGTTTATAGCTAACCGCAAGTTAGATAATATCCGCTTGCAACGAATATTTTATACATCTTTCAAAAGTTTAACAATAAAATATATTTATTATATTTAAAAGTTCAATTCAATTTTTTGTTGGGATCAAAATAACGTGGCGTCATGCGGAAGCTAATAATTGCAAACCCTGAACGACGATAAATCAGACAACAAAAAAACTATAAAAAAAACTTTATGATATGATATAAGTTTGGTAAATCGACCTACAAATGAAAAACTAATATAAAAAAATCATAAAAACTATTAGGAGAAAAATCTCACCCTAAACAAAACCCTTAATGACGACATTGTGGATGATATTGTGTTGTAGTTGTGGGAATGAGGTCTTCAATTTATAGATGTCTAAAAAATTTCTTCCAAGAAAGGAATAACCAACCATGGAAGAGAATTATATTTTTCTTTTAGAAAAAATAAAAGTAATTATGGTATTACTTTGACTTTCCTTCAGGAGAAACGTAAAATTCAAATATGCTAAGAAAAGCATAGCAAAAACTCTAACAAATCTTCCCTTTTTGGCCTGAATTTTCTGACAAAATAATATTCATCCTCCTTCAATATAATTTTCATTACTGCTGATTGTCATGGTTAAAAATGGATGTGGTTTAAAATTGAAGCCATATGCGTTAAAAGTAAGCATGGATTAAAACTAGTTTTTATTTTTAAATATGTAACAACATGATTGTTGATAATATGGTTGAAAATTATCTCCACATATAGTAATTTGGACTTCTTTTTTGACATTTTTTTATTATCGTCAAATTGATTGCAGCTTGATATGAACCCGTGTTGAACATGTCTTCAACATTGTTGAACCATCAGCTCTAATGCCACTTGTTGGAATCGAAATAACATGACGCCATGTGAAAGCTAACAATTGCAAACATTGAACGACGATAAATTAGACAACAAAAAAGCTATAAAAAAATTATGATATGAGTTTGGTCAATCGACCTACATATGAAAAATTAATATAAAAGAAAATCATAAAAACTATAGGGAGAAAAATCTCCCCCTAAAAAAAACTCATTAATGACTACATTGTGGATAGGGATGACAACAGATCGGATCTGGACCAGATCCTACTAGATCCATTTTTCATACATGAATCCAGATTCAGATTTATCGGATCCATAAAAATTAGATTCAAATCCGGATCCATCAGATCCACTGGGTCCACGAATTGGATCTGGATCCACATGTAAAAAAATTTGTCTTGCTAAGAATGTAATCTTGCTAAGATTTTTTTTGAACTGACAAACGATTTTTACTTAGCTAACAGTTTACTGGGTTTCAATTTTGAAATGTTCATATGAGATATTTTGTTCGTTGTCTCGTTTTGATTGTGAGCTATTAATTGAAAATGTTGGACAATGACAATAATTGTGAAAAATGCTGACTAGTATTTTCACAATGCGGAACTTGCATGTGCTTGGAATCTTCACAAATGAAGTGAATATAATTTAACTACTTGTCTATGGAGATGTTAGTCATTCACTAATATAACATTGATTTTATTATCGAAGTTACCTCTTTATTTTTTGGTTTTTGAGTTAACGCGGGGATAAATTAAACTTATTTTTAGAATTAAACTTGCAAGGATGTGCTTAGCAATTTTAAGAAAATACTTATAAAATTACATTCTAGGTTATGAATATAGTTAATAAAAATGAATCTACAGTTCGGATCTGGACCGGATACGGATCTCAAATACAAGATTCAGATCCAGATCTGATCCGTTAGAAATGGATCCGGATCGGATCCGGATCCGTTGGGTCTAAATTTTGAAGATCCATATCCTATAAAACGAATCTGGATCCACCGGATCCGGAACGGGTCCAGGATCCACTGCCATCTCTAATTGTGGATGATACTTTGTTATAGTTGTGGGAATGAGGTATTCAATTTATAGATGTCTACAAAAATTTCCTCCAAGAAAAGAATAATCAAACATGGAAGAGAGTCATATTTTCCTTTCATAAAAAATAAAAATAATTATGATATATTTTGACTTTCTTTCCGAAGAAAAATAAAATTCAAATATGATTAAAAAAATCAGGATAAAAACCCTAACATTTTTTTCATATCCAACTAGTTTTTTAACTTACTTTACCCTGTTTTCCCCATCAACTAATTTTCGTCCTTGGGTATTTTGGATTTTGGAGACAATGATTAGCTGTACAAACCTATTTGAATAAGTGGATTAAAATATCAATGTTTTAAAATCATTTGAATATCTTTTTAGTATAAAAAGTTTGTTTCTTTTAACCATAAATTAAACATTTCTAAATGTAAAATTGTAGACGGTGAGGGTGTTTGAATCGGCTTATTTTAAGTGTTTTTTTAGCTTTTAAGCTCTTTTATATTTTTAGAGATGTTTGAATGAGATTAAAAGTGTTTTAAGCAATTATTTTATGCTAAAAGCCAGAAGTTATATAGGACCAACTAATAGCTTTTAGCTTTTGACTTATAAATCACTTTTAAAAAGTCAATTCAAACTAGGAGTGGCGTGGGTGGGCTCAGTCTGGCGGGCAGTGCAGCGGGGTCGGGTCGGGCGGAGACGGGAGAAGGCGGGGTCGGGTCTGGCGGGCTCTGGCGGGTCGGGTGCAGCGGGACAAGAGCAAGTCCGTCCGATCCCGATCCCGCGTCGGTATAGGCGGGCGGGCTCGGACGAGGCGAGAATCTGGCGGGTTTTCATTTTTTTAAAATAACATATGTATAAAAACTCAATAAATAAAACAAGATGGTGTAATAAAAACATCCCAACTGTTTTTGTGCCTCTTATATTATTTAATAGACATATGATTTTTGTAATACAAATACAATTGTCTAAAATCTAAATTGCAACTTTGTGGTGTTGTCCAAAAGTTGCAAATTACATAATAAAATTACAATTAAAAATTACATTCTCAAAAACCTGTTCTAATTGCTTGATGATTTCATGTGGTTCTTGGTTGGAATTGGTATTTGTTGGTCAAATTGATCCACGTCGCTTCCACTACCTTCGGTTAAGATTTCGTTGTAGTTTTCATCATCATCTTCGTTGATCTCAGGTTGACCGCACCTTCTCTCGCTCCGCTTGTATCCAATCTCCGAATAATCGCAATTTCCAAGCTGTCTCCGGTTAATGAGTGTCTGTGGTCTCCTATTTGATATCTGCCTGCAGAAAAAACGCTTTCAGACGCAGTTGACGACGCTTGAATGTTCAAACCATCTCGAGCCATCAATGAAAGTGTCGGAAAGGTCTTCTCATTCCCTCGATATTTCAAAGAAGTCTTCATATCCATCTTCATTGATAACTTCTTGATACGGTACAGAACCCTGCAAAACAAAAATATCCAACTCGCTAATTTGGTTAGTAGTAGAGGTACGCCGCACATTCTATTTCTGAGGCTTTCAATACTAGCCGCAGAAACAACATGTCTTTTGTGAGGTTGTGTTGAAGATGAAGAAGATGGTATGGAAGCTGGTAAGTTACTAGCATTTTCTTGTTGATAAAATCTATATATATTTTTGCATTAGTGTTCTACGCTAGACAATACTTCTTCTTTAGTTTGTTCAATAGGTGGTGGGTGATTTAGATTTTTGGGACTTGGAGGTGGTAGTACTTCTATACAAAATAGTTTCAATTAGTGATTTAGTACCGTCTATTTTAATAGTAGAATTTAATACAGAACCAATAATATAAATAAAGGGAATAGGAATAAAATATTTTTTTATTTTGAGAAACATTTTTTTAATAGCTGCCTTATAAGCTGGTTTTTTCATATATTCACTAAGTAATAAAAATATTAGAGTTATATAAAATAACATAATTGAAATAGTAGGATAATATATACCGGAAAATTCTTTTGTTGCTTGAAAAAATTTCTCTAAAAATACAATAAGTTCAGAAATTTTTTCCCAATCACTATCTAAAATCATATCAGCTGGCTTTTTATTATGAGAGTTAAAAAATAAAGTTATAGGTAATTTATAGTCATAAGCAACAAGTAGTTGCTCGTATAAAGAATTCCACCTAGTGGATACTTCTGGTGGAATTTTTCTAAAAGGTAGTCCACAATCATGACAAATTTTTTTATATTCTTTTCTACGTTGTACTTTATTACTTTTAAAAATAAAGTTTATAGGAAATTGTATTTTACTAAGAATGTCTTCAAAAAGTGATAGACCATCCTTTACAATTAAGTTATATATATGGCACGCACATTTTATATGAAAATGGTCTGGAAAAGATGGAGTTAAACTATTTTTTAAAATTGTAATTGCGTAATTGTTATTAGAAGCGTCATCTAATGTAATAGTCATAATTTTATCGGTAATTCCGTAATAATCGCACACTTGATAAATATTTTTTGCAATAAAAGTACCAGTGTGCCTATCATCTATATATCTATACGCTAAAATACGTTTTTGCATAGACCATTTATAATCTATCCAATGACAAGTTACAGTTAAATAATCATGGTCGTTAGTACTACGACCTATATCAGACGTGATAGATACTTTTCCATTAAAATGATATAATGAAAAACGTAAATATTGTTGATATTCATGCGCGAATTTAAATACATCTCTCTTAACAGTTGATCTAGAAAAATCGTTAAAAGCAGGATTATATATATCTCTAATGTAATGAATAAAACCGGGAGATGAAGGAAATGAAAAAGGCAAACCCTCCACAACAACTAATTTTGATATTGCTTCCCTATCTCTATGTTTATTGTATTTAGAGCCTACAATTCCCCGTCATAGGGTTAATTTGACCACATGTACTTGATCAGGGACAATATCGGTATGTGAACCTTGTCCCGATGGAGCGGGCGTTGCGCAGGTTTTGAAGCCTGGTATTGGGCATACCTAGGCTGGATGAGCACTTACTACGTGTCTAATTAAACCCCAGTCCACCGTGACCTTTTTAGTTTTAAATTTTAAAACATTTTTACATATTTTACATATGGCTACTTGATTCTCTACGTCCCTATCAAAAATGTCCATGCATCCGATTTTAATGGTCGTTTCTTTGGACCTCGTCTCTCATATTAGGGGAATAGGAGGTATTTCAGTTGAAGGTGCACTAGTGGGTGTGTTGTCATCAACATTAGTGGGTATATCATCTAGATCATCGTCTAAATTAAAGTCTTCTTGAGTTCCAGAAAATAGCTCATGGTCTAAATCTAATGGTATTGTAGGAAAATGTTGAGTATCAACAAAATCATCATGTGTAGGAATAAGATGACTAGAAGAAGTACCCTTGCCCTGATTGCCCCTACTAGAAGAAGCACCCTTACCCTTACCCTTAAACATACCTTTTAATCCTTCCATTTTAATTATGATAATAAATAAATAAATAAATAATTAAAGACAATAAAATTAAGTGATCTAAATAAAATAAACAGACAATAATAATTTAATGAAGGAACGAATGTACCAAACGTCGACGTAACGTCGACGTGTAATCGAGAGGTTGAAAATTGAAACTTTGCTCGATGGAAGATCCTCAAGCTAATTGCCAACTTCACTACCAATTCCCAAATGAATAAATAAAATTGAATATTTAGCAAACAATGTAGACTTGTAGAGAGATATATTGAGAAATTAGAGAGATTGTAGGAAGATTTGTGAGAAAGATGAAGAGAAAATGAGTTATTTATAGTTGGAAAATTGGGTTAAAGTGTAAATATAATAACTTATGGGTTAAAAATAAATATTAAGGGGTAGGGGTTGGGGGAGGGGGGGCCTAAAATGGCCGTTGCTAACGTCCATAATCTAAAATGGCGTTGGTGCAACGGCCATTTTGCAAAGAGAAAAAGAGCGGGTCGGGCTCGGGCTCAAAGGCGGGAGTCGGGTCTCATGAACTGGAGGCGAGCTCGGAGTCTCATGAGACGAGGCATCGTCCAAATCCGTCACGGTCAGTCCGCCGTTATTTATTTATTTTTTGGCGGGACCAGAGCGGGCTCGGGACGGGGTCGGGTCGGGGTCAGGCTGTCCCGGCCCACTGACCAGCCCTAATTCAAACACCTTTTGTATAAACTTCTTTTTTAGGAACTGAATATAATTTTGAGAGAATCAAACAGAAGATACGTCGTAAGACAGTTCATTTAGGCCAGAAGGAAAAATTAATGAACCGAATTAACTTGTTGATTTTTGAGTCCACCGAGTCTTGCATAAGAAATTTTAGTCTGTGTCACATGATACTAACTGTGTGAGATTTTTTTTTAACACATAAGTTGTGGATCTAAATTTTACACTTTAAAATCTATAAGTTTAAATGTACTAACTTGTGAGACAAAAAATCTCAACAATGTGGCACAAATAAACTTTTTCGTCTTGTATGTATTAGATGATAGTGATACATAACATATATAGAAGGTCAAACCCATCGGCCGTTTTTTGTGGTCGACAAGATTTTTCATTTGAACATCTCAAATATTTTTTATTTCATTTAAATACCTGAAATAAAATTTGACTGTGTCATTTAGACATTTTTGGCTGAGTTGAAACATTGTGTATGCTACACCAATTCTGAACGCGTGAGAAATTCTTTTTTTGGTAATTTTTTTTACTGCTTCTTCTTCCTCACTCTTTCTCCCTGCCAGTGACGTCTTAAATTTTTTGGACTCATGACAATAGTTTTTTCTTTCTTGGATTCTTCTTTTCTCCATCAACTAATTTAAATATTAAAAAGAGAAGAAATTGAAGCAAAACAAAGATGTCGGTGAAAGAAAGCTTGCGCTTAGACTACTGGCTTCAATGGCAAGTCACCAGAAAATAATCTCCAGCGAGATTCCATGTTGGGGCAGTGACAGAAATAAAGGGAGAGGGGGGAAACAATAATCTACAGCGTTGCTTCAATGGCGAAACGCCGAAAACTCACAAATCTGGCCAAATCGAGCCTTTTCCGGTGAGGACGATGGCGGTTTGGTTCATTCAAAGATTCAGAACTGAGACTCTGGTCATACTGATAGCATTTGAGTCAAAATTTGATTGAAATAAAAGATTTTTTACTATCACAAGCCTCTTTACTCCACATTTCATTACTTTATCTTATTTTAAAAAGTCCAAAAAGTATCTAAATACAATGAACCAACTTTTTTACTTTTGCTGTTTCTTGGTTAAATATTTTATATGTATTTATGTGTTCTTAATTCTAAAGGTTTCAAACTATTTCCCTTCCCCTATAATTGTTTTTAAAAAAAAAATTATTTACTGTTAGTGATTTCTCCTCTCAAATTCTTTTCTACTTATATGAAGTTACTAGTAATGATAGACCGGGCCCAATATATTAATATAAAGTATATTGTTTAACAAAAAACTGTAATTATATTCATCAAATTGCTTTCACATAAATAGTGATAATAGAATAACTTGGCTAATCAATAATTTAACAGGAGTAATTACCTGGAAATGTTAAAACCTTACTACTATAAAGTGCACAAGAGTATGCTATACTTTAAAACGATGCTGTAACTCAAAATGTAGATAAACCAATGAGAACAAAATATTCAGCCAAAATTACGTAAATACATGTTGACGGAGTGCTGCCTGATATTCCCATTTATTAGACAGTAAAGTAATTTAGGGATTAATTTGTAAATTTAAAGGATGAAGTAGGGAGAGAAATGCATTATTTGCCTTTTATAATTTTTTTTAGTTGTATGATTTTTGTATAATAGATTTTTATTTTTTTTATGAAGAAATTAGTTTAAAGAAATTCTTATAAAATAAATAGACGTATATGACCCTTTGTATCCCCTGAGCAATTCTGACTTAACACAGAAGAGTTGTTATATTTTCTTATATTTAAATTGAAGAGGCAACAATCTCATTTCACATACATGATTGTCATCCAGAGACGTGGAATTTTACACGCTTAAAATACCATTGAGTGTGTTCGATATGCATACACAATATATGTACAATATCCCCTTCTTATAGATATTATCATATATCGTGGATTTCTATCTTTATGAGAAATATTAGAGTTAATAACTTTGAGATCAAATCAATTTTATCATATAAATAGAGATGTTCTCTTCATTGTATTTAATTCCTAAAAAAAAAGAACTTTCTTCTCTCTTTCTCTACAAATATTCTTATTTTAGTTTATTGTTTTATAACACGTTATCGGTACTAAACTCTACCGTCTCAAAAAATCTTCAAGGGCTAAGGTATGATTTGTTTTGTTAAGTACTTATCTTGTCCTTAATATTATATTTCACGTGTCCCGACGTAATTAAGTTCGTTAACCACCCGAAGTGGTAATTTATTGTGATTATAAAGGAAGATATGTATGCCTCAATTTGCTTCAGAAGTAGTAATATCTTTAAAAAGGTTCTATGCTATCATAATTTGATATGCTTAAGGGTAATTATGTTATATTCTTGAAGAATAACAATTTTTTATAAATGTTACAAATATAGATTCACTCTCTGAAGTGAATGTGACAAAATTTTGTAAAGTTTATAAATACGAACATACACTTGATTGTAGAGTTATCACGACTTATCTCCAAAAAAGGTAGAACAACTGAGAAAAAAATATTCTAAATATTCTATGCTTTACTCCAAATAGTAAACTCGGAAATATGCTATTGAAGTAGCAAACTCAGAAATATGCTATTGAAGTAGCAAACTCAGAAATTTGCTCCCGAAGTAGAAAACTCAGAAATCTGTTCCTGAAGTAGCAAACTCAAAAATTTGTTCCTGAAGTAGCAAAATTTTGAACTAGATTTCATAAGTAATAGAACTTTGAACTCTACTCCGAAAGTAGTAGAACTTTGAAGGCAGTTAGTAAATAAAAGATCATGTAACAATAGTTGTTTACGTGATTACTAATCTTTCAATCAGTATTGATTAGTCTAGATCTATTTATATTGTTATAGTTAGTTATTAATAAAATTTAATCACTCTGTTTTGATTAAATATTGTTTTAACATTAGCGTGGGCTTGTTTGTTTATTGAGTAAAATAGTAAAGATTCTTATTTTTTTCTGGAGCATAAGACTATTGTTGGAAATTTGCCTTTGGTGGGGAGGTGCGTCCACCCATATTTAATGAACTAAACACTAGGGTTCCGCATGTTGGAGGCTTTGTCTCTTCACACGTGCATAATCTACTAAGTGAGTAGATGATCGTAGGGCCAAGAATCGTCAAATTTCGTTGAGAAATGAAAGAAATATTGGTCCACGAAGTAAGGTGTTTGAGGCATGAAAATATGGTGTGGGACAAATCTACCACATCTGTGGGAAAAGGAAGAATTTCACTCTTTATAAGTCTCAAAATTGGCTAAGGGTTTCAGACTAAGCCCACACGCGCGCCGCCACCGCTCGCCCTTCCCTTTCGGTCCGGCTCGAGCTCGGGCTCGGGCTCGGCTCATGGGTCATGGGTTGTGGGTCTTCGGTCTTGGGCTTCTTCTGGTATTATCTCTTTGGTCCCTGGAGTTTCTGGAATGTTGAATTTGGGAACAACGGAAGGCAGAAAGTTTCTGCCTACCATTGGAGTTAATTTTTGGGGGTGTTATTGTGCATTAACCAGCCATTACTTGGCTGATTATCTCCCTTCTTTAACTACCATTACTTGGCTGAATTACTCCCTCCTTCAATGGCTGTTTACTCCCTCCTTCAATGGGCCATTAAGAGCCATATCTTGGTAGTTGAGAGGTCTCCCCTTATGCTATATATTGATGTCTTTTGGCTCAATTGTGTGACACAGAAAAATGAGACAGACATATATACACAGAGACAAAAACAGAAGAGAAACAACACAGATTCTGTCCGCAGAAACAGTGACAAAACAGAAACTCTTCCTTCATTTTCTATTTCTTTAGCAAGTCGTTTCGTATTTGTTTTCTTCGTCAGAATCAACCTATTTTCTTTGTAGTGTTGATTTATCTTGGGAGACTATTGTCCGTTAACGTAAAAGCATATATACGGGGCAATCTTGTCTTAAAGACAGAGAGCCATCTCTCGACTCAGCACACAGTTGTAACAATCCAGATTTAGTGCTTCTTGATTTCAGGTTATCAAGATTCAAGACACAACAAGCTTGCGGCAGTTCTAAACATTGGCCTATTTGTTTATCCTTTCGAACACTTGTAATATTTATTTACTTCACGTACTGCTTTACATATCCAACAACTATCATATGAATATTAGATGGAATATATAAATTTGAAAAGTGAGTTAATCTGCGTTAAGTGGTGTCCTTCACATACTCTCTTTTATGAAAAGAAAATAAAAGTGGGATCACTAGTTCATTATTTATGGTATGAACTAGAAAAGAGAATAATTTTCATTAAAAGTAAGGTATTGGATCCCATTAACTGTTAAGTAGTACATATGCTGTAAACATTTGACTAATGGGCATTATGTTCTGGTAGACTAAGAAAGGAACGTGAATTGATTCTCTGGAGTGTGAATTGTGCATATTTTAAATATCAATAGTTAATAATTTGAGAAGAGTCCTGTTAAATGATGAAAAACTTCTAGGCAAATGACCTATTCCTCATTACATCACGTCTCATGTCATGAAATATTATTCTTGAATTATGGCATGTCTAATATTTTTTTCATTCATTCAATGACTTAATTTCTATGTGTAGTTGATATTAATTCGATTTAAATGTTATTTAATCAATAATTGTAAATAGTTCTATATATAACGTAATATGAAAATCCGTGGGTATCCACTGATATATACATTAAATTATTGTATTGACCTTGTAAGTTAGACAATATGACTACGTGATTATTGATTTGAGTTATTGTATTGAGACATTATATTGGGGTAAAGTTTCATTTGTGTGTGTAACTTTAGTGATCTTTATTAATTTTTACTAGAAGTACTAATATTTGATAGGGTATTTATTTTACTTTGTGTATGCCGTTCTATTTGAAGATATGGATAACTCTAAAAAAAAATTGGATTAAAATTCAATTATGAAGACATTTGTTTGATTGATTCTGCTATTACACATACAATATTCAAAAAACAAGAAATATTTTATTTATTTATTTATGGATAAGACAAATGTTAAAACCATTTCTGGTAGTACCAACTTGATTGAAGGCTCTGGAAGAGCCACCATAATTTTTCCTAAGGGAACAAAACTCATTATAAACGATGTCATATTCTCTCCTAAATCCCGAAGGAACTTATTAAGTTTTAAAGATATCCATCAAAATGGATACCATATTAAAATAATGAATGAGATGAATCTTGAATATATTGGTATCACCAAAGATGTCTCTAGCCAGAAAGTCGTTATAGAAAGGTTTCCTACTTTGTCTTCTGACTCCACTAAGTTTGTACTTTGGCATGATCGACTAGGACACCCTGAATCTATAATGATGAGACAAATTATAGAAAATTCAAATGGGCATTCATTAAAGAACCTGAAAATTCTTTTAAATAATGAATTTTCTTGTCCTTCTTGTTATCAAGGCAAGTTAATTATTAGGCCATGAACTTTAAAGGTTGGATTTGAATCCCCTGAATTTTTGGAACGTATACATGAGGATATTTGTGGACCTATTCACCCACCTAGTGGGTCATTTAGATATTTTATGGTCATAATAGATGCTTCTTCTAGATGGTCTCATGTGCGCCTACTGTCATCTCGCAGCCTGACGTTTGTGAAATTATTGGCACAAATAATTCAATTACGGGCACAGTTTTCTGATAACCCGATAAAGTCTATTCGCCTTGATAATGCTGCAGAGTTTTCATCCCAAGCATTTAATGATTATTTTTTATCAATTGGGATAAAAGTTGAACATCATGTGGCTTATGTTCACACTCAAATTGACATTGCAGAGTCATTAATGAAACGTCTGCAGTTGATAGCAAGACCATTACTTATGAAAACGCGGTTGCCCACATCTGTTTGGGGTCACGCTATTTTGCATGCAACAATAGTTGTTCGTCTTAGACCGATAAATTATCATAAATTATTGTCGTTGCAATTGGTTTTGAGTGAAGAACCTAATATATCTCATCTAAG
The DNA here is from genome assembly GCA_029783415.1 of Anisodus acutangulus. Taxonomy (NCBI): domain Eukaryota; kingdom Viridiplantae; phylum Streptophyta; class Magnoliopsida; order Solanales; family Solanaceae; genus Anisodus; species Anisodus acutangulus. The sequence continues at coordinate 14,054,452 of CM056502.1, read as the reverse complement.
AATTTTTGGATGCGCCGTATATGTGCATGTAGCACCACCACATCGCACCGAGATGGTCCCCAAAGAAGATTAGGAATATATGTTGGATTTGAATCGCCCTCCATTATTCGCTACCTTGAATTATTAACAGGAGATTTGTTCACTGCTCGATTTGCTGATTGTCGATTTGATGGTATAATTTTTCCAAATTTAGCGGGAGAGAATAATGAAATAGAAAAAGGAAATTTTGTGGAATAATCCACCATTGTCTCATCTTGATCCACGTGCTTCTATTTGTGAGCAAAAGGTCCAAAAGATTATTCATTTGCAGAAAATAGCAAATCAAATGCCAGACGCATTTACAGATTTGAAAATGATTACCAAATCACATATCCCTGCAGAGAATATCCCAATTCGGATTGATGTCCCTATAGGACCATCTATTAGTGTCATAGCAAATGAGTCCAAAACACGCCTAAAGTGTGGGAGACCATTGGGTTCTAAGGATCGGAATCCTAGAAAAAAAATGGTCAAAATGACACTAAGAAAGAAGCTCATAAAGAAATGCAAGATTTGATCAATCCTGATATTCTTGAAGAAATCAATGAGCCTCAAACTACAAAAAATAAAGAAATATCAATAAATTCAATTGATGTTAGGACTAATTTGAATCGCTTTAAAATAAATGTGGATTATGTCTTTGCTTATAATGTTGCAACTAGAATTATGCAAGATAGTGAGGATCTTGAACCCCAATCTATTAAAGAATTCAATCAGAGTTAAACTCACTTATCAAACGAGAAGTTTTTGAACCTGTAGTCCAAACACCTAATGGTATTAAGCATGTTTGTTATAAATGAGTTTTTGTGCGGAAACAAATGAGAAAAATGAGATACAAAGATATAAGGCACGCCTTGTTGCACAAGAATTTTTAGAAAGGTCTGGCGTCAATTTTGAAGAGACGTACTCACCCGTTATAGATGCAATAACTTTACGTTATCTCATTAGTTTCGATGTTCATGAGAGACTTGAGATGCATCTAATGGATGTGGTTACAACCTATCTCTATCACTTGAAAATGAAATATACATGAAAATTCCTGAAGGATTTAAGATACATGAAGCATGTAGTTCAAAGTCTCAAAAAGTGTATTCAATCAGATTGCAAAGATCATTGAATGGTTTAAAGCAATCTGGGCGCATGTGGTATAACTGCCTTAGTGAGTATTTGTTAAAGGAAGGCTATACAAATGATTCCATTTGCCCATATTTTTTTAATAAAAATAATATCGGAGTTTGTAGTACTTGTTGTATATGTTGACAACATAAACCTCATTGGAGACAATTGATTATTTAAAAAAGGAATTTGAGATGAAAGATCTTGGAAAGACAAAATTATGCCTTGGTTTGCAAATTGAATATTTGACAAATGGTATCTTTGTCCATCAATCTGCATATACAGAAAAAGTGTTGAAACGATTTTATATGGATGAAGCACATCCATTAAGTACTCCGATGATTGTTCGATCACTTGATGTGAATAAAGATCCATTCCGACCTCAAGAAAAGAATGAGGAAATTCTTGGTCCTGAAGTACCATAACTTAGTGCAATTGGCGCACTAATGTATCTTGCCAATACCACAAGGCTTGACATAGCATTTTCAGTTAATGTATTAGCAAGATATAGTTGTGCTCCAATAAGGAGACACTGGAACAGAATTAAACATATATTGTGGTATCTAAAAGTGACCATTGATTTGAGCTTATTTTATTCTAACAATTGCAGTTCCGATCTTGTTGGTTATGCCGATGCATGTATTTATCTGACCCACACAAAGCTAGATCTCAAACATGCTATGTGTATATGTGGGGGTGCTGTCATATCTTGACGATCTACAAAGCAGTCTATTGTAGCTACCTCATCAAATCATACTGAGATAATAGCAATTCATGAAGCAAGTCGAGAAGTTGTCTGATTGAGATCAATGATACATCTCATTCGAAAAAAATGTGTTTTGAAATGTGACAAAATATCCACAATCTTATATGAAGATAATGCAACATGCATTGCTCAATTGAAGGGAGGATTCATAAAAGGAAACAAGACAAATCACATTTCACCAAAGTTGTTCTTCACACACGAGCTCTAAAAGAATGGTGATATTAACGTGCAACAAATTCGTTCACGTGATAATATGATTGATTTGTTCACTAAGTCTCTACCAACTGCAACATTCGAGAAGATGGTGCACAAGATTGGAATCCGAAGACTCAAACATTTGGACTGAAGTTCTCATCAGGGGGAGTTAATACATATTGTACTCTTTTTATCGTATAAGGTTTAGTCCCACTGAATTTTCCTTGTAAGATTTTTAATGAGGCAACCAAAATATGTATTATTAGAAATGTGCACTTTTTTTCTTTCACTAAAACTTTTCTCACTGAATTTGTTCTAGTAAGGTTTTAATGAAACATATTATCTATCAAAATAAACATCAAATGAAGAGTGTTATAGATATTATCATATATTGTGGATGTGTATATTTAAAAAAAATATTAGGATTAATAATTTTAGGACCAAATCAATTTTCTTCTATTTATAGGGATCTTACTTTCATTATCCCTAAAAAAAAAAAGAGCTATCTTCTCTTTTTCTACCAATATTCTTAATTTATGATTTAGTTTATTATTTTATAACACCCCTCAATTGTGTATCAATTTTAATCTTACCCCATTCAAAATCCAGTGGCTTCTACATTTGACAAGTTGCTGCACTGCTATACCTTTACGTGGAGCCTTTCCCTGATATTCATACTCACTGTCTCTGTTGAGGTCCAAAATAGTTGCGGAGCAAATCGTTGACAATGTATCGATCGGCGGCAAAGATGTTACTGCCGGCGTTTTACCGCCGGAGGCACCAGGGTACAATATCACATATTCGAACCCTAGCATCAACTCGATTTATGACTTCAGCTCCCACCGGAAATATCCCTGATCAGAACCCTATTCCACCTAGCTCTAATCCGACTGACACGTCATCATCTTGGAAGGAAGAAGAAATGACACGTCATCAGGATGAAAAATCTAGCTCCAGAACAAAGCGGCCTAAAGCGCATTACAAGGACGAAGAGGCTCGTGTGCTCAGTGCTTCTCTCCTTCACGTGGTTCGTTACATTTACTTTCGGATATGAAATTTTTGATTATATGTGTAGGGTTATGTGATTAATGAGTTGTAGTCTTATGTGTTTTTGATTGGATTTGTTTTTTGGGGATAATGTTGTTGATTTGGTGAGATTGGCTGCATAAATTGATGTATTTTACCTTAGAATTTGTTGAACATGCTGGTGTAGAAGTAGTTGCTGTAAGTACAATCAGTAATTCAATTGGAAAAGATGAAAACGTAGAAAAAGGAAAAGCACCTCATTTAAATTCAAGGGTGGCTCAGTTGGTTGAGCTTGGGGATTCTATAACGGAGGTCTCAGGTTCCAAACCCCTGCCTACGACAGCCGGGGATTTGCCTTCTGGGTTGGGTCAAGCTAGTCGCACGGGCTTGCCTAGTGCGGGTTATTTCTTTTGTGTGGTTTGCGGTGCAACGGGCTATTGCCAGGAGCGGAATTTACCCTGTGAGCACCCAAAGGGAAGCGGCTGCGGTTCCCTTGTCATAAAAAAATTAAAAAAATAGAGCTTTCCTGATTAAAAGGAAGATGATGGCTTGTAATAGAAGGTTCACCTTATATACGTATCCGTCTTTTTTTACCTGATATGTGGAAGATATGGAGGAAGATGTTTTCCTGAAAAGTACTTTCTGGGGTAGATGTTTTTATTTTGAGATGTCATTTTTTGGATTGTTTTCCTCTATTTGATTGGGTATAAAGGCTGGTTGACTGCAAAGTGTATGGTAAAGTATGAGGGTAATGCTTTGGTGGTATTTTGAGTATTAAAGGTTGACAACAGAGCCTATGTCTTGATTGAAGCAAGTGGTGTTGAGTAAAGAAGAGGTACTTGTTAAGGGAATCGACTTCCCTATAAGCAAAGGAAGTCATTTCTCCCTTTTGGTGGAAATATTTTCATTGGAGATAACATTTTTCACAATGTAGGGTAACCAAACACTGAAATGATCTCATCAAGGAAAATTCTTTCTGAAAAACATTTTCTTACATACAAACAGACATCCTGTATCCCTTTTTGTATATATCAGGCATGAAATTGGTGCTGGGTAACTTGTTTGCAGATTCGGCTAGGATGGACTGAAACAGCCATGATTGCAGGTGCAAGGGATGTCGGGGTGTCCCCTTCCATTGTTGGATCATTTCCTCGGAAAGAAGCTGCTCTAGTGGAGGTAAATGATGGTTCACCTACATTTACTCATACTTCTGGATTCTTTAATGTGATTGGCTTTTGCGAGCATTATAGAGCTCCAACATCTTTGGCTTTGCTAAAAATGTTTATACAAGCTTGTCTGCCTCTCAGTTTTGTTAATCTTTTCTTTTGGTTTTCCTCGTATTCTATCTGCAGTTCTGCACTTATTTTGTCTGGTATAATTGTAACTAAAAGAACCTCCATTGAGGTAAAATATGGAAAGTAAAAAAGAGTAACAGTCATGTTTCCATAAAAATGGATTTTTAATGATATATTCCAAGGATGGCAATTAGGGCGGGGCAGGGCAAGCCTTGACCCGCTAAAATTTTGACCCGCCCTGCCCTTCCTCATTAAGCACTTTTTCAACTTTTTGCCCTGCCCTACCCCTCTAAGCCCTGCCCGCCCTGCTCCATCTATGTTTTTCATCATTTTTCTTTATTTTTCATTTTGTAGCATTCTAAATTAATCTGTTTGAACTGTTAGAATTTTCTACCCATCTTTTACGTTACCATGTAGCTGTAGATTACATCTAATTGGTTCATGAACCCATTTTCTTAATTCTTGTCTCCAACTATTTAATTCTGTCAATTATTTAGGAGTACCCAGTTTCTTCTCGTATCATTTGTGATAGTATTATGAGTTCAAGTTGAGCTCATATACAATGATAATATTCAGAAACAACGAAAAAGTGTGATCAAAATTGAATATATTAGATAACTGATAAGAATGATATTATCAGAAACAATGAAAAAGTATGATCAAAATTTAATATAAGATAGCTGATAAGAATGATTCCATAATAAATGAAAGAAAGGATAATACATATGTTGATACAACAAATATAAGATAACTGACAAATACAAGGCACTATTTATATTCGCTGTGTTGTTACTTGCTTCTGTAAATGGAAATCAAGAGCAGAGAAGAAGGAAAGGTTGCTTTTATAACAGGGTTATCTTTTATGCACCTGACCCAACTTCTAACCCGGATATTGACCTGCCCTGCCCTATTAAAAAATTTCAAAAATTAAGTCTTGCCCTGCCCCGCTCCATTTAATGTTGCCCTGCCCTATTAAGCGTTTTCCCTGCCCCGCCCTGCCCTGGCCCAATTGCCATCCCTAATTCCTAGCTTATAAGTATTTAACATATAGCTCTGTGCTCTCTGTGACGACAATACCAAAGAATGAGCTATATCCTAAGATATTGCTGATTAGTGATTTGTGTAGTGTTTGCGAGAAGGCCTAAAAAAACTTAAATGTTCCAGTCTCTGACTTTTTTTTTTAACGAACATTACCATTGACAAGGTGCTTAATGCTCATTCAGTATTCAAGCTTCTGTCTTTTCTTGAATCATATACAACATTGCATTCTGACTAATACTGGCTTTTATTCTGTATTAACATATTAATTCATTTTACAGTAGTGTAGCTGATCTAGTTAATGCTTGTATTTTCTCTTTTTGCGCGAATCAACAAGTTAATCCTCAATTAAAATTGTTATATTGAACTTCTTTTCCTTAGTATTTTATGGATGAGTGTCTGGAAAGACTCATCGATATTATTGAATCAAGGGAGGATATGAAAAACTTGATTCCTAGTGAGCGGGTAGCAAAGCTTGTCCAACTTCGCTTGGAAATGCAGACCCCTTACATATCAAAATGGGCCCAAGCTCTCAGTATACAGGTACTTATCTCCTTAAAGTTGACATCTTTTTAGGCCCCTTTCATTTGTGGATCTGTATGAATGAGCAGGAGTGTTACAAACAACAACTACTGATTGTAGGCTCAACCTTTGAATGTTCCAACAAGCTTCAAGCAGCGTGCAATGCTGGTTGATGAGATATGGCATGCTGTTGGTGATGATGCCAATGACATTGATTGGTACGTGAAACGCACTGTCCTTGGTGGAATATACTCCACGACAGAACTATACATGTTGACAGATAGCTCTCCAGGTGTGTCATTATAACTGTTACGGATTTTATCCGATGCTCATTCTTCTCTTGTGATCCTTCTAATATTATGGTTTTAAGTCCTATTAAAAGTTTACATTCAATTAAAATCGAGCTCCTTTATAATCCTAACATGCCCCCATCCAGTTTTTTCTGCTTCCTACTGGTTTATTGACATGGAACTATGTCATAGAATTGGAAGGAAGCCTCTTAGGCTGTTAGAAACTATTCATACTCCTTGTTTCGCCAAGTCACTCTTTAAATTATGGAAGAAAGCATTTTGATGTATGGGGCATGAGAACAGAAGTATCTCTCGGGATAACAATCCAGCAAAAGATGTACTCTTGCTGGAGCCTTAGTTCATCAAACTGAAGTCACCAATAGAGTATTACTCTGCAATAGCTGTGTCGTACCTGTGGGAATATATAAAATGTATGCACTTACTCCTAAATGAATGGACAACTTTTTGGGTCATCCCATGATATTGTTGGCATACATATTTAAGATATTATATGCTAGCATCCATTAATACGCTTCAACGTACAATATTTTATTTAATCCAATCCTAAAAATAAAATGTAAATTATAGATCCAACAAACACTCTGAAAAGCCCATATATGGCGAATTTTTTTTGTTGCTGTTGGAAAAAGAATAAGACCCCCTTCTATTAACATAGGGACTGGAAGTGGAATGAAAGGTATGATCCAAGCATATTCATATGTCTGTTCGATAAAAAAGTTTTGAATTCTTAATTAATTGTTTCGATTCACCGGATCTTACCTCTTTTGAAACGAGTCAACCAAAAGTCAAAATATGGACTAATTTAAAACTTAAATTGAATATACAGTTCTTACTTATTCCGAGTCTTTGCTAAATACTTCAACTATTAAAATCAAGAAGTTACTATTGGTCACTTTCTTAATAATTAAAAAGTGTAAATTATGGACCCAACATGTCACTTCCCCTGGCTGAGGGGTAGAGCGCAACGCATGATGTGTGGGTTAGGCGCATGTCACGGGTTTGAACCCTGCAAAGCCTGGTAGTTACGTGGAGAAGGGTGTTGGGGCGGGGGGATTATTTACCAAGTTTTGAACCGTGTACCACTTGGCCTTAGCGATTTCTAGGTTATAAATAAAGGACAATTTCCAATTCCTCGGATAAAGTAGATTAGATATTTTATGTTATAAACATCGTAGGGGGCATCCGATAATACGCTTTAATGTACAAAATTTAGTTTATCCAATCCTAACAGTAAAAGATGTAATATATGGACCGAACATGTCACTTTTCTAACTCTCTTATACTGTCAAGTGAAAAACATAACAATAATAAAGAAAATAGGACACTTGCCCCAGAAGTAGTATTTGGTACAAGCCTACAAGGTCCTCTTTTGATACATTACTGTAACAACTTTGTTCTCACTAGCTATGTATTAGATGTTGCATATTTTTCAATAGAAATTACTTTGGAGGGTCCTCTGCCAGACATTATCTATTGGATTAGGAATCTTTTGGTGAAAGGATGTAAATACGGTAACTTTAGAATGGAAAGGGAGGTCACACCTCATAACATATATCCCTAAGGAAATGGCATTCATATGGTTTTGGTGCTTTCTAAGAATCTAATCTTCTTCAAGCTTGACGCAACTTTGCTCGTCATTATTTCCAAGTTGCTTTGCAGTCTTATAATTTATCTTCCATTGCTCTCCTTTTTCTTATACCTCTCCTGTACCACTTTTGATCCTGAAGTGGTAGCCCACATGAGCAATCTGCTTCATCTACTTTAGAGCCATAGTTGATGCCTAAATGCCTCCAACCCTCTGATGATGAATTTGGCAGCTAATGTACCATACAAAAGTTCCATTGTGAGTAGTAAAAAGGGCAGCCTGGTGCATTAAACTCCCGCTATGCGCGGGGTCCGGGGAATGGCCGGACCACAAGGGTCTATATTGTACGTAGCCTTATCTCACATTTCTGCAAGAGGTGGTTTCCACGGTTTGAACCCATGACCTCCGGGTCACATGGCAACAACTTTACCAGTTACTCCAGGGCTCTCCTTCTCCCTTGTGAGTAGTCTCTATTGGAAAACTTTCCAATTTCACCAATAATTTCTGTGTTCAGAAAACTCTCTTCTCTGACTGTTACCATTCTCCCTCTCCCCCCCCCCCCCCCCCCACACACACACAACACAAAAAAAAGTCTTTTCTGATCTCTCTAAAGGTATTATTTATTTTACCTAGTGTCTTGTCTTATATTTGCGGGATTTATTGTTTATGCTTCTGTTGACAGATTTTCGTGATACATGGGCATTCTTGGATGCGCGAACTAAAGACGCATTTGATCTGAAGAAGACTGCTCAAGAGGTATTTTGCTGCTAATATGATGATTTTGTTTTAACTAGTAGTATGGACCCCATAGGACATATATTAAAAGGAATGTGAAGATCCCCTGAAAAGAGTTGACTAGGATCCTATCTTGCATTTCAATGTTTTGGTTCTGAGAATAAAACTACAATTTCGTAGGCACAACGTTTGGCTGAAGCAGTTGGTGCAGGAATGGGAGGCTCTTTACAAGGTTTTATGAAGAGGGTCTTCACGGGTTGAATATAGTTTGCAGTGGTTCATATGATTTTATAGGTGTGGTGGTTCACAAAGTAAAATCATGATTTGTGTGAGATCTTTATTTTTAGGCATAACAGATCTTTGCATGAATTTTTTTATTCAAATTATAAAGAGCTATGTTCACCCATTTCCTCGCGTCAAAGATGGCTTTCTGATATGTCCAACATTTATCATTAAGACCTTAAATAGAACTCAAGGGAAGGTTTGCGTTAAAAAATTAGCATTCAATAATATAAAACGCGCAAAGGACAATTTTAGAATATTTCTCTTCCACCCTTCCATATGTTTTACCAGAAGAAAGGAAAATAAGAGTAATATGAAGGGAAAATTTGTACCAATTGTTTGCCAGGAGATGAAATCACCAGAGATGCTAATTTGAATTAGCGGTATTTCATGGCCATTCGGTTGCCATTTTGGCCGTAGCATGTGCTTATACATTCGTGTTCTTTCCTGGACCTTCTCCGTCTCTATTTTTGTTCTTCCCTAAAATCCCCCTTTGTTTGAATTTCTATTTTTTTTTTTGGATATTTTTAAGGAAAAAAGTGTAAATATACCCCTCAACTTTGAGATATAGAGTAGAGTTATCCCTCGTTAAAAAATGTACATATATACCTCTGTCGTTACACAAATGGTACAAATATACCCTTTTTGTTGACGGAATATTTTTAAAAAATTATTTAGCTTATTTTTTAATTAAAAAAATGTCATGTGCCTTTAAAAAAAATAAATCCATTTTTTGAGTAACTTATTTTTTAAAATCACGTAGTAATTTTTTTAAGATGGGTTGGGTCTGATTTGTTTTAAAAAATGGGTAAATTTATTTTTTTAAAGCCACAATTTTTTTTAAATGAACTAGATCAGACCTACCAGCAAAAAGATTATCACGTGATTTAAAAAAAAAATAAGTCTACTACAAAAATAGGTAGACTTATTTTTTAAAGCCTCATCACATTTTTTTAAAGATAAACTAAATAATTTTTTTAACAAATGGGTCAACGAAAAGGGTATAATTGTACCACTTGTATAATAACAGGAGCATATTTGCACCATTTATTAACGGCAGGGTTATATATGTATTATTTTTTAACGAGGAATATATTTACTCTAATTATAATGTTTAGGGATATATTTGCATATTTGCCTATTTTAAAGGATGACCATTTGCTTTGCCATCCTCAGTGATAGGGAGAGATTGATTTTAATTAGAAAAAAGTACATATTCACTCCGTTTCAATTTAAGTATCTCAATTTAAAAAATAAAGAGAATTTTTTTAAATTTTATGGTCTTAAGTTAAATATGTATAATAATGTATTGTAATGTTTTCTGAATTTTGTGTTTATAAATTTATTACGTAGAATATTTAAATTGTCAACTTATTAAATATCTAAAAAAATATATTTTTTGAGACAAAAAAAAAAGAGTAAAACAATTAAATTGTAGAGAATACTCGCTACACTGACAGCTATGTCACAAATCTAACAAGGAAACATGTGCATATTTGAACAAAAGAAATATCCACAATTTGCTAGATGCTGCTATTGATCGAGATGAGCCATACCTACTATTTTAAACTTGAGTTCTTTTTTCTTTGTTCGGGGTGTTCGACGGTAGTTGTGGTGGTATTAAGAATGTTCGATGTTTTGTCTATGTGAGAGGGAGGAAAGGTCTGGGATTTACAAGTGTTTACCTATGGCAAAAAGGTGGTCTACAGAATGAGTTGCCGGAGAGGCCGCAGCAATGTTGGTGGTGTACCTTTTCCTTCTTTTTCTTCTTCTTCTTGGGAAGAGTGAAGGAGGAGCTAGGTACGATTGATTAAAATTATTTTTTATATATACATAGTAGATGTTGAACCTTTTTTTTTATGTATTTACTTTTTCATATTTTTGAACATCCTTGATAAAAATCTTGGCTCCGCCAGAGAAGTCGTTTGGTAGCTTGTTTGGAGGTGAGTTATGCATGTATTAAAACCTACATAAGCAATACCATGTTTAGTAGCTGGTTAGAAGGGAAGTTATTGATATATAAAATTAATATGATGTTTGGTTTGCAATTTAAAAACTTGCATAACTAGTAAATATATAAGTTATGAGGAAATCTATATATTATTTTATGCATGATAGAAGATAAAATAATTAATACATAAATAACTAAATTTTACTTAAAATAATACATAAATTTTCTCATAACTAATCCATATAACCAGCATAACTAATACATGCATAATTGTAACCAACTATCAATCGACCCCTTAATGACAAATGTCACAGTATCGTGACATACACTTTCTGGGAAAGAGTGCTGAAATACCGAACAGGTGTGTACATGACACAATTGAAGAAAAGTTTGATATGTACTGATATTTCCTTGAACTAAGGTTAACTATGCATTAAGCCCTAAGAATTGACAAATGCACATTGACCATTATACTTGGATGAAAATATCCAATGCTGCTGGGGATGTTTGATGTTACCGGTCTCTCTTAATGTAAAGTCAGAATGTTCTGTGCTTAGGTGAAGTTATCATATGGTCTGGTTGCTATTAGTTAGAGGATCTGGTAATCTCTGTTTTTATTATCAAAATTACCCACTATCGAACTGACTACAAGTCTGAACATAAATAAATTTTGATATTGATAAGAATTTAAGGTTGATATTTTGAAGTCCCTACTTTACCTAGTATAATTGTTTATTTGAAGATAGAATTGTCCTGACTCATAATTCATCGGGTGATTTGATTTGTACAAAAAAGTCTTGTCACATGCAAGACAGGACAAACATGTTGATTTCATGCTATATCTTTGTGAAGGGGAAAGTCCCGACGGCGAATCCCTCCACCTCCACCTATACCAGAGGCCCATTGGCCAGGTGGGATGTAAATCGAGGGATATGCGCGAGTGACAGCTCTGCAAGGTAGAGGACCAACGGAACACGAACCCAGCAACAACCCTTGCAATATTTCAGCAAAGACTGTCACCACACGGATTCGAACCCGCGACGTCGGAGTGGTTGTACCCCAATCACCTTGCCACTTACCAACTCGCCTGTGCCCCTGGGGGCTGATTTCATGCTATATCTAACCTAGCTATTCTATTGATTTACCTACAAATCATATTGAATTGGCATGATCTCAAAGCTATAAACAAAGAAGAGGAAAAAATATATTATATCTCTGAATGGTGGCATGCAAGTCAACAAGTGATGATTCAGCGGTCATATTATATTCAACCTAGTTATCTTGATGGTTAAGTCAAACTATACGGAGTTGTCATAATTTCAAAGCTACAAACAAAGAAGTCCATGACATGCAAGTCATGACAAACAAGGGCATCTTTATGATATATTCAACCTAGTTATCCTATTGCATTACTCATAAATCATCAGAGGCGGACCTAGAGTAGAATATAAGATTCACGGAAATTCAATAACTTTTATTCTATATATGTTGAGAGATCTACTAAGTATCCATAAATATTTGACTGTGAATCCAATTATTATTGTATATTAACTTGAAGTCATTATAGGAACTCATACATTTAAATTTTGGATTCGCCTCTGCAAATCATAACAGATTGTCACCTCCGCACTGGGGCATCCGTGTCTCTCCTCTGTATAGCCGAACCATCTCAACATCGCTTGCCGCATCTTATCCTCCACCGAGGCAACTCCCACTTTCTCCCGGATATCATCATTCCTAATCCTATCTCTCTTTGTATACCCACACATCCATTTCAGCATCCCATCTCCGCAACTCTCATCTTTTGTATGCGAAGTCATGACTGGCCAACACTCTGCCCCATACAACATAGTCGGTCAAACCACCGCCCTATAGAACTTGCCTTTAAGTTTAGTTGGCACATTTTTGTCGCACAAGACTCCACATGCAAGCCTCCATTTCATCCACCATTCCCCAATACAATGTGTGACATAGTCATCAATCTCTCTATTTCCTTGGATAATAAACCCTAGGTATTGCTTCCTTTTTTTGGAATGACCTTGAGTACCAAGCCTCACCTCCACGTTTGTCTCAAGGTCGCTCCTATTGCTGAACTTGCACTCCAAATATTTTGTCTTGGTCCTACTCAACCTGAACCCTTTAGACTCCAAAGTCTGTCTCCAAACCTCCAACTTAGCGTTTACTCCGCTGCGAGTCTCATCAATTAGGACTATGTCATCTACGAATGACATACACCATGGTACCTCCCCATGGATTTGTCGTGTCAGTCCGTTCATGACCAAGGCAAACATGAATGGGCTAAGAGTTGACCCCTAATGCAGCCCCATCGTCACTGTGAAGTGCTCCGAGTCTCCTCCTACTGACCGTACCCTAGTCTTGACTCCATCATACATATCCTTGATCGCCCTAGTGTACGCCACATGTACACCTCTAACCTCCAAACATCTCCATAGAATATAAAAAACAAGGCGAATGTTGATTCTTCTGCATCTCAGAACAAAGAAGCCATGAAAATTGAAGAAGACAACCTGACATGTGCTGGAGCTAGTGGAGTCAAAATGGGAAATTGTCAAAGCTCAAAGTAAAACTACCACTAAGAGTGCATGAAGTAATTGAAGGCAAGACAATGGTAGTATTCACAATGGAAGAACCCGAAATGCTTGTAGAGACCTACTGATGGACCATTATCAGTAAATTCATAAGAGGTAGGCCTGCTATTGACAAGATTAGGACTGAATTTTTATAAAGTTGTTACGCTTAAGAACAATGTAAACCAGGGGCTAAAGACAAATATCATGTGTTCATAAATGTAGACAATGAATAGGATATCAAATATTCACTCGAGAAACTATATTCAGCTTAGCAATGATGTTTCTATGAAAATCCTAAAGTGGACTACTAATTTTAAGCTGGGTGCTGAAACAACCTTAACTCTAGTGTGGATAAACTTACCTGACTTACCATGGCATGAGATGCCTTGTGAAGAATAATTTGTCCCATTGGAACACCTCTGGTTATGGACAAAGCTACAACAATCAAAACTAGACCTACAACTACTAAGCTCAGAATTGAAATTCATATTGATAAACATCTTCTTTATGAGATTCAGGTTGAGGTGATAAATCAACAAGAAAGCATGTACTTTTGAATAAAAAATTGAGTATGAAACTATGCTCTCCTATTGCTTCAGCTGCAATGTACAAGGAGAATTGTAGGCTCTCATACTCTGAAGTTTACGATGGTACAGGAAAACATTATTCTATTGATAATGGAGAGATTTCTCATCAACAAAATTTTAGAAAAAACACACAACTACTGCCAACATCAGATAAGGAGGTAGTAGTGAAAAGTCATGCACTATTGGAGCACAATAAGAGAAAAAAAGTAACAAACAGATCAACAACAATGAGCGATGGAAGAATGTCAGAAGAAGGAAAGGAAGAGGTTATGCAATGTTGAGGGACAGAAAGGGCACAACCAAGAAAACAACAAGAAGGGGAAGAAAATAGGTAAGAGCAACTCACAAGAGAATAATACCAGAAAAGATGATAATAATGCCTTCCATATCCTGCAAGAGAACCAGTGGTTTCCCGGTGCACTTGTTGAGAGCAGTGATATGACTTGCATAATTTGTGAACAATGGGTTATCACACTCATTTGATAACATTTCAAATAGCAGTTTCCACCATGACATTTCCTATTTTTAAGGGGAGCCTTGGAGTAACTGGTAAAGTTGCTGCCATTTGACCAGGAGGTCATGAGTTCAAGCCGTGAAAACAGCCACTTGCAGAAATGTGAGGTAAGGCTGCGTACAATAGACCCTTGTGGTCATGCCCTTCCCCGGACCCCGTGCATAGCGGGATCTTAGTGCACCGAGCTTCCCTTTAATGTCCTGCAAGAGAACAATAAGGATGAAGAGGTGATGACTACTCGAAATCAAATCTCATATAATGAAGTACAAGAATAGATCACAGAGATACAACCACAATCAAAGACTACAAGGAGGGATAAAGCACAAGGAAAAAAAGGAAAGGAAAGAGCAAAAGAAAAAACCAAAAGATAACAAGAGAACCTGAATATAAGGAGATCTAGAAACAGTACTCTTCAAAACCTCAACCATGAGAACAGAGAATTACAAAGAGAGGTACTAGAGTTAGTTGGAGTAGAAGTTCAAAATTTCAAAGAAAGTGGCAATTGCAGAAGGTGTGATACTTGATGGTGAGACAAGAGATGAATGATACTATCAATAAGGATTAGAGAATTCAAGAAGCTACATAGACTCCGATCAGCCCGAAGAATGGAATCATGACCAAGTAGGAGAATATTGAAGATAGAATGAGTGAGAACTTAGATCCTAGTCTAAGGAGAGAACTAGAAATCCCAAGTCACAATCACATGCCTAAACCACCTAACAGATCTGAAGAGAATGGAGAGGATCAAGATGAGATCTTCCAGTACATATATACTATAGAAACTGACCTTACCATAGTATGTAGAAATGAAGAACACTCTTCCAACTCTGATGATCACAACATTAGAAGAAGTGATCACCGATATATTTTCTGCACACCTATCAACTCGGTGCAACATAATATTGCCTTCTTCAACTAACTGTCACCAAGAAACCTTCAAAATCCTAGAGGTGATTTTGTGCAACAAAACAACATTACAAATGAAGACTCAGAGATCAAAAATAGCCCCCACTTTGTTATTTTCAATGATCAATATAATCTCATGGAACATAAGAGGGATAGGGTCTAAAGATCTTAGGAAAGACTCAAAAGCATCAAACAACAATGCCAAATTCCCTAATATTTCTTCGGGAATCAATGGTGGACAATAGGAAACTTGGTAAGTATATAAGGAAGCTAAATATGCAACATGTATTTCAAAACTGCTCCAACAAAATCTGAATACTTTGTACTAATGATGTCGATGTGACTATCATGAAAGATAAGGAACAATGTGTCCTATTAAGCTTTACTCACACAAACAACGCCTTATTTTCATGACTGTGGTATGTGCCAAATGCAGTGAGGAGCTAAGGAGATATCTTTGGCAGGATCTTAAAGACATGACTACTAATATTGAAGGACCTTGGGGTGTTATTGGAGATTTCAATATTATAATGTCTAATGAAGAAGTCATAGATTAGATGATAGATTAGCATTTATTGAATAGCTCAATGAGTTTGGGCTTCAAGATACATGGTTCACTGGTCTAGCTTCACTTGGTGTGATAATAAAGACTTTCCAATTACAATGCAGAGACTAGATAGGCTTCTCTACAACATCTATTAGTTTGACAACATCAACAACATGTTTGTTACTCATTTGTTCAAGGTATGATCAGACCATGCCCCTCTATTAGTTAAAATAAGCAATTGTCAAGATATAATTTTCAAAAATCGTGAAGACACCTACCCCCATCCAGTAGATGGACCAACCACAACCGATTAAGCTAATTTTAACAAGTAATTTATGCAAAAAGATAAAAGTATAGTTATTTCAAGTTATAAACTAAGTCTCATAGTCATAAAGATGCGGAAAAAGGAAATGCACCCCAAAACATGGTGTCACAAGTACAAGAGACACTAAAGTATGAAAGACAAGTATGATAAACCATCATGAATACAAATGTCTGAAAATATAAATGATAGAATGACAATAAAGGAATGGAATCTAGTGTCGCGGATTAGCCAAACAAATCATCCCAAGTACTCCAAATGATATCCTCAACGGTCGGTGACTCCGCGTGCCGTACTGGTGCTTGGAACAGACTTTGCATACGAAAAGATATAGAAAGTGTAAAGTGAGTATGAAAAATTAATGTGTACTCAGCAATATCGTCAATCGACGCTAAACTAAAGTGGTGGAGAGAGTTGGTCTTCCGAATGCTAACTCCCACACTTAATGGTTATAAACTCAAAAGGCACAATTGTAATCCGACAAATAAAGGACAAGCAAGTTTCCACAGTTCAAATAGATATCCAGATAATCATGATTTAACCAGTCTTTCACTAAGCAAATAAGCAAAGAGTCGGTGAAAAATGATATGATATGCAATGCAATGCAAATTCCACAATGCACATAATAAGCAACAACATTATAAAAGGTTAAGGATCAAATTAGCTCTTTTTCATCCTTAAACGAGAATTCCGGAGTGATATGAATGCATAAGAAATCAATCAAGAGATTCATATCTCACATAAGCAATCAAATTAACAAATTATCAGATAATACCCACATGTTTTGGCATTCTTGCATTAAAATTAACAATTCATATACGATACAATCACCCAAACATGGCACTGTTATCTGTACAAGTACTCATCACCTCACAAGTGCGGAACCTCACTTTTACCTATTTCCCTTTGTTAAACAGCCACTCTCGGCCAGAAATAGTTGTAGTATATATGGTATATATATTTGTAGTATATTGTAATAAAAAGGATACCTTAATTAGTGTTATACACCTACCATAATTGTATAGTTAGAATTATGGTAAAATAAGGATTTAGAAGTAGAATAGGAAAATGATTTGTAGTATTATGAAAAGATGTAACTTGTATATATACCTATTCAATCAATGAAAATAATCAAGGGGATTATTTCTTTCATGGTATCAAGAGACTAGGTCTAAACAAAAGTTTTCTTCTCTCAAACTTTTGCCTCTTTGGCCGAGAACCCCCTCCCTCGGGTTTTTCTCTGCAAATATCTTGTCTTCCGCTCTCAAACACCTCTCTTAAATTTATCCTCCTTCTTTGTTCTTTCAAATATGTCTAAGAATAATTTTCACCCTGCCCTCACGGTTTCCAATATCAAGCTCGGTGTCCCTATTGTCCTTGAGATGGAAAACGCTCAATATGCAACGCATGAGTTGTTTAAAATTCACGCTATCTCTTATCAAGTTCTTCATCACATAATTCCTCCCGCTAGACCCCTTCCTGCGAAGGATCTGAGGTATGGATTACACTTGATGCTACCGTTCCTCGGTGGATATACGCCACTATTTCGATGGACCTTCTACGACGATTATGGAGCCCGATACCACGGCTATGGCCGCATGGAATAGATTGCGTGACATATTCCAAGACAACCAACATTCCCGTATCGTCACACTCGGCGAGAATTCTCTCTCGCTCGAATGGACGTATTTCGAACGTTTACGCATATTGCAAGAAACTAAAGGAATTGGCGGATCAACTCAGTAATGTTGGCGCACCAAGAACAAATAATCGTCTAGTTCGATTGGTTCAGGGCTTTGGAGGCCTATAATGGTGTTGGAACTCTCCTTCGCCAAAGCAACCCTCTTCCGACTTTCATCAAGTCCGCTCCATGCCGACGTTGGAAGAAGCCGATTTGGCTAAAAGGCGACTCTGAGCAAGCCGGTTGTCATGGTGGCATCCTCTCCTAGTTCTTCGGGTTTTGTTAATAATCGGGCCAAAACCATAATAATGGTGGCGGCAAGAATAATCGCAAAAGTAACAAAAACCGCGGGGGCAAACGAGGTGGTTCTGGTGGCGATTCCGGTGAGCAACAAGCAGGCGGTGGGGCCCATTCAGGGTATAGTGGGCCACCACCACCGTGGCCCAAAGGTGGGGCCATTGGCGATGGAATCCGCACCCTCCACCCACGGTTTCCGGCGGCGATGGCCGCCAACGATCAGCCCAACGCCCGGCGGTTGGCGCCCATCGGCGATGGCCCAACAAATAGGGAATCCAACACCTACGGTCCAGCAGCATCACAGAATGGCATCCTTGGGCCCCGTCCTCCACAAGCCCATCATGCGGCCGGGCCCCACTCGGACCGATATCGAGCGCGATGCACACGTTGGGATTATCCCAACGGACCCAAATTGGTACATGGACACAGGGGCCACTACTCACATGACTTCCGAATCGGTACTCTCTCATCTTATTCCAATTTGAGCACCCTGGAGATAATTGTTGGTAATGGCGATTCTATTCAATTCTAGGGTATGGTCGAAAAACATTGTCTCCTCCTAATCCACCACTTCTCTTGAAAAATACTTTACATGCTCCTAAATTGATTAAAAATTTAGTATGCGTCCGAAAATTCACAAATGACAATGCATTTACATTGAATTTGATCCTTTCGGTTTCTGTGAAGGATTTCAAGGCGGGAGTCATCTCATGAGGTGTGATAGTAGGAGGGATCTCAGATCCTATCATGACCGGTTTGATCCATCGAGTCCACCTTGCCATCGCCTTTGCGACCATCTCTCCTTCCATGTGGCATGCTCGTCTGGGTCATCCGGGATCTTCTATTTTATCGCTTTTAGATAAAAATAGCTTTATTTCTTGTAAGAGGTACAAGTCGTACTCCAATTTGTCAGTCTTGTTCATTAGGAAAAATTGTTAAGTTGCCATTTGTAGACTCCAATTCCCATACTTCTATGCCATTTGACATTATTCATAGCGACTTATGGACATCTCCTGTTCTTAGTTCAATGGGTCATCGATATTATGTTCTCTTTTTAGATGATTATTCTAGATTTTTGTGGACGTTTCCAATTGCGAATAAATCACAAGTGTTTTCCGTCTTCATCAAATTTAGAGCGTTCATTCGTACTCAATTCGAAAGAGAAATAAAAAATATTCAATGTGATAATGGGAAATAGTATGACAATAGGGAGTTTCGAGAGTTTTGTGCTACTCATGGGATAAATTTTCATTTTTCATGTCCTCATACATCTTCACAAAATGGGAAAGCCGAACGCAAAATTCGTTCCATAAATAACATTGTCCGAACTCTCTTAATACATGCCTCCATACCTCCATATTTTTGGCATCATGCTCTACAAATGGCCACATATCTTCTTAACATAATTCCTTCTAAGGGTCTAACATATTCTTCCCCCCTAAAAATACTATATAATAAAAACCCATCTTATTCTCATCTTCGGATTTTTGGGTGCTTGTGTTATCCGTTATTCCCATCCACCACAATTAACAAACTTCAGGCTCGGTCTACTCCGTGTGTATTTTTGGGTTATCCGTCAAATCATCGTGGTTATAAGTGTTTTGATTTATCCTCCAAGAAAATCATAATCAATCGCCATGTCATTTTCGATGAAACTCAATTTTCATTTACGAAAGTTCATACTCCCGAACCTAAGTCATATAATTTTTTGGATGACCAAATATCCTCAGTATATTATTCGGAATTTTTAGGACATCTCCGTACTCAAAATCCTCCAATGGCCCATCGCTCACGACCCAACAAAGATGCGTCACACCCGGTTATTCCAAACACTGAGCAGTTCCAAAGAATCGGGCGGTCCAACCCAATTCTGAACTGGTCCAGCGAGTCCACCATTTTCGATTTGGGCCAAGAGCCCATCGCCTGCCGCCGACGCCTGAGCCCAGAAAATTCCCAAAATTCCCTTAATTCTTCCTCGAGTCATAGACCGGTCACTCGTAGTCAGCGGGGTATTTTTACACCTAAAAGACATTTTAATTTACATTCTGATGTCTCTAAATCCCCCTTGCCCCGCAATCTTGTGTCCGCATTAAATGACCCTAATTGGAAAATTGCTATGACTGATGAATATAATGCTCTTATTGATAATAAGACGTGGGAGTTGGTGCCCCGTCCATATGGTATTAATATTATCAGGTCTATGTGGATTTTTGCTCATAAGGAAAATTCAGATGAGTCCTTTGCTGTAAGACTCAGCAGGTTGGTATTGATTGTGGTGAGACGTTTAGTCCGGTGGTCAAACCGGCTACCATTCGCACTGTACTTAGCTTGACTCTTTCAAATACTTGGCCGATTCATCAGTTAGATGTCAAGAATGCTTTTCTACATGGAGATCTCAAGGAAACAGTCTATATGCATCAGCCGTTGGGTTTCAGGGATCCCAATCGACCTCATCATGTCTGTTTGTTGAAGAAGTAATTATATGGGCTTAAGCAGTCTCCACGTGCCTGGTATACACGATTTGCTGATTTTGTTTCGACTATTGGGTTCACACTCGGCAGTCGAGACAATTCTTTGTTCATCTACCGCGTGGTTCGTCATTGGCCTATATTACGTTATATGTGGATGATATCATCTTGATCGCCTCCTCCGATGCTTTGCGTCGATCTATCATGGTCATGCTCGATTCTGAATTTGCTACGAAGGACTTAGGGCCGTTGAGTTATTTTGGGGATTGCCGTCAAACGTCATTGGTGGCTTGTTTTTGTCTCAACGGAAGTATCTTCTTGAGATCATAGAGAGGCTGTGATGTCATCCTGTAAGTCCACTTCCACACCGGTTGATGCAAACCCAAAGCCGAGTGCCGCAAGTGCACCATACGAGGACCCGACCCGCTATCGCAGTCTTGCGAGGGCCCTCCAAAGATCTTACCTTTACCAGGCCGGATATTACATATGCGGTTCGGCAGTGTGTTTATTCATGCATGATCCAGGGTTGAGCACATGAATGCAATCAAACGCATCATTCGGTATATTCGGGGACACTGGACTATGGGTTGCACTTGTATCCTTCGCCTACATCCACACTTGTCTCTTACACGGATGCTGATTGGGGTGGTTGTCCCGACACCAGACGGTCGACTTCTGGCTACTGTATGTTCCTTGGCAACAACTTAGTCTCATGGTCGGCAAAACGTCAAGCAACTCTGTCACGCTCC
The DNA here is from genome assembly GCA_029783415.1 of Anisodus acutangulus. Lineage (NCBI taxonomy): Eukaryota > Viridiplantae > Streptophyta > Magnoliopsida > Solanales > Solanaceae > Anisodus > Anisodus acutangulus. Next base: position 14,032,929 of record CM056502.1, on the reverse strand, counting down.
AGTGCAGAGGCAGAATATCTAGGGGTCGCAAATGTGGTCTCCGAGTCATGTTGGCTACGTAATTTGCTTTTGGAGCTTCATTGTCCCATTCAGAAGGCAACCTTGGTATATTGCGATAACATTAGTGCCATCTACCTTTCATGTAACCCCGTTCAACACCAACGCACCAAGCATATCGAAATGGACATTCACTTTGTCCGGAAAAAGGTTGCAAAGGGTCAAGTTCGCGTATGCCATGTCCCGTCTCGTTATCAAATTGCAGACATCTTTACAAAGGGTCTACCAGCGGTTCTCTTTGAAGATTTTAGGGACAGTCTCAGTGTTCGAAAACCGCCCGCTATGACTGCGGGGGTGTGTTAAACAACCACTCTCGGCCAGAAATAGTTGTAGTATATATGGTATATATATTTGTAGTATATTGTAATAAAAAGGATACCTTAATTAGTGTTATACACCTACCATAATTGTATAGTTAGAATTATGGTAAAATAAGAATTTAGAAGTAGAATAGGAAAATGATTTGTAGTATTATGGAAAGATGTAACTTGTATATATACCTATTCAATCAATGAAAATAATCAAGGGGATTATTTCTTTCACCCTTAACATTAGTTAATTACCAACCAAACACTTCAAATAAAGTCAAGGTATCAACTTGCCTTAAATTAGGAGTCCGAAGCTCACAACATGACCTTTCATTTTCTCAAAGCCTACGAACAATCACAATATGTTCAAATACATAATCTACGTAAGCATGGGTACCTGCAGACACCCATATTGATATATAAGCTTTCCGGTCCAAAAAGTCAATCCAAAAGTCAATCTCGAGCCCACGAGATCAAAACTGGAATTTTATATAAAAATTAATTCACCCATAATTTAAAATGTCTAAATCCAGAAAATGACTCAAATACAACTTCAAATCGACCTCCAAATAAAAGAAATTCATAATATTAACTTTAGGACTTGAACTCCCAATTTGCTAACCCAAATCATGATTTAAATGACTAAAATACGCAAGATTACATGACAAATTACCGAAATGGAGGTTGGATTCTTACTCCCGTGATGAAACTTAAAAATCCCCTCCAAGATCTCTAAAATCTGAAGCCTATAGTGCAAGTTATGAAATGAAATGACATATCTCATTCTGGGAATTTAATGTTAAATATACATATATTCCCGTGATACACACTTCCATAAATAAGTGTATGTCACGGATTTGGCCTTATTAATTAGTGTAATATATTTGTAAATTTTTTTACTGTACACTTATCATAATTATAGAATTCTTGTATTACTAGAATAGAGTTTTGAGATTAGAATATGAATATGATTTTCCTATTATGGAAATATATAAATTGTATATATACTATTTCAATTAATGAAAATAATCAAGAGATTATTTATTTCATGGTATTAGAAGTCTAGGTCTTAAAATCCTCTCTCAAAATTGCTTCCAATTTTCCGTCGATTAAGTCTCAAAACCGAGCCTCTTTTTCTCGGAATTTGTGCCCGATGGTCCCTCATCTCTTCTCAAATTTTTCTTCCCAATCCCTACCTCATGTCTTGCGTTGCTATTATGGCTAAGAACACTTTTCACCCTGCCCTCACTGTTTCTAACACCAAGAATCACATCCCTATCATTCTTGAAATAGAAAACGTCCACTATGCAACGTGGGCAGAACTGTTCAAAGTTTACACACGCTCGCATCAAGTCCTCCATCATATTATCCCCGCAGCCCCTACGGATACGGAGGCTCCCAAACTCGAGGATGATCATAAGTTATGGACAACCCTTGATGCTACGGTTCTTCAGTGGATTTACTCCACTATTTTTACCGATCTCATACAAATGATTATCGAACCAAACGTTACGACAATGGAGGCATGGAATATAGTACGTGATATATTCCAAGCTAATCAGAATTCTCGTGCTGTTACCCTTGAGCAGGAATTTTCCCACGTCAATATGGAAAATTTTCCAAACGTTTCAGCATATTGCAGAAGGTTGAAAGAATTGGCGGACCAACTCTGCAACGTTGGTGCACCCGTTAGTGACGATCGTCTTGTTCTACAGATGGTTGCTGGCCTATCCCAGGCCTATAATGACGTTGGAATTCTCCTTCGTCAAAGTAATCCTCTACCGAAGTTCTATCAAGCCCGCTCCATGCTTACTTTGAAAGAAGCCGGCCAGGCTAAAAAGGCGGCTACGAGTGCTAAACCTGTGGTCATGATGACGTCCTCCACTAATTCTCTGAATTTTGGTGACTATTCGAACCAAAACTGGTCTCAAGGGGCGGCAAAAATAGTCGAAAAAGTAATGGCAAAAATCGCGGGGGCAAATGCGATGGTAACAACGGCAGTGGGCCACAACCCAACTGGTCCCAGCCTTGGGCCCCATGGACGTGGGCCTGGGCCAGTGGGTAGTGGCCCAACAACCCTTATTTTCTGGACCGCCACATCACGGGCAGTGGGCTGGCCAGCCTTTCAGGCCCAATTCGCAGCAGCCCAGTTTTTTTTGACGCAGTGATGGGTCGGGGCAGCAAGCCGGGGTGCTTGGGCCTCGGCCTCCGCAGGCTCATCATATAGCGGGCCCACGCAAACTGATATTGAAGCCGTAATGTACACACTTGGATTAAATCCGCCAGACCCGAATTGGTACATGAACACCGGAGCCACTACCCACATGACATCCGATCAAGGTACTCTCTCATCTTATTCCAATTTGAGCAGCCCTCGTGGCATAATTGTTGGTAATAGTAATTCAATTCCAATTCGTGGTTATGGTCATAAAACGTTTTCTTCCCCCGATCCACCCTTATCTTCAAAAATACTCTTCATGCCCCTAAATTGATTAAAAAATTGGTGTCTGTCCGAAAATTCACCACTGATAATTCAGTTTCTGTTGAATTTGATCAGTTTGGATTTTCTGTGAAGGATTTCAAGACGGGGAGTTCTCTCATGAGGTGTGATAGTAGGGGATATCTTTATCCTATCACGCCATGTTCCGGTCTCTCGAGTCAAGCCTTGCCATCAATTTTTGCAGCCCTTGCTCCTTTCTTGTGGCATGCTCGTCTTGGTCATTCAGAGTCATCTATTTTGTCTTCCTTAGATAAAAATAATTTTATTTCGTGTAAGGGTACGCGTAGTACTCTGAATTGTCAATCTTGTTCTTTATGAAAAATTGTTAGGTTGCCATTTGTATACTCTAATTCTCATACTTTAATGCCATTTGATATTATTCATAGCGATTTATGGACATCTCATGTTCTCAATTCTTTGGGTCATCGTTATTATGTTCTATTTTTAGATGATTATTCTAATTTTATGGACTTTTTCGATAGCGAAAAAATTTCAAGTTTTTTCCACCTTCTTAAAATTTAGAGCATTCATTAGAACACAATTCGAACGGAAAATAAAAAATATTCAATGTGATAATGGAAAAGAATATGATAATGGGGTGTTTTGGGAGTTTTGTGCTAATAATGAGATCAATTTTTATTTTTCTTGCCCTCCTCATACGTCTTCACAAAATGTGATAGCCGAACGCAAAATTCGTACTATTAATAACATTGTCCTAACTTTATTGATTCATGCTTTCGTACACCCTACTTTTTATCATCATGCTCTACAAATGGCTACATATCTTCTTAACCTTCTTCCTTCTAAAGGTTTGACATATTCGTCCCCTCTTCAAATTTTATATAATAAGACTCCTTCGTATTCACATCCTAGGGTCTTTGGGTGCTTGTGTTATCCACTCTTTCCGTCCACCACAATTAACAAACTTCAAGCTCGATCTACCCCTTGTGTGTTTTTGAGTTATCCGCCAAATCATCGTGGTTACAAATGTTTTGATTTATTATATAATAAAAATCATCATTATTCGCCATGTAATTTTTGATGAATCCCAGTTTCCGTTTGCTAAGGTTAGTAATCCCGTGCCCAGTTCGTATAATTTTTTGGATGATGATATATCCCCGTATATTATTCACCATTTGTTGGACGTATCCCGCACCCCAAATCTGTCAGCGGGTCCACTGCCCGCTGGTTCTACAGTCCAATCCCTGCATCCAATCGTGGGTCCAGAAACTGGGACGCCTCCCCAACCCAGTTTTGGCCCAGTTCTTGTTCTAGTTTCAGCGACTGAAACAGTGGACCGTTACCGAGTTGGGCCAGCAGACAGTGTGCCTGCTGGCCAATCCGTCATGTGTCCTGATATTTTCCAAAATTCGCCCAATTCTCCCCTGAGTCAAAGACAGTCACTCGTAGTCAATGTAGTATTTTTAAACCGAAAAGACTTTTAATTTAAATTCTAATGTTCTTAAATCACCCTTACCCCATAATCCTGTGTCTGCTTTAAATATCCTGAATCGGAAAATTGCTATGACCGACGAATATAATATTCTTATTGATAATAAGACGTGGGAGTTGGTGCCCCGTCCATCTGGTGTTAATATTATTCGGTCTATGTGAATTTTTGCTGATAAGTACAATTCTGACGGTACGTTTGCGAGGCATAAGGCTCGTCTTGTCGGTGATGGTAAGACTCAACAAGTTGGTATGGACTGTGGTGAGACATTTAGTCCAGTGGTCAAGCCGACTACTATTCGCACTGTGCTCAACTTGGCTCTTTTGAAAGCATGGTCCATTAATTAGTTAGATGTGAAGAATGTTTTCTTACATGGTGATCTCAAGGAGACAGTCTATATGCATCAGCCCTTGTGGTTTAGGGATCCCAAATATCCTCATCATATCTGTTTGTTGAAGAAGTCCTTGTATGGGCTTAAAAAGTCTCCATGGGCTTGGTATAAGAGGTTTACAGACTATGTTTCGACTATTGGGTTCTCTCACAGCAGGTATGATAATTCACAGTTCATATATTGTCGTGGTTCTTCCTTGGCTTATATACTATTATATGTGGATGATATTATCTTGACTGCCTCTTCTGATGTATTACGCCAGTCCATCATGACAATGCTCAGTTCTGAGTTTGCTATGAAAGACTTGGGGCCCTTGAGTTACTTTTTGGGAATTGCTGTCACTCGTCATGCATGTGGGTTGTTCTTATCCCAGAGGAAGTATGCAACTGAGATCATTGAGAGAGTTGGGATGTCGTCTTGTAAGTCCACTTCCACTCCTGTTGATACTAAACCCAAGTTGGGTGCTGTGGCTAGCTCACCTTATGAGGATTCGACATGCTATCGCAGTCTTGCAGGGCCCTTCAGTATATTACGTTCACGAGACCAGATATTACGTATGCCGTATAATAGGTGTGTTTGTTTATGCATGATCCCAGGGTTGAATACAAGAATGCACTCAAACACATTATTCGGTACATCCAGGAGACACTTGACTATGGCTTACATCTATATCCTTCGTCGACGTCTACACTCGTCTCGTATACATATGCTGATTGGGGTGACTGTCCAGACACCAGACGGTCTACGTCTGACTATTGTTTGTTTCTTGGTAATAACTTGACTCTTGGTCTGCAAAGTGTCAGTCAACTTTATCACGATCTAGTGCAGAGACAGAGTATCGAGGGGTAGAAAATGTGGTCTCTGAATCCTGTTGGTTACTTAATCTTCTATTAGAGCTTCATTGTTCTATTCAGAAAGCTACCTTGGTTTATTGTGATAATGTTAGTGCCATCTACCTTTCTAGTAATCCGGTTCAACACCAGCGCACTAAACACATCGAGATGAACATTCACTTTGTTCGTGAAAAGGTAGATCGTGGACAAGTACGCGTCTGCCATGTCCCTTCCAGGTATCAGATTGCAGACATCTTTACCAAAGGTCTTCCGTCAGTACTCTTTAAAGATTTTAGGGACAGTCTCAGCGTACGAAGACCACCCGCTATGATTGCGGATGTGTGTTAAATATACATATATTTCTGTGATATACACTTCCATAAATAAGTGTATGTCACAGGTTTGGCCTTATTAATTAATGTAATATAATTGTAATAATTTATATTGTACACTTACCATAATTATATGATTCTTATATTAGGGTTTTGGGATTAGAATAGGAATATGATTTTCCTATTATGGAAATATGTAAATTGTATATATACTCTTTCAATTAATGAAAAAATTAAGGATTATTTCTTTCATTTAATCATAGCTAGGAACAATACCTTCTTCACGATCGCGAGGCGCTCCGGTGATCGCAAAGGCCAAAACCCGACCCGACCCAAAGGTGTTCTTCGTGATCGTAACCTGACCCACTGTGATCCCAAAGCTTTGCCTCGCTTCCTTTCGCAATCGGGACACTACCCACGCGGCCCCGTTGGCCAAAATCTCACACCATAAAATTTTAGTGTCTACCGATATCGAATCAACACTTGAAACTCATTCAGAACCTTTCAAACATAAATCAAATATGAAATCAATCATAAAACACGTTACAAAACTACTGAAACTCTCAAAACACCCATTTGGGGTCGTCTTGACCCGATGTTGATTATGATCATTCAAACTCATGAACTTAACTAGTTTTCCAATCAAGGGTCCAAAATACTTCGGAGCCCCTCCGGGTCTGTCTCAACCATCCAACTAAGTCATAAATCATGTTCTGGAACTAATAGAACTGTCAAACTAGAGTTCGTTAAACCCAGATGTTGACTTTAATCAACCCTTTCCATTTCTTCAATTTAAGAACTTCCAAAAATTAGTTTTCCCTCTCCGAGACTCATTTGATTGCCTCAACAAATGTGTCACCCTTCCTTACAAGTCAAATACACCATTTTAAAACTACGAAAAGGAGTATTTAGGAAAAAAGAGATCTCAAAACAACCTAATTGGTCGTTGCACCAATGAAGACTCTTAACACATAAATATTTTAAGTTCCTTTATTTCTGGACAGAACAAACTGACTTTCTTAAACCGTACAACATAGCTGGGAAGAGGAGGTCTATGACAACCCTTGGTATGTTGTAGACCAAAAGCTAAAGAGGACTAGCAAAGCTCTTAGCCAATGGTCGAGACATATCCCTATAGTGACATTTAAATGACTAGAAGCTGAAACGAGATATCTGAAAGATCAATATTTTGTCAAGAATACCCCTGAGAATAGAAAAGAGGTCTCAAAGAGCAGAGCTGAGTTCACTAAGTACCCCCAAGATACATGATAAAATCCTAAGATAAAAGGCTAAGGCTAAATGTTTAAAGAGGGTGATGCTAACACTGCCTACTTCCATCTCATTATCAAAGGAAGGAGAAGGAAGCTAACCATTAGAATGAACATAATCAATGATTTGAAGGACATGATGGGATTGAGAGAAGCTATTGTTAGACACTTCCAGCATATATTCAGTCAGGATGCTCAGCTCACCAACCTTGATGCTTTGAGAGAATTATCATTGAGGATGACAACAATAGTCTCATGTACACCGATACGTAAATGTGAAATTATGACAACTTAAGGAGTTAATAATGGACAAGACATACATAAGTACCATAAAAAAAGTTGCCTACAATATTTTGGAATTCATTCAATACTTAATGAAATTAAACACAATGGGAAACGATACCCATATGAATGATAGTATTAGTTAGTTGGTTTAAAGGCTTAACACTTTTGGTATTTGTTGGAAATTAGCCTTTGGCGGGGAGATGCGTCCACCCATCTTTGATGAATTAAACACTAGTGTTCCGCATGTTGGAGACCTTGTCTCTTCGCACATGCATGATCTACGAAGTGAGTAGATGACCGTAGGGCCAAGAATCGTCTAATTTCGTTGAGAAATGAAAGAGATATTGGTCCACGAAGTAAGGTGTTTGAGACATGCAAATGTGGTGTGGGACAAATCTACCACATCGGTGGGAATAGGAAGAATTGCTCTCTATATAAGTCTCTAATTGGTAAAGGGTTTGGGACCCCAAGGGGTATCCCATGTGTTTAAAGGAGGGAAGACCTAGATGTGCTTGGGTTCAAGGCTAAGCCCACACGCGCGCCGCCGCCGCCCGCCCGTCCCGTCCGGTTAAGGGTTCTCGGGCTCTCGGGCTGTGGCTGTGGCTGTCTAATATTATCTTTTTGGACCAGAGAACTCTGCCAGATGTACAGTTTGATCCCTGAAATTTCATATGTACAGTTTGGTCCCTGAAGTTTCAATATTTACAGTTTGGTCCCCAGAGTTTCTGGGAAGGTGACGGAAGGCCGTTAGACTGCGTTTTGGAGCATTAATCAGCCATTACTTGGCTGATTAACTCTCCATTAACAGCCCATTAGTTGGGCAATTGAGCAGCCTCCTTCATGACCTTAATTCACCTCATTCATGGCATTAAAACCTGCCATTACAATCCTCCTTTAAGGGCCATTACATCCCTCCTTTAAGGGCCATTACAGCCTTGTTTCTGGCTGTTGGACAGCCCCTCCTCATGCTATATATTGAGCTTCATTTGGCTCAAAACAGTAGCAAGAAACAGGTCAGAAAACAGACGAAAAACAGGCAGCAAACAGGCCGAAAACAGACCAGAAAATAGCATTTTCAGCACAAAACAGTGGCTGAAAATTCAGCAAAACAGTGGCTGAAAATTCAGCAAATAGTGGCTGAAATTAAGCAAAACAGTGGCTGAAAAACAGTGACCAAACCCTCACGTATACACAAGATATACACTACAGAGACACACTATATACACAGAGACAAAAGAGAAGAGTAGACATAAACTCTTCATTCCTATTCCATATCTTCAGCAAGTCAAGTCATATTTGTTTTCTTCGCCAGGCTCAACCTATTGGCTTTGTAGCGTTGAGATTAAAGTGTTGTTTTATCTTGGGAGACTATTGCCCGCTAACGTAAAAACATATATACGGGGCAATCTTGTCTTAAGGATAGAGGGCTATCCTCGACTCAACACACAACGTTATAACCATCCAGATTTAGTTGTTTCTTGATTTCAGGATATCAACATTCAAGACACAACAAACTTGCGGCAGTTCTCAACATTGGCTTTGCAAGGTGATCCAGATTCAAGACACAACACACATGCGGCAGTTTTGAAGATTGACCATTTATTTATCCTTTCGAACATTTGTAATAATTATTACTTCCCGTACTGCTCTATAAAGTACCATAGAATACCAGCAGTATTTACATCGGTTCCGGTGTTAGAGAACCCGTGATAAATATATTGAGAATTGAGAAAATAAAATGGATCCAAATGTAGCAATGAATATATGTAGTTCCTTGATATTGTGTAGCAATAAAAGGACATTAAAGAATTAACATCTATGTGTTGAATTGTTACACATCTATAATGTCAGATTCCTTTTTCTTCTTTTCCCTGTTTTTATACACTATTAGTGCGCTAAGCACATCAATATAACGAGAAGTTTATCCTCTTTTTGACGAATTCAAATCATTTACTTCTACGTTGTATAAAGTCCTCCGAATTTGATAATTTGGATTCGTATGAAATTTATTTTTCTCATAATAAATGCTCAAGTAATTAATCTGCTTCTGGAGTCAACATGTCATTTAACATTACTTCTGATCTCGCCCATATTACACCATGTTAAGGTATAACCCGATCGTTGTCAAATATAGTAATCCAACTAGGTTGGGGTCGAATCCCACGAGAAATACGATGTGAAACTAAATCATACTTGTCTTGTATTACTTTACTAATTCTTTATCTCTAAGGTAATCAAATTTGTTTGTTTAAAAGATTGTTTTAACTATTAATCCACTTTTTATCTAATGATTAAGTACCAAATTGATTAGAGATTAGGTTTGTGACTTGATTAGTGGAAGTAGTGTTGGGTTTTTACTTAGTCTAGGTGTTTTTAATATAGTAGGGGCATTGAGAAATATCATCTAAATGAGAATTTTACGGTTGACCCACTTAATTTCACTATTAGGTTTTTTCAAGCCTAAAGTGTGGAATATGAGATTATCCATTCTTTATTCTTTGTTGATTCCCTTCTAATTAAAGTTGAAAATCATTAAATGAGATTTAAAGTAGGCATGTTCATCGGTCGGTTTGGATCGGAGTTAGCACATTTCGAATTATAATTTCGGTTTTCGATTTTGCAACATGTAATCCGAATCCGGTCTAAATACATTCGGATTGGATCAGATTTTTTAAGTTCAATTTCAGATAAATCGATTTGAATAATTTGGATTTTCGGTTCGGCTTATAAGTTGAATTACTTCTTCTTCTCCTTCTTACAAAATGAACAATCAAATAGAATATTTATACCAAATTGCTTAATATATAGCTCCTCATTGCTATCACAAACATATAAATAAAGTATTCATATACGCAATAAAATCATTTCCAAGGATGCAACAGAAGCAGTACTAGTCTATGAATGAACAAGTCTAATTTAGTAAAATTATCCCATACATAGAATATATATTGACAATAAAAACAAAAACAAAATCTAAAAAGTACTCATCTTTAAAATTAACAAATTCAAACATATTGAACTTAATAATTTTTTTGAATATAGGGGTTGATATGTAATGAGTATGATATATTTGACTTAAGTAATGCACTAATATATTAATGGATAGTGGAGTAGCCTAAACATAAGGTATAAGAAATTCGATTTTCGGATAACCAAAAATCTGGAGTTTCAAATCTGAAATTGGATCCAAAATCAAAAAAATTTAAACATTAAATCCAAAACTCAATCCAGAATCCAATTTTTTTAAAATATAAGTCCAAAATATTCGGATCTCGATTTCGATTTCGGATTTATCCAAACTATGCACACCCCTAGTTTAAAGCCCAAGTCCTAATTAACATACCCTTTTCCTAGATTCTAATCTCCTTTCTCAAGTATGACTAGAAACAATAGGCTTTAGAGGGGTGTTTGCAACCAACCCTCATTTGATTCAATGAGAGGTGGTTAACTCCTATATTTAATACACTTTTTTCATATTTAAGACCTAATCCAACAACAACATTTCATTTTATTAGTCAAAACCCCGACTAGATTTCTAGCCACTCATTGAATAATAAATGTAACAACACATAATAAATGAAAGCATAAAGAGAATCACAGAATGCTTACAAAGCCTTTTTATATTAACCAATGGAAAGATTCTTCACTTGTCTCTTAAAATGGAACACAAAATATTGCAGTCTTTGACCTGACAAAATAGAGAATATTCTCCCAAGTGGAGATGAATAGTAAAATATGAAGTAAAATGATTGACTGATTGTTTCCCATCACAAAATCCTAGGCAACATATCTATTTTGACCCAAAATTCAAACTACTCGTATTTACAAAAATGCCAATGCCGACCATTCTGCGCCTTAAAACGGGATCGCAGAACTGATCTGCGGTCTGCAGTAGTGACTTAAATTTCACCGAGTGTCTTCAATCTTGGACTATCTCAATCTGTAGTAGGAAATGAGGTCCGTAAAATTGAAATGCGGTCCGCAGAATTGCTGTGAGGCTTCACAATTTGAGCTGGGATTGTGGAGGATCATCGGTTCACAGATCGGATTGCGATCCGCAGAACGGAAGTACACACCGCAGATTGGGTCGCACTTCGGGGTTTCAAAGTCTTCTAATCACTGTTCGTTTCTGCGACTCAACATCCCATTCTGCGGTCCACAGTTTGGTTCTGCTATCCGCAGAAATGGTCTTCTTTGCATTTTGTTTCCAGCATTTTTGTACGTATTTATGCACTTTTTCTCATTTTTGGTGTCCTGAGGCAATAACCCTACAAAACCAAAATAACATAAGAAATACACATTATGAATGCATTAAGGACATCAATAATTCATGCAATTGGTATCAAATGTGCCGTTATTTCTCGGCACATCAACACCCCAACTTAAACTATTGTTTGTCCTCAAGCAACCTAAACAACACAAAGTTACGACTAATGACAAAATACATATGACTATGGTTGGTCCTATATACGAGTCTACAAGCATGTGTTTCATACAACTGACATCCCCTCATATGTTTAAAATAAAACTCCAAAAGTGCATTTCTACAATCAACGAATCTATGAACGTCAAGCCTCAATAGGTGTCTACACGCTACTAGTGACTAGATGCACCTAAACGATCAACTAGAGAAGCTTTCATTCCACAAGGTTCATGCAATTCAAGTGCCCTCACAACAAGAAAAGTCCCACACTCTCACAAGAAGTTTTCAAAACAGGGGACAAATACGATCACTCACACTCACAAGGAGTGTCAAGTGTCACAAGTATCATGCCATCGACTTGCCTTTATTTTAAATCACGACAACTCAGAGAATGCTCGATTTCAGATCTCTACGAACTTTTTCAAACTTGTAATGTAGGCTTAGGGACATGTAGGATATTCATTTGGGTACAAGTAACTTTTCCCTCCTTTCGCACTACATATTTTTCATTTATTTTGCTATATTCCTTCTTTTGTTCTTCCAACTTCCTTTTTTCATCCATTTTATTCAAGTATTCCCAATTTAGTTCACTTTTTTGTGATTCATTTTCTCTTTTCTTTTCTATTATTTTTGCATTTCATTTCCTTATTTTTCTCATTTTCTTAGTACCACTCACATCACAATCTTCTTCCCCTTTTTTTCTCTCATGTTCTACCCTCAACTTAGACTTTTGGCCTCAATCATCACTTCTCATGCTTTCAAGGATGGATTTTGGTTCAAAAGATGGTTCATTTAAAAAAGGATTTCAATTTGTAATGTGGTAGCCAAAGAAAAAGTTAAAAAGCTTAAAAGTGGATAACTAGTTCTCTCAACTCACGGGTAGGTAAAAAAAGTCTTTATCAAGAAGGTTCACTCTCATATGAAGGCCTAAGATCATTTTCTAAACCAAGCAATTCCTAGTTTTGCGGTGACAAACCAACGTAGCAAGTTCTAGATAACACAAATAAACACAAGATAGTAATAAAATCCTCACCACTCTATGCACATGAACTACAAGAACCACAACATTTCATACTCTCTATCGAACACAAGGCTATCATCTTATGAGATTCAAACACAAGTAGTCATAAAGTCACAAAATGAGGTATGCTTTCATAGAACAATCATTAAAGTGTGATGCTACTCTTGTTTTCAAAATAAAAAATTTTGAGGTGTCACCAAAATAAAAAAGAAAGCTACATATGCTAGCAACTACATAAAATTACCAACCACATCAGAACTATTCTATCACTAGGCCATGGTTACTGAACATACACCCTTGAAAAATAATTAGTCAAAGAAAAACCAAGGGAAATAAACACATACATACACAATTGCCTCAAAATAAAAACTAACAATAACGAAATAAACTCTAAACACATATATACAAACTACTTGTCAAGCCATTTTCCAATAATATACATGGTACCCCACCCCCAACTTTAAAAACATGTGTTGTCCTCAATGCATAAAAGAATATAAAGTAGAAGGACAAAAAGTTTGAGGGTCTCCCTGAGGCGCACTAAGTGCCCTCCTAAGTTTGGCTCACGGAAATGGCTTCTGTTGGGGCATCAGTGTTCTGTGACTGTGGAGCGGGGACAAGTACCACTACATCGCCCATCATGGGCTCAGTATGTGGTAGTGGTGGTGGTGGGCTGGTCTCTCAGGCCTATGGAGTGGTGCCCATAACTGGCGGAGGAATAGAACCTCCGACATCTATCTCCGTTTATGGCTCTTGGGCCACCCCACTCGAACCTCCTAAAGAGACCAGTCCGCCATCGTATCAAGAACTGCTTGCTCTGTCAACTGCATGTCCTCATTAGCTGCATCAACTACAATATGAGGCTTCTCAAGCCCCTCCTCATCATCCTCATCAACCTGCCTCTCCAAGTCATTCGGAGTCTCACCTGCGCCCTCTCGCCGGTCCTCCAACCCAAGCTCACTCACTTATTGTGGCTCAACAATATCTAGCTTGAGCGGGATATCAAGGAGGTCATCAATCTCGACATTCTTTAAATTATCCACTTACTTCTTCAAGCTAACAATGTCTGCCTGAAGTGAAGAAATATCACCGTCGTTATCGGCCTCCAACCTTTTTATCCGTCTTGTCAATAGAATGAGTGCATCATCATGATCCTTTATTTCCTTTGTACCGCACTCAAGACTACCTTGATCAGGGCTAAGGTATTTTGAATCAACTCTGGGATGCTCGTCTCAAGATGAGATGACCTAGCATCCGCAATCGTAGGAATCTAGGCTATCCTCGGTATCCCGACCCTCAATAGAATTGGAGTTGATCCTGAAGTAGATAAAGGTACAGAAGGAGTATGGGTTGCTGGAGTGGAAGTACCTACCGGTGTAGAAGTTCCGGTTGTGGATGGAATAGATAAAGCAGGGTCGGCTGGAGTGGTTGCCTATGTCTTTGTCCTCTCAGATGCGGATCCCTCATAATCAGCCATGTCCAAAGGTGGAGAGGTATCTATGGAACCACCGGTGGTACTTCTTTTCTTCTTTGCCTAATTTTCCTCATCCTATAGCCTCAAAATATCACACGTCAAAGATGTTTCTATGGCATTGTCAACCCAAGGTAATTTGGGAACTTTGGCTTCCCGACACAACTTCATAATCAAGCAAGGGAAGGGAAATGAGGTCTTATCTTGTTGAGTTCTTTTGCTGAGCTCCTTCTCTATCACATCACCCACATTGACACGGAGCCGTGTCATAATACAAGCAATAAGGACAATCTTCTCCAATTAGATGTCCGTCTTATTGTAGGATGGTTGTAAATGGCTACTCACAAAAGTAAGCCAGAACTTGGCTTCAATCTTCCGGGTGTTTCTATAAATCTTTGTGCCTGCGGTGATCCATTCCGACGTTTCATTAGTCACAATTGCCACTGTCTATGGGCGTAAATCATCTAGCCGACCCGTGATCTTGATGGTGAACACATTGTGGTGGCATACTCGAGTAGGGAGAATTGCTTTGTTGATTGCGGTGCTGCCATAACTAATAATGACTCCACGAACTACCACCTCCTCAAGAAGTGCCTTGGGTTGCCTTTTTGTTTTATTTGGCACAGAAGCAACATATGATACATAGAACTTAGGGACCAACTCCTCGTTGTACTTGGGCAATGGTTCAAGAAAGCATTGCCACCCATGGAATTCAATCAAGTCTCATACATGCGGGAATTAGTCTCTCAATCCATTCCTAGATACCTATTTTCCCTCAATGATAGTCTACTCCTTGCTCTTTTGGTAGAGTTCTTTGGATCCTTGGACCCCAAATTGATTGACCTCTTGAGCATGTTTGTGCCTCAACTCAGTTTCCTGTTCATCTTCCTCTGAAAATCTCTCTCATTAGACTGAGAGGTGGACTGAGCTGTGGCATGGGAGGTTTGGGACTCCTCGTCATAATATATGATAGTGCCAATGAGTTTTCTTTCATTTCCTACCACATCAAGTGCTTTGTGTGTTTTTACGGTCAGATTTACATTGCCTTGGGGCACTTGTTTGGCCTGATTTAGCCGCGAAGATCTAGCCATCGGTGACGACTCAGTTATAACTACATCATTTTGCACTTATGTCCTCTTTGGAGTAATTTCTGTAATCAAAAGATGTGATGAGTCTTGGACTATAATATGAAAAGCAAAAGAAAATATTGTTGTAGTTTTCATAAAGTAATGCAAGAATAAAAGCACGCAAGACAAACACGAAGTTAAACTATAAATTGAAAAAGAAAGATTTTTTTTGGAAATAGGCTTCCGTGGCCGTAGATCTGTTCTGCGTGCTGCAGTCCATGTTTGCGACGCGCAAACCCAAACTGCGGTCCGCAGACCAGGATTGCAAAGTTGTCCAGAAATGTTAAATTCACTCGGCAATTCTGCGGCTCGCAAAAGGCATCGCAGAATTGACTCACAACTTGCTCAATTCACTGTGTCATTTTGTGGCCGGGGTGCCCTTCTGTGGTCCGCAAAACCATTCTGCGGCCCGCAAAAGAGTGCCCAGTTGGCGCATTTTGGGTTATTTTCAAGTAGTTCACCTTGAGTTTTCAAAACCTGATATTGCCACACCCATTTCAGCACAACATACATACAAACCACCAAATACATGCATTCAATTAATGCTCGTAGGTACTCAGACTTCCTTACGACTCCAATTTATACAATTTCAAAAATCATAGGCATGTATATGCAATTTTCCAAGTATGATCAATTCAAGCACAACCCCATATAAATTATCGACCCCAATTCAATAATTATGCAATTAAACCCGAGCCCAACCCCTATGTACATTTAATTTCACATAATTCAAGCATGTACAAGATTTCATTTATTGCAATTTCGAAAAAAAGGGGTAAATGGGGCAACGTGGTACAATAACATGATTCACAAGTATATGGACCCTCAACATCAATCCAAACCCACAAGTTATATTACAAGAGCAACACCTCCCTTTTACCTATCTTTGTGAGAAAAAAAAAGGAGAGGCAAAAACATTCTTGTAGTGCGATGAAGGTGAAAGATGAGGGAGACGAGTTGCATGGTTGGTGCGAGAAATGAGAGATGGTGTGTCCAATGGAGTGTGTAGCGGTTTAGAGAATAGGGAAGCAGTTTTGTGTTTGAATTCTTAAAGGAGAAGAGAGAAAAAAAAATTAGGACTGAAAACTCTTTTACACCTTCGTCCAAAATTGCAGTGCAAGTTGGGTCGCAGATCCAGTCTGCGGTCTGCGGAACCTGACTTCGATCCATTTATGCCTTAGCCCATTCTGACATGGCACCCACTATGCGATTGCATAACTGGTCGCAGAACCGTTCTGCGGTCCACATAATGGGTCCATTTGTCCGCATTTTGTTCTTAAAACTCCCAGTCACATTGTGCAAATTTGCGGACCATAGTGCGGTCTGCATTTCAGGAATGCGGTCTGCAAATGTGTTCGCATTTCCATCCTTTTCTTGATCCAATTTTCCCAACTTTTTGGGGAGTTCTACGGACTATTGTGCGGTTCGCAGACCGTCTTTTCGATCCATAAAAGATGCCGCATAATGGTTTCCTCTCTTCCTTCATTTGTTTTTCATATCTTTCCGTATTTCCTCCCCCTTTGTCTGTGTTTCCAGATCCTATACATATAAATAAACTATCAAAACACATAAGTGAATAATAAAAACAAAGGAACAAACTAAAACTTTGGGTTGTCTCCCATTAACATTTGATTTAACGTCGCAACACGACGATTATTACCAAATATTTTTAAGGTTCTTGAAGGGTGATGATTATGTTCACCCTATGATCATCAACACTTCCCAAGTAATGCTTGAATTTTGGCCATTCACCTTGAAGAGGTGGCCGACTTTGCTCTCCAATTTAATGGCACCACTAAGGGAATACCTTCATCACTTTGAAAGGGCCGGACCATCTTGACTTCAGCTTTCTGGGAAACAACTTGAGTCTAGTATTGTATAGCAAGGCCAAGTCCCTTGGTGAAAATTCCTGCTTCAAAATTCTCTTATCGTGGAGGAACTTCATCCTCACCTTGTAAAGAATAGAACTTTCATAAGCTTGGAGATGGAACTCATCCATCTCATTGAGTTGATCCCCCCTTAAGCGCGAAGCATTCTCCCAATCAATGTTGAGTTTCTTCAATGCCCATAGTGCCTTGTATTGTACCTCTACCAGAAGCTGATATGCCTTGCCAAATACCAACTTATATGGTGACATACCAATTGGAGACTTGTATGCGTTCTATATACCCACAAGGCATCATCTAGCTTTCTTGATCGATCCGTCCTCATGAGTTTCACCGTCTTTGTCAATATGCTCTTGATCCCCCGATTGGACACTTCCACTTGACCACTTGTTTGGGGGTGGTAAGTAGTTTCCACCTTATGTTTCACCCCATATTTCTCAAGAAGAGAAGCAAACACTCTATTGCAAAAGTGAAAGCCTCCATCACTTATGATAGCTCTAGGGGTCCCAAACTGAGTGAACATGTTCTTTTTGAGGAATGCTTTGACACTATTCCCTTTATTGTTTGGAAGGGATATATCTTCAACCCAGGTTATAACCTCTGCAATTTCTTAAATAAAATTTTAATTTTTCATTTTGCAGGGTTATAACTTCACCATTTTAGACAATGTATTTCTCTTCTATTTTGTGGTTATTAGCTTCGATTGGATTTGGACTCCAATCACCCTCCTTACACCTATTGTATCCCAATTGTTCTTCGTGATTAAATGTCCCTTTTAACGAAATTATAAGATGGCACGTGTTGTGAGAATTTAATTAAATACATGATACTGATTTATTAGTTCACGTGGATGGTAAACCCAACCCATAAATTCTCGAACCGTCCGAACTCCTTTGTTAGGAGTTAGTGAGGCTGGATTTATAAGAATCCACCATTGTTAAAGGATAAAAAAGCTGAGTTGAACCTACATTTCGGGTTGAGTTTGCATCGATTTTGAACCAAAAATCGTAGCTTTAAACAAAGAAGACATTGTTATCTTAAATTCATTCAATCGCAAAACGTGAACCATCGAAGGAATTCAGTACGAACAAATGATATCTACTTATTTTGGGTTAGCTCGGATGCGTAGGGTTATTTATGATTGGGGTCACGTGGATCAATAAATTAGAGTCACCTATTTAATTAATAACGTCCCTATGTGTCATTTCATAATTTTGTTAAAGGAGGAATATTTTTAACCCAAAAGATGAATGTTAAGGGCAATTCGGTCCAATAAGTGAAAGGAGTAACATTTTGACTCTTTGCTAAAATTTAATGATGGTGCACAAATAAAAAAGCAAACAGTGCGTCACACATTATTTCTCAGATACGCACAAGTGTAGAATGTGCACAATCTTTGGGAGATATTTTTCGTTTTTCCGTCAATCTTTGAATGATCAGCGTTGCTAAAAGCCATGCAAAATTATTTAGATAGGGGCATTTTGATTGAGGTTTCCATCTCTCTTCTGTTCTAACATTTGTTGTTTTAAATTTTTAATAGCATAAGCTTTTGAGATTTGTGTCTCTTTATGCTTTTCACATCTTAGATTTTCTTTCAAAAAAGAAAAAATTAATCGAAGCTTCTTGCATGTAATATTTAGTTGATTGAGGGATATCACCCTAATAATGCCCAACAGACATGACGTTGTTCTGTCCCACATTAATAATTATACTAGTCCATAATTAATTTGCCGTTAGTGTATAGTCTTGCATGTTTTATAATCAATTAATCTCATCGTCATTAGTAGGACAAATTACCTGTTCTAATTTCATGAATAAGATAGGATGAATCGACTCTAAACTAAGATCGATGTATTATAGATGACAAATTGCTATTAAACTCAACATTATAGATCATAATTTAAAACTTATTTGTATTTGATGTTTACATCATTAATGAATGTGATATATATATGTTTTTCATGCACACATTTATAACTTTATGTAACATGAATTCCCCCCTTTATTTTTATCTGATAATATTAAATTATTTGATTTAATATAAATATTAAGTGTGAATAAATATCAGTACTGATAGAGAACGAGCTAATTTCCAGCAAATGACTCGTTTGATTAATTACTAACCTCTCTCACACCCATATTAAAGAAGGAAAACTCTACTTAAGTTACCAAAAATCGAATTTGCACAAATTTTAGAAACTGATGAGTTTACAAAAAAATTTCTCCTATTAGTGCCGTTTGGTTGAAAATCATTTGCAACTTTTTTAAAAGTTTTCTTGAACGTTGTTTGTTTCTGTAAACACTAGATGGTTGTGTGATTGTGTCATGTGTTGGCTTCATCAAAAACAAAAAATAAGAAAAAGCAAGTTTGCGTTGGGCCCATGTTTGTAGCATCTTTGATAATTGTGGCTGACATGGGATTTGTGGGCCCAGATAGCTTTAACTGTACAACCCAAAGGCCAAGAGAAATAGTTCCCAAAACTGAGCCTCTTTAAGCAATTAAAACCTGTTATTTTATCCGAAATACGCTTGAAGCAGCTGGTTAACCCCAAGGATAGATATGGTAATTTTCATATAGATTTACTTTTTGTGACTATCAAAGGAAAAGTAAAACACCAAGAACCTAGATGTACAAGCTGGTGATGCAAACACTAAGGTAAAACCCTAAAATGCCCTTGACCAAAGTTAAATAAGGAGTTCAACTCTCCCTTCTATATAAGTAGAGTACTATTTTTCAAAGTTTTCAAGTTTCTGCCGACCTTTGGGAAAAGTTTTTTTTGCAAAAACTTCGACCCGATCGCTTATAATTGTGAATTGTCACAATTACAAGACAGGTCTCTACTGAGTGTTGGTAGTGTGGAAATTGAGAGTAAATCTCGATGAAGATGAGAGAATTCAGCTGAGATAAGAAATGAAGAAATGAAGAAATGAGAAAATACACTGTTATTCATCTCTGTGTATTACAATGTCAATATATAACCTCAATCCCAAAATATCTAACCGACTTTACTTTACACGTGTACTAGCTAATGAATTACATAAAAAACTCATAACAAACTCCTAACTATCTCTGCGTATTTACTATTCTACCCATGAACTCGTAACAGCTAAGTGACTCCTATTTCGAGCTTATGGGTGTAAACACATTTAACACAACCAAGCTTGCTCACAAGATACTCAGGCTGATCCCTTAACAGTCCTTTTGTTAAGATATCTGCTTCTTGCTCTTTTGATCCAACATGTTGTGTTCTTACTTCTTACAAGTCCCTCATGTATCCTTTGCCTAATGAAATGACAATCTATATTCGATATGATTTGTTCTCTCGTGAAGAACTGGATTAGCAACGATTTGCTATGCTGCTCGTCTGTCACTATATACATCAACTGGTAGTGTGACCTCTTCTGCCAATTCTTTCAGCAATGCTGTCACCCATACTACATCTGTGCTACTGCATTGGCCATGCTCTTATATTCTGCCTCTGCTGAGCTCCTGGATACAGGGTTATGCTTTTTTGGCTTCCAGGAAATCAGTGATTCCCATACTTGACAAGAAAACCTGAAATTGACTTCCTTGTGTTGGGACATGATGCCTAATCTGCATCACAATACGCACTGCGTTTGCTCGACTTCTGACTGTTAGCAAAATTCCCAGTCCTGGTTTCTTGATGTACCTTACCACTCTCAAAGCTGTATTCCAATGTGACAGTTTAGGTTGTTGCAAAAACTGGCTCAAGGTTTGTACTGCGAATGCAATGTCTGGCCTGGTTAAAGTTAAGTATAACAACTTCCCAATTAACCTTTGATATTGGCCTTTTCCTGTACCATTCAACTTGTCAAGTTCTGGTACTGTCAACTTGATATTCGTCTCAAGTGGTGTCCAAGTTGGTTTTGCTCCTCCAAGTTCAAGTTCTGATATGATTTCTAGGGCATGTTTCCTTTTGATTAATCAAAATTCCCTTTCCTGACCTGCAAAACTCCATCCCAAGGAAAAAAATTTAAGTCCTCCAAATCCTTGATCTTAAAGTTCTGGTGTAGTGCTTGCTTAGTGGCATGGATCAAGTTGATATCATTTTCTGTCACCAACATGTCATCCACATAAACAAGTATGAATACTATACTATGTCCTTCTTGTTTAATGAATAATGAATGATCTAAGCTGCTTTGATTGAATCCAGAATGCAGCAAGGCCTCAGTTAACTTCTAGTTCCATTGGCTGCCAGCTTTCTTCAGCCCATATATGGATTTTACTAGTCTACAGACCATGTTAGACTCCTCTGACTTGGAAATCCCTGGGGTAACTCCATATACACTTCATCATGCAGATCTCCTTAGAGAAATGCATTGTAAACATCCAACTGATGCACATGCCATTAATTGTAAGCAACTAAGGAGAGAACTGTCCCAACAGTAGCAATTTTTACTACTAGGAAAAATGTCACATTATAGTCCATCCCCTCTCTTTGATTATACCCTTTTGCTATCAAATGAGCATTAAATCTCTCCACTTCTCCATTGGCCTTCAACTGCACCTTATAGACCTATTTGCATCCAATAGTTCTCTTACCAACACGCAGAGGAACAAGTTCCCAGCTCTTAACATCCACCAATCGAGTATCTTAGATGCTTCTTGAAAAGATGTTCAACAATAGAAGAAAAACCACTGAGAAAGGCCTGATGAGCTTGAGATAGACCACCATATAAGATGTAGTTGCTAATAGGATACAAGGTTGTATGAGTACTAGGTTTATTAGTCACATATTCAGACATCCAAATAGGTTCTTTGATATGTCTAGTTGACTTCCTCTAGGGCATGTGGACTTCTGCTAAAGTAGGAGGAGCATGAGATGGCAAAGACATATCAATATAAATCAAGGGTGCAGAAGACAATGAGGATACATCTGGTAGTGTAGAGGAGGAGGATATGTCATCAACAGGGAGAGGTTGTGCTCAAGAGTCATTATGTGCAGTGTCAGGAGACAAATCACTAGACAAAGGATCAGGACAAAAAGGATGTGGGAAGTCTGTATCAGAAACCACTACATCTGGCCAGGCTGGATCATCTAAAGAACCCTGTGAATCTTTGAATGAAAACACGTCTTCCATAAACACTATATTGATAAAGAACTTATGATCAATGATACTATATAAAACATACCCCTTTGTAGAGCTAGCATTAACAGCTCTGCTGTCAAACTTGTCTCCCTTTGGCAGTACACTGGCATAGCATAAATATCCAAGAGTTCTAAGATGAGCAATATGTGGTTTCTTACAAAAAAAATACCTCATATGGTGATTTTCCATCTAGGACAAGAGATGGCAACCTGTTGATGATATATGCTGGAGTGAAAATGCAGTGTCCCAAAATTTCAGGGGAATATTTCCTTGAAATCTAAGAGCCCTGGCAACTTCCAAGAGGTGCTTGTGCTTCCTCTCGGCTATTTCATTTTGTTGAGGGCATAAGCACAGGTCCTCTGATGTACAATGCCTAGCTGCTGTAATAATTCCTGAATATCTGAGTTCACAAACTCACCTCCATTGGTTGCCTGTATACTGAGTCCCTTCTCCTCTCTTCTGTCTTCATCCACAGACATATTTGAAGTATGAGAAACTAGCAAGTACAGGCCTTCCTTCACTCTATCAATCACCCTCACTCTCCCAATTGTGAGGTCCTAGAATAAGCAAAAATTAGGATAATAAGACACTGAACAATTAAGCTCTTTGGTTACCATTGAGACTGATAGTAGATTATAATCAAAATCAGGAACAAACAAAACTCCTTTCACTTATCATGTCTCTTCAATTCTACTACTCCCGGTATGTGACACACAAGTCACTTCTCCATTTGGCAAGTGTACCTTTTTACTATGCATAGGCTTAACTCACTAATGTTTTCTAACATTTTTAGGCTGGCTACCATGTGATTAGTTGCTCTCGAGTCAACTATCCTGAAGGAAATGTTTTCCATGCTTTCATTTCAAGAATACAATATATATACAAAAGAATCAATCTAGACTACTATTCCGGTAGACTATCCTAAGAATATGCTAATAATCTTTACAACCTAATTATACAATATTTGATTTCATATTATGGAAATAATAATGAATTATTTTCATAATTATCTTAACAGTCCCCCGCAATCTTAGCGGGAGGTTCTTGTATGCTGAGACCGTCCCTGAAATCATCAAAAAGTACGCGCAAAAGACCTTTCGTGAAAATATCTGCAATCTGATAAAGGAGCGGTACATAGAGAACACTGACTTGTCCACGAGCAACCTTTTCACGGACAAATAAGATATCAATTTCTATGTGTTTTGCACGTTGATGTTGGACAGGGTTACCTGATAAATATATCGCACGCACATTATCACAATAAACCACAATTGCTTTTTCGATCGGACAATGAAGTTCCAAAAGAAGATTACGGAGCCAACATGATTCAGAGACCACATTAGCTACCCCTCGATATTCTGCTTCAACACTCGACCGAGATAGCGTCGGTTGACGTTTTGACAACCATGAAATGAGGTTGTCTCCAAGAAACACACAATAACAGAGGTGAAACGCCGTGTATCCGGGCAGCTACCCCAATCAACATATGTATAAGATGTGAAGCCAGAGATGGTGGACTTATACAGATGCAACCCAAAATCAAGAGTACCCTTAATATACCGCAGAATTCGTTTGAAAGCCCCCATATGCTCTTCCTTCGGGTCATGCATATGTAAACAAACCTGTTGAACTGCATAGGAGATATCAGGTCTTGTGAAGGTGAGATAGTGCAATGCCCCTGCTAAGCTGCGGTAATGTGTTGGATCACTATAGGGAGTACCTGTAGAGTTACCCAATTTTGCCTTGGTATCAATCGGTGTGTGTGACGGTTCGCAAGAGGACATACCGACTTTTTCAATGATCTCCCCAGCGTATTTCTTTTGACAGAGAAACAGACCACCTGCATATTGAGTTACAACAATGCCCAAAAAATAGTTTAAAGAGCCCAAATCTTTCATAGCAAATTCCGAAGCAAGGAAGGACATAATAGACGGGCGAAGTGACTCAGATGACGCTGTGAGGATGATGTCATCCGCATAGAGAAAAATATATGCCATATCATTTCCCTTCTTATAAATGAACAAAGACTGATCGGACTTGCTATGTGAGAACGCAGTGTGGAGACGAACCCTGCAAACCTGTTATACCATGCCCTGAGGGCCTGTTTCAAACCATATAATGATTTTTTCAACAAGCAAACATAATCAGGATGAATAGGATCTCAGAAACCCAAAGACTGGTGCTTGTAAACTATTTAGAAACGCATTCTTGACATTTAACTGATGAATGTACCATTATTTGGACAGAGCCAGATTGAGAACTGTCCTGATAGTTTCTGGTTTAATTACTGGACTGAATGTTTCACCGCAATCCACGCTAACCTGCTGAGACCTGCCATCACCAACAAGACGAGCTTTGTGTCTCGCAAACGCGCCATCAGAATTCTTTTTATGACAGAAAATCCACATAGAATGTATTATGTTCACATTAGATGGACGGGGCACCAACTCCCACGTCTTATTTTTAATAAGAGCATCAATTTCATCCAACATGACAGCTTTCCAATTCGGGTTTGATAGGGTAGCTTTTGGATTTTTCGAAATTGGTGGGTTGGACCGAGGATGTTAATTTAAAATGATGCTTGTGCCGAAAAATCCCGTGCATGGCACGGGTTTGAATGGACCGAGGTGGGACCGAGACAGGCAGGGGCTGTTGGCTTTCGGGATTTGGACTGGGCTGAGAGGAACTTATCGTGTGGGTTGGTGGAAATAGGCCTGGTTGCTGGGTTGGTGAAGTGGATGAGGGAGCAGTGGGCTCCCATGTGGGCCAACCGGTTGCGAGAAATGGACTGGTCCGAGGCCGATGAGGAGGGAGCAGTAGGTCACTGACTCGGACTGACCCATTTTCATTATGTTGTTGGGCCGTAACATTTTGGGGTCCATTTTGGGCTGGTCCAATCGGGACCGAGGAAGCAGTGGGCCCTCTTGGTGGGCTTGGTGAGATGGACCATTTAAATGGTAATTTAAAAATAGATATGGCCTCTCGTCCAAAAATTCGTATAAAGGCAGGGACGACGCGTGAGAATTAGCAAATGGGAATGTGGACTCATCGAAAACAATGTGACGAGAGACGATAATTTTTCCGTTAGACATAACACTTATAGCCCCGATGATTTTGTGGGTATCCCAAAAACACATGGAGAGAAATGGGCTTGAAGTTTGTTTATGGTTGTGGAAGAAAACAATGGATAGCACAAACACATGAAAACCCTCAAAATGTGTATAGGAATGAATACGATGGTACAAAATTTGTGTGGGTGATAGGTTTGAGAGTAGCTTGCTAAAAAGAATGTTTAAAAGATATGTGGCCATTTGAAGAGCCTAATGCCAAAAAGACGGTGGTGTGGACTAATGCGCAAGAAGTGTGCGAATTAAATTGTTGATTGTTCGAATTTTTCCTTCGGCTTTCCCATTTTGAGGAGAGGTATGTGGACATGAAAGACGAAATGACATTCCATTTTGGTGACAGAATTCCTTAAATTGGTCATTTATGAATTCCCTCTCATTGTCACATTGAAAACATTTAATGGACTTCTCAAATTGGGTTTGGATGAAAATACTAAATTGTTTAAAAATAGTGGGGACCTGCGATTTTTTTCCAATGAGAAGTGTCCACAGAAAATTAGAATAATCATCCAATATAAGCATATAATACTTATGACTTGCCGAACTTAAAATCGGAGATGTCCACAAATCACTATACATGAGATCAAATGGCATAATAGTATTGGAAGTAGATAAAGAAAAGAGAAATTTGACATGCTTCCCAAAAACACAAGCCTAACAAACATGAGAGTCCACAAGTTTGTTATAGTCAACAAATTTATTTTTTCTAAGAAAATTGAACACCGGTGCTCCCGGGTGTCCCAACCGGTTATGCCATAAAATAGGAGAAATAACATTAAAGGTTGATGGATTGATGACTTGGTTGTTGGTGGTGGCGGTGATGGGATACAAATTCCCAGTGCTATTACATCTCATTAGTGACATCCCCGTTTG
The DNA here is from genome assembly GCA_029783415.1 of Anisodus acutangulus. Lineage (NCBI taxonomy): Eukaryota > Viridiplantae > Streptophyta > Magnoliopsida > Solanales > Solanaceae > Anisodus > Anisodus acutangulus. Next base: position 14,006,467 of record CM056502.1, on the reverse strand, counting down.
AAAATCCTTCACAGAAAATCCAAACAGATCAAAATTAACATAAACATTGTTGTCAGTTGTGAAACGACGTACATATATCAAGTTTTTAATGAGTTTGGGTGCATCTAGGACATTTTTCAAATGTAAAGGTGGGTGGGGGAGGTTTAATTGACCAATACCACTAATTGAAATTTCCTGCCCACTGCCAACGATAATATTTTTATTACTGCTCATATTAAAATAAGACGAGAGAGTACCTTGAGATACCGTCATGTGTGATGTTGCCTCCGTGTCCATGTACCACGAATCATCGAGACCATTGAGATTCATGTTGTTCATGACTTGCTCGATATCCGTGGGAACATAACTTGCAGAAAATGGTCCATGGGCTGCAAAAGCTTACTGCGGACGAGAACCGAGAACCCCGATCTGCCTAGATGCTGGAGGAGGTCGGGCCCACTAAGCCGTGGTAATGCAGGCGGGGAGGAGCAACCAGCATTCTGTTACTTGCAACCCTAGGGTGGTATCTTGCCATTGCCGCCGGTGGTTGGGCGCCGATGGGGTTTGTTTTGGCCCTTCTGGCCGCGGCCCCGACCTCGTCCCTTTCCACCATTATTTTTTCTTTTATTATTGTTACGATTTTGACCCTTTTTGGCCCATTATTTTGTCGGTTAGTACCACTGCCCGAACAGAATTTTGAGTGTCAAAATCATATGTATAATTGTTGGTGAATAAGAGCGGTGCCGGCATTGGGTGCCGCCCCCGTCACCTTTTTTTTTTTCTGGGTTTCTTTAAAAATTAATTTCGAACGAGCCTCATAGAATGGTGGTAAGAGATTGCTTTATTGAATGAACGTAGCAACACCATCAAATTGTTCATTCAATCCAGCAATCAATTGGAGAACTAACCTTTGATTCTTCACCGACGCACCAACATTTGATAGTTGATCGGCAAACATTTTCAACTCTTGACAATATGCGGAATCATCCAATTTGACATTGGTGAATTGATTTTCAAGATATACCGCTTGAGAAATTTTATTATCTTAAAAAATATTTTGCAAACGCTCCCAAGCTTGTTGAGCCGTAGAGTCCGGTTCCAAAATGGTGTGCAAAAGGTCATTAGAGATGGTGTCGTAAATCCATTGAAGGACTATAGCATCTAAGCGAGACCATAGAGTTTTGTCAACAACGGTGGTCTCCGTTGGAAACTTGGAAGGAATAATATGGTCTATGACTTGGTATGCTCGACAATGGATTTTGAATAACTCCGCGCAAGAAGAATATTGCCTTTTTCCACCTCAAGAATAATTGAAATAAAGTTCTTAACGTTGTTTACAGCAAGAGCGGGATGGAATATTTGTTGGTCAGTCATTGTTTCTTTGGAAAAGGAGAAGAAAACCGAAAAAGAGTGGTGGTTTTGTAAAGAAAGAAACTGAAACAGTGGGTTTCGGCTAGGGGACGGGGTGGCGGAACCCTAACTAGGGTTTGAGGGAGGTTGAGTAAAAAAAATAGGGTTTTTGGTTTTAGGGTTTGGCAAAAAACCGGTAGGGTTTTCGGCTTAGAGGGGTGGGTTTGGCAGAGTATAGGGATAATATGAGCATTAATAAAAATATTATCATTGGCAGTGAGCAGGAAATTCCAATTCGTGGTATTGGTCAATTAAACCTCCCCCTCACCCACCTTTACATTTGAAAAAACGGTAGGGTTTTCGGCTTAGGGGGTGGGTTTGGCCGAGTATAGGGAAACAATTTGGGGGGTTATTTGAAGGAAATGTTTTCCATCCTTATTTCATTCCAAGAATACAATATATATACAACCATATAAGAATCAATCTAGGCTACTATTAAGGTAGATTATCCTAAGAATATACTAATAATCTTTACAACCTAATTATACAATATTTGATTTAATTATGCAATATTTTATTTGATATTATGGAAATAATTTATCTTAACATATCCAAACATATTTCTCTACTTTACTCATAAAGGAGTGAGATATACCTGCCATGTTGAAGTGAGCAATACCTGCCATGTTTGCTGTGCTATCCTCTAATAATTCTGAGCTAAGTATCTTCATTATCTGGTTGTATTGTTCTGAGGTAAGTTGTAGGAGCTCTAGGTAACTCATTTAATCCAGCAGTGTTCCCAAACTGATTTGGATTCATATTCTCAGCTTGCACATTATAAGAAGTGTTCATATTATCCTTCTTCTTGAATTTAGTGTGCTTATAATTGAGCTTAGAATCTCCAATATGAAAACCTATTAGCTTCCAACAATCTTTCCTTGTATGTCCTTTTTTCTTACAAAAATCACATTGTACATTTCAGTCCTGTTTAGGCTTCTGAGTATTATGATAATTCCTTCCCCCTTCAACAAAAAATGCAGCAACTTCTCCATTTTCTCCAGAGGTTCCCGTCACAATTCTCTGGCTTTCTCTCTCAATTAGCATAGAGTAAGCCTTATTAAGATTTGAAGTCGGTTCAGTCATGGGAATTTGACTTCGCGCTTGGTCATAATTCTCACTTAATCCCATCAGAAACTGCATCAATTTCTGTCTCTGCATGTGCTCAATGAAACCTTTAGATTTCTCACAATCGTAAGGTGGAGGAATCATGCTATCAATTCATCCCATAGATCGCGTAATTTTGAGAAATACACTGAGATATTGTTATTATCTTGACTCATCGAAGCAATTGCTCTGTGAATTTGATACACTCTCGATGCATTCACCTTGTCAAAGCGCTCGTTTAGATCTGCCCAGATTTCTCGTGCATCGCTTCCATACACCACTCTCGTTACCAATTCCTTTGATACAATGCTCATAATCCATCCTACGGCGATCGCATTACACCTATCCCACTTATGAGCTAAACTCTTGTCGAAACTCTCCTTTTTCCAGCTCCCGTCGACTAGCCCTAGCTTGTTTTCCCAAGAAATTGGATTCTCATCGTACGGCTCAAGATGAAGTAGTCTTCCCATCCAGTTAGCTTAATTGATATTATCGGTGCTCCGGTGGTGTCGGATGGATGAAGGAACAGTGCACGATTGTGGTCAAGTTGTCCAGGCTCAGTTGTTATCGCCATTATTGAAAACTTCAAATCTAACTGAATCTAATGCGGAATATTGGTCAGAATCGTAGAACTTTAGATTCACAATTTGTGATCTAGAGCTCTGTTACCATATGGAAATTGAGTCTATCTCGATGAAGATGAGAGAATTCAATTGAGATTAGAAATGGAGAAATGGAGAAATGGAGAAATGAGAAAATACATTGTTATTCATCTCAGTGTATTACAATGTCAATATATAATCCCAACCCCAAAATATATGACCGACTTCACTTTGCACGTGTACTAGCCTAACTACCTCTGCGTATTTACTATTCTACCCTAAACTCTTAACAGCTAAGTATAGGTAGCTCAAACAATAGTCTATAAGGGTAATAACTCACTCACATTCGGCGTTTGCATAATCCCAATGAATACATAATACATGTATTTATATATGCTTTTATCACTAAATCATAAATCATTAATATATAATTTATCTTATATTATAATTTAATCATTAAATTAATATAATTTGATTATTAATTTGATGTAAATATAAGTAGATCAATTTTTTTTTTCGTCGAAAAAAAGAGTGAGTTACCACAACAAAGAACTTCATATATGTTTATTAGAAAGAATGGCATAATTATTTCCTCCTTATTAGAGTATCTGGTGAATAACACCAGAAAAGACAAATGGTAGTGCTATCTCTATTGCATCAAAGAAGCAATTCCAATTTCTCATTCACTCTTTGCTAAGATTACAATATTTTCCCCTCTTAATGAAACTTGAGCAGATGAACTTTTCCAACCATGACAAAAACAGAAATCCTTATCTAGCCATGGCAAAAATCAAGTGAAATATGTACTTCTTGTGATATAACAGCAGCAGATGGAAGTTTGTTCCTTTCAACTCTTCCAAAAAACAACTTGAGAAGAATCTAAATTTTGCATATCCAAATGAAACAGAAATAAATCTGCAGAAAAGGAAACAATAAGTAAAAAGGGTGAGACACTTGGATATATATATATATATATATATATAACATATATAATGACTGATGTGATCCAGAGTTCAAGGGTGGTCATACCTCATCTTTCAAGAACTGGGCTATGAGGCCAATCATATCTCTAGTACAATGACTGCAGCAAAAGAATGGACACAATTAACATATTAAAAATTGTTGGCCACATAAAATATACTTAATAGTTAGGCTTTTAGATGAAATGGTCACGGTTCAACAATATCAAGTGAAAAATGGTATATACTCATCAATGGAGAAGAAACTACTCAACTTATTGATGAGTACATGGATATTAAATAAGAGTTTAAATTCATCACTAAGTGGTTAAAGAAAACTTACAATCAGAATCTGATTTGTCCCATTTACTTCCCTCACCCTTCAAAGTCTCAAATGCTTCATCTTCACTATCACTCTCAATCACACATCTATTGTCTAAGTATCTATTTCTTGTGGTAGTACCAGTTGGACTGGTTGCTTGAGGATATATCTTTTTGTGTAGTAAGGCCCTAAGAATCTGAAATTGAGAATATATAAATACATCTGTCAAAATGGACAACAAAAGATGTATATCTTGTTTGCTTGAGTAGTGTGTGCAAACCTTTTCCATCCTTGATTTCTCGAATTTCGACTGTGGAAGTACTGGATCTCTCAAAGGGTACTGTGGGGGAGGGGTCGTGAATCCAGCGCTGCAGAACAATGTCTTCTTGATGAGATATGACAAGGACTGTTTGCTAATGCCACTGTTTGTGTTCTCCAATTGTGCAGATTCTTGGCCTCTACCACGAACAAGACTATTACTCCGCTTGAAAATGCTCTCTTTAGTTTCAAGAACGTGCTGATCACTACTGATAGCTTTGTGATCATCGTCTACCAAGTTCTGGAAACAGTCGAAGAATTTCTCTAGATCCTTTTTGGATCCCAGTTTGGCTGAAAGGGGAGTACTTTCTTCAGGAAATAGATGCTTCAGTTCTTTGTGAAGCTGTCCAACTTCTTCAGGTGTAAGGCTTTGATGATCAGGACGACAAGTTGGCTGATTCAAATTCGCAGAATCCTTCAGACATCCGAATGTCCCAATAGCAAGCAGTTCATTAGGCCAGTCATTGAATTCTTCTTTGCATGATTGATGCAACATATGATCTATTTCAATAATAAAGCATATGAGTGTATGAGTAACATAAAGAGATATATCTCCCTGGATAAAAAAAGGCAGCCAGGTGCACTAAGTTTCCGCTATACGCGAGGTCCAGGGAAGGGCCAGAACACAAGAGTCTATTGTACGCAGCCTTATCTTACATTTCTGCAAGAGGCTGTTTACACGAGAAACTTACGAGTGACTGCCACTGGATTTGACTTGTTGGTGCTTTGCTTTCCACTAATCTTGTTTTGAATCCAATTAAAGATCTGTTATCAGCATATAAGGCAAAAGGTTACCATCTAAACAATATAATCTTGATAATTCTTCAAACATATGCAAACATGAGAAGTCTGTCCAACTTACCTTCATCTTGATAGAGGGATAGACTTGACAACTCTTCAATATAGCTACAAAGGAAGAGATATTTGTTGTCAGGGTGGGCTTGGAGGAACCACGTGTTTAAACAAAAATCTTTTAAGCCAAAGGAAGCTCAGCTTCTTGCCTTTTTAAATAGAAGTGGAGAAGAATTCGGAATTTAGAGTCAGCGGGTTTTAAATGGTATAATCATATTATGTAGGCGTTTGGTAATAGAAATAAAAAAATTTCTCACTTTTTTTTGAAATTTTTGAAGTTGGAGTTGGAGTTGGAGTTGTGTTTGACCATAGTTTTTACAAATAACATTTTATTGTTGAAATGTACTATTTCAACAAGGTTTTTATTATGAAAAAAGTGAAAAATAAGGTTTTGGTTGTTTTTCAAATTTCAAATACAATTTGAAATTGTATTTAGAATCTTCATGGTCAAATATTAATTTTTGAAAAAAGTGAAAAAAATTCAAAAATAAAATAAAATAAATGATTCTTATAGCGAAACGGATCCTATGAAATAATGAATTTAGTTAAACCTACCTAGGAATCCGCCTATGAGCCGGAAGCACTACTTTAGTTCAAGTTCCCATGCAGCATGTACTGCATATTTTAATGTCCTTTGCATATGTCATTTTCCTTTTCGTCCATCATGCAATTCAAAACTCAGGCACTATTGTTAATGCAGAAAGTGGCGGGGTCTGCCCGGATAGCACATTATAATGTTTTATGTACCGGCAGAAATATAGTTAGAGAGGAATATGTCAAAGTTTCAGTTTCTTATATTACTCTGCAATTTTAAATTCTGCTCCACTGTCCACATTTAAGAAATTAAGTTACTTATTTCAAGCCTCAAAATTTTAATAGAATTGAGATGACGACAACAATATATTCAGTGAAATCTCACAACATGAGGTCTGGGAAGGGTAGAGTGTACGCATACCGTACTCCTATCAAGGTAGGGATGTTGTTTTCGAAAGACCCTCCGCTCAAGAGAAAACATAAAAAGAGGTCAGACAAAGACATGAAATTCAAAGTGAAAGCGACTAACCCATAGTAAAGTAGTTTGAGAAAGGAACAATAGCTACCATAAATAAAATAGGGTAATTGAAGTACAAGACGTACCAGATAGTATCAAAAATCAAAACAAGATTTGAGAACATCCGGTAAATTAAGGGGAGCCTTGGAGAAACGGTAAAGTTGTCTTCGTATGACCATTATATCAAGGGTTCGAACTGTGAAAACAATAATTAATGTGTTAAACAGAATGAGTTGGGCCTCTCGGCCAGAAATATTTGTAGTATATATGGTATATATATTTGTAGTATATTGTAATAAAAAGGATACCTTAATTAGTGTTATACACCTACCATAATTGTATAGTTAGAATTATGGTAGAATAAGGATTTAGAAGTAGAATAGAAAAAGGATTTGTAGTATTATGGAAAGATGTAACTTGTATATATACCTATTCAATCAATGAAAATAATCAAGGGGATTATTTCTTTCATGGTATCAAGAGACTAGGTCTAACCAAAAGTTTTCTTCTCTCAAACTTTTGCCTCTTTGTCGAACCCCCTCCCTCGGTTTTCTCTCCAAATATCTCGTCTTCCGCTCTAAAAATCTCTCTTAAATTTATCCTCGTTCTTTGTTCTTTCAAATATGTCTAAGAACAATTTTCACCCTACTGCCCTCACGGTTTTCAATATCAAGCTCGGTGTCACTGTGTCCTTGAGATGGAAGCGTTCGATATCTATTAATGGCGGAGTTGTTTAAAATTCACGCTATCTCTTATCAAGTTCTTCATCACGTAATTCCTCGCTTAGACCCCTTCCTGCGAGGATCTGAGTATGGATTACACTTGATGCTACCGTTCTTCGGTGGATATCACGCCACTATTCGATGGGCCTTCTAAGCGATTATGGAGCCCGATACCCACGGCTATGGCTGCATGGAATAGATGCGTGACATATTCCAAGACAACCAGCATTCTCGTGTCGTCACACTCGGCGGTAATTCTCTCGTTCGAATGGGCGTATTCCAGAACGTTTACGCATATTGCAAGAAACTAAAGATGGCGGATCGACTCAGTATGTTGGCGCGCAGTAACAAATAATCGTCTAGTTCTGATTGGTTCAGACTTCCGGAGGCCTATAATGGTGTTGGAACTCTCATTAGCCAAAGCAACCTCTTCACGACTTTCATCAAGCCCGGCTCCGTCGCGGCGTTGGAAGAAGCGGTTTGGCTAAAAAGCGACTCTGGAGCAAGCCCGGTTGTCATGATGGCATCCTCTCTAGTTCTTCCGGGTTTTGTTAATAGTCGAGGCCAAAACCATAATAATGGTGGCGGCAAGAATAATCGCAAAAATAACAAAAACGCGAGGGAGCAAGCAGGTGGTTACGGTGGAGGTTCGATGAGCAACAAGCGGCGATGGGTCCCATCAAAGTGCAGTGGGCCACGCGCAGTGGAGTCCAGCGGTGGGGCCATTGGCGGTGGAACCCGCACCCCACGATTTCGGCGGTGGTGGCCAGCGATCGAGGCCCAACGCCCAGCGGTGGCGCCCGGCGATGGCCCCAACGCTCGATATCAAACACTACGGCCCGGCGTCGCAAAATGGCGTCGCGGGCCAGTCCTCCGCAAAGCCCGTCATGCGGCGGCCCCAGCTTGGCACCGATATCGAGGCGCGATACCGCGTTAGGATTGTCCCAACCGGACCCAAATTGGTACATGGACAGGAACCGGCCACTGCTCACTATGACCGAATCGGTACTCTCTCGCCGTATTCCAATTTGAGCACCCTGAGGAGATAATTGTTGTGTGGGTTATTCCAATTCTGGTATGGTCAAAAACATTGTCTCTCCTAATCCACCACTCCTCATCTTGAAAAATACTTTACATGCTCCTAAATTGATTAAAAATTTAAGGTTATGCGTCGAAAATTCACAAATGACGTCTGTTTGTTGAATTTGATCCTTCGGTTTCTCTGTGAAGGATTTCAAGGCGGGAGTCATCTCATGAGGTGTGATAGTAGGAGATGTATCCTATCATGCCGGTTTGATCCATCAAGGTCGGCCTTACCGTCTGACTTTGCGACCATCTGCTCCTTCCGTATGGCATGCTCGTGCAGGTCATCAGGGATCTTCTATTTTATCGACTTTAGATAAAAATAGCTTTATTTCTTGTATGGTACAAGTCGTACTCCAATTTGTCAGTCTTGTTCATTAGGAAAAATTGTTAAGTTGCCATTTGTAGAGACTCCAGATTCCCGTACTTCTATGCCATTTGACATTATTCATAGCGACTTATGGACATCTCACGTTCTTAGTTCAATGGGTCATCGATATTATGTTCTCTTTTTAGATGATTATTCTAGATTTTTGTGGGCGTTTCCAATTGTGAATAAATCACAGTGTTTCCGTCTTCGTAAAATTTAAGCGTTCATTAAATACTCAATTCGAAGAGAAATAAAAAATATTCAATGTGATAATGGGAAAGAGTATGACAATAGGGAGTTTCGAGATTTTTGTGCTACTCATGGGATAAATTTTCGTTTTTCATGTCCTCATATATCTTCACAAGCGGAAAAGCGAGCATAAAATTCGTTCCATAAATAACATGTCAGAACTCTCCTAATACATGCCTCATACCTCCATATTTTTGGCATCATGCTATACAAATGGCCGCCTGCTTGAACATAATTCGATCTAAGGTCGACATACTCTTCCCCCTCAAAGTCTATATAATAAGAACCATTCTTATTCTCACGCCCGGATTAGGTGCTTGTGTTATCCGTTATTCACGTCTACCACAATTAACAAACTTGGGGCTCGGTCTACCCGTGTGTGTTTTTGGGTTATCAGTCAAATCATCGTGGTTATAAGTGTTTTGATTTATCCTCCAGAAAATCATAATCAATCGCCATGTCATTTTTGATGAAACTTCAATTCTCATTCTGAAAAGTTCATACTCCAGAACCTAAGTCATATAATTTTTTTGGATGACCAAATATCCTAGTATATTATTCAAAATTTTTGGACATCTCCGTACCCAAAATCCTCCAGTGACCATTTGCCGTGGCTAGCTGACTCTTGCGCATCCGGTTTTACGCCGCTGGAATAGTTCGGCAATTGGGCTGCCATTGGTCTGACCGGTCGCAAAATCGGCCTTTAGATTTGGGCGGCCAGACCCTGCACTCTTGGCGATCCGTCGAAACCTAGAAAATTCCCAAAATTCCCTCAATTCTTCGCCAGTCATAGGCCAGGTCACTCAAAGGTCGTGAGGTATTTTTATACCTAAAAGACATTTTAATTTACATTACGATGTCCACTAAATCCCTTGCCCGCAATCGTGTCCGCGTTAAATGACCCTAATTGGAAAAGTGCTATGGTGATGAATATAATGCTCTTATTAATAATAAGGCGTGGGAGTTGGTGCCGGAATCCATATGGTTTAATATTACTCGAGTCTATGTGGATTTTTGCTCATGGAGAATTCGGAGATAGGTCCTTTGCTCGACATAAGGCACGACTTGTTGGTGATGGTAAGACTCAGGTTGGAATTGATTGTGGGAGAGCGTTTAGTCCGTGGTCAAGCTACCATGCACTGCTTGTGCTTATCTTGGCTCTGTCAAAGACTTGGCCAATTCATCGATTGGATGTCAAAATGCTTTCCTACGCGGTGATCTCGAAGCAGTCTATATGCATCGGCCTTTGGGTTGGGGATCAGCCGAGTCCTCATCATGTATGTTTGTTGAAGAAGTCCTTATATGGGCTTAGCGGTCTCAGGGCACAGTACACGAGTTTAGCGACTTTGTTTCAACTATTGGATTCACTTTCATAGCGGTCGGACAATTCCTTGTTCATCTACCAGCGTGGTTCTTTCTTGGCCTACATTACATTTGTATGTGGATGATATCATCTTGACCGCCTCTTCCGAGTGCCTTGCGCTAATCTATCGTGACCATACTCGATTACGAGTTTGCTATGAGACTTGGGGCCATTGGAGTTATTTTGGGGATTAGTCGGCGTCGTTCGAGGTGGCTTGTTTCTATCTCCAGGAAGTATCTTCTTTGAGATCATCGAGAGGCGGGGATGTCATCTGTAAGTCCACTTCCACCGGTTGATGCAAACCCAGTGAAGTGCGCGGCGAGTGCACCCATCGAGGACCCGAGCACTTCTCATGATCTTGCGAGGACCTCCGATATCTTTACCTTCTACCAGGACCAGGATATCATATGCGGTTCGGCGGTGTGTTTATTCATGCCATGATCCAGGGTTGAGCACATGAATGCAATCAAACGCATCGTCGGTATCTTGAGGGGACAACCGGACTATAGGTTGCACTTGTATCCTTCATCTACATCCACACTTGTTTCTTACACGGATCCGATTGGGGTGGTTGTCCCAGCGCACGGTCGACTTCGACTCTTGTATGTTCCTTAGCAGCTTGGTCACATGGTCGGCAAAGCGTCAAGCAACTGCATCACGCTCTAGTGCGGGCGAGGAATATCGAGGGTAGCGAATGTGGTCTCCGAGTCTGTTGGCTCGTAATTTGCTTTTGGAGCTTCATTGTCCCGATTCGAGAAGGCAACCTTGGTAGTGCGATAACATTAGTGCCATCTACCTCTCGAAACCCCGTTCAACACCAACGCACCAAGCATGTCGAAATGGACATTCACTTTGTCCGAGAAAAGGTTGCAAAGGGTCAAGTTCGCGTATGTCATGTCACGTCTCGTTATCAAATTGCGAACATCTTTACAAAGTCTACGCAGTGATTCTCTTTGAAGATTTTGGGGCGATCTCGGCGTTACGAAAACCGCCGCTATAGCTAGGTGTGTTAAGCGAATGAGTTGGGCCTCTCGGCAGAGAAATATTTGTAGTATATATGGTATATATATTTGTAGTATATTGTAATAAAAAGGATACCTTAATTAGTGTTATACACCTACCATAATTGTATAGTTAGAATTATGGTAGAATAATGATTTAGAAGTAGAATAGGAAAAGGATTTGTAGTATTATGGAAAGATGTAACTTGTATATATACCTATTCAATCAATGAAAATAATCAAGGGGATTATTTCTTTCATAATGTTTGCATAAGTATAGACTGTCTATATCACACCCCCTGGAATGTGGCTCATTTCCAGACCTTACTAACACGAGATGTTTTGTGCATGGACGACCCTTTTTGTCAGAAAATCCAGTAAATAAACCTAATTCAAGAGAGTACACTGCCTCAACATAAACCATTAATAGCAGGACGTGGAGTTAGTGTATGACAGGATTAATGTGTGTGTCAAATTCAACATTTTCAAATTGTCCTTATATGGGATAAGTTATAGAATTATTAAAAGAGAAAAGTGACTCATGGGCGAAACTAAAGTGGACATGCTTTACAGTATTTGGAAATAGAAAACACATTAAAGCAACCTAAAAGTGGTATGATGCAGGCCATGTACCATTGGGGATGTCCCTCACTAACCGAACCCCCTGGTTCCTCCAGAATTCCTTCACCACCTAAACAATTTGACTCGACTTGAAGAAATGATAGGGATGAAACATACTATAGGGTCATCAATCGTACCTCAAAAATAGTTTCTAGATTGATCTTCATTCATATCCAAAATATTCTATAGAGCCTAGAATTAAGATGAACCAAATATCCTAGCACTATTAGAAATATAGATTTTTTCCACCGAAATTCAGTGAAAAATTTGTACTATAACACATGATTTTCTCACCTCATTCCCACTGAATCAGATCACTGAAAAAATGCAGGGTGGGAAACAGGTTCCCATTGAACCAACTCAAACTTTATGCCACACCAACTTCCCTTTCGATTGGTCAAGATGGTTTTATAAAATCGATCACAGACGTGGTTAATTTTCACTTTACGCCACAACAACTCCCCTTTTGGTTGGCCAAGATGCTCTGATTTATCGTATCTGGGATGACACGACACTCTCAATTAAATATTAATATCGACTGGTGACCAAATTACTATTACTAGATATAGGAATGACTAGTATAGGCACGTAACTGACATTTGAGACTTGATCTTAGCCAAAAGGCCGAGAAAGCTAAGGTATGACATTCGAGACGTTCATAAATTAGTTCACTAACTAAAGATTTGGAATCGTATACCAGAAATAAAATCACAGAACTGTTATATGATATATATATAACATCATATAGACCATCAAGAAGCTAATCAGAGATGACAAAAAGCTCTTCATATGGGTGTAATCCTGCACATATTTCCAAAAGACCCTTTCTTGACTTTTACCCCTTCCACCACTCCTATACTTTATTACTCTCATACTCTACAATTTTGGGCTAGATTAGTCTAAAAACACTGCAGTATAGGGTAAAATTTGTATTTAAAAGATGGATGAATTATGTTGTAACACGTGGCAAGAAGAGATAAGTTGGATCCAAGTCAGCTTTCATGGCAACTGGTAGCGTTGGATTTACATCGGAGACGCCGGGAGTCACAGGTACCAGAAAGCAGAAAGATCGGAGGTCCGGTTCGAATCCCAACGGGCAACAGTTACTTATCAGACTATACACCTTCTAAGAATGTATTAAAGGCATTTATGAAGACACTAATTGTTCGATTATTACATCATTTACGTATTGATATCATTAGGGACATAATTCATGGAATGTGTACCCATGAGTCCAAGTATAAATAGGACCAACTAATCATTGTAAATGCATCACATTCAAGAGATTGCAATACTAATTCTCTGTTCTCATTAGTTGTCTCAATACTTGTGCTTTCATACAGTTGTAATCACTTAGCCCAGAGGTCGTATCGCGAAGCTTCTTCCAAGCCTAGACTAATTACATTTTAATCTAGATTTACTATTCATTACTTGCTAGAATTATTATACTGTTTTACTTGCTAATCCAGTCACTTGAGACCCACGTGTCCTTGACCACGTGTACAAATTCAACTGTAGCGATTTACAGATAAATAGTTTGGCGCCCACCATAAGGCCTGCACAATAGTGGTGTCACAAGTGACCCATTCTTTTTAGTCGAATCCTTTTTTTAGTTTTTTCTTGAGCAATATATGTCAAATATGGAAGGACTTAGAGGCAACTGCATCCCCCGGAACAATACCGAAAACAACCAAATCGGACCAGACGACCTTCCGATTGCAAATCCGGTACCAGAAGATCCGGCGGTTGCAGACAGAGCCACATCAGAAAGCAGACAACCCCGGGGAGATGAGGTTTCTACTGATGAAATGCCCGAGAAGGATATGCAGATCCTAAGGGAACAAAATTTTGCAATGAGAGAGGAGTTGGGCAACATAAATCGGGTTTTCTCTGAGTTTGCATCCAACTTCACTAGCAGCACTCCAGTAGCAGCAGCGGCACCACCAGTAAACACCCCAAATGTTGCGAGGAACATCTAGAACGAGCAGAGAAATAATGATGCTTTGGGAAGCAAAGCGGTTCATGAAAATTCTTTTCAGGAGCAGTTGTTGAATTCATGAAGGAGATAACTAGTAAAGTAGATACGGATGCTCAAGAGGCAAAAAATAATGCCAAGAAATTTCATCACCGATTGAATCAGATACCCGGGACTCCTCTACTATAGAAGATTCAGACGCAAAAAGATATATTTAGTTGGCATATAAGCTAGAGGTTGTGCCAGAACTAATTCCCAAAAGGTTCAAAATGTTGTTCATACTCAAATACAATGAATGATAGATCCACAAGAACACATAATGACCTTTACTACGACCATTAAAGGAATCGACTTGAAAGAACACGAGATAAAATCAGTAATGATCAAGAAGTTTGCTGAGACGCTGACTAAAGAAGCCCTGACGTGGTATTCACTTCTTCCCGAGCACTCAATTGATTCATTCTCTATGCTGGCTTATATGTTCATAAAGCCTACGCAGGAGCACGGAAGGTAAAGACGCAGAAAGCAGATATCTTCTGCAATACATATGGAGAATTCAAACTCCCCAGGGACTTTGTTATGCCATTCCAGAAGGAGCGAATGCTATTACACGATGTCCTAGACGAATGGGTTGTTGAGGCTTTTACTAAGGGTTTGGACCCTTTGTGTTCAGACGCCTCACGAAAGCTTAAAAATCTCTTAGAATTCCGGACTACTACCCGGAAAGACGTTCACAATCGTTACGAGTCAAAGATGCGGGTGGAAGATGATTTACTAGGAACTCAGGCCGGAAGCATTTCCCGAAGGGCAGACAAAGATGCTGGGTCCAATCGTAACTCCTCAAAGAATCATTTCCAACCTTATCCCGCTCCCGAAAAATCAATGGGCGGATAGGGTTTCCGTTCTCTTGAAAAGCCGAGCATCAAGAGAGACCACGGTAGGAGCAATCGAGGATTGATGAATTATGATAAAGGGAATTCATCTTCTTCTTCTACAAAGGGACTCATTTATCTGAAATTATCCGAATATAACTTTAGCATTGATGAAGACCAAATGGTGGCGGTACTAAGAACTCATCTAGCATCTCAACTACCAAAACCACTACGGGCCGATCCAAATTCCATGGATCAAACCGTTTGGTGTGATTTCCATGGCACTCACGGACATAAAACTGTAGATTGCCAATACCTCCAGGAGGAGGTGGCAGAAACGTTGAGTAGAGGCCATCTTCGGGAGTACCTAAGCAAAATGACCCGCAACAATTATGAACGGGGACCTCCTGATAAAGGCAAAGCTAATACAGATGCCCCGCCACACGTAATAAATATGATTTTCGATGGCTCTATGATCGCCGACACTTCCTTCACGACGATAAATAAGAAGAAGATTTAAGTTACCTAAGAGAAAATGTTATTGGAAATGCTAGACGAAAGTACTATCACTTTCACTGACGAGCACGTAGGTGGTGTCACTTTCTCGCACAATGACGTCTTAGTCATTACTGTACCCACCAACTGCTTCCAAATAAAAAGAATATTGTTCGACCCCGGAAGCTCTGCTAATGTTATCCGGCTAAAGGTGTTCGAGGAAATGAAGATGTTAGATAAGATTGTCCCAACCACCGGAACACTCTCATATTTTAATATGTCAAGTAAAACTACTAAAAGAGAAGTTGATTTACCGGTAAATGCAAAGAGAGGCGTAAAGAAAATAAAGTTTTATGTCATCGATGGTGACATGAGGTACAACACGATATTTGGGAGGCTTTGGATTCACAACATGAAAACGGTCCCTTCTACGCTACATTTATTGGTCAAGTTTCTAATGCCGGAAGGAGTTCAACAAATTAGAGGAGAACAACCTGCATCAAAAGAAATGTTTGCCATAGAAGAACAAGAGACATGTACAGATCGAAAATAGCAATTAAAAGAAGCGGAGCTGACCCCAGAGAAGGATCAACAGGCTCCGCTAACAGAGACAAACTAAGAGTATTCGAAGGAAGAATTCTCAGACAAGTATCAAGTGCCTAGATGTTTCCAGGTACTGGACAAATTTGATGCCACCAAATCGACGATTGAAGAACATAACAAATAGCCTTACGCAAGAAAATTCCTAACAGAAAGGTATACCTAGGCATGGGGCTAACTCCGGAGCTTAGGGAGTCAATTCTTTAATATCTTATAGTTAACAATACTTATTTTTCTTGATCCCATAAAGATATGATAAGAATCCATCTAGAAGTAGCAACTCATAAGTTAGGTCTGGATTTCAGTTTCCCTCCCGTGCTGCAGAAGAAGCGACCCATTGCCGAAGTTCGCAACAGGTTTGTAAAAGAAGAGGCAACTAGGCTGCTTAATATAGGGTCAACTCAGGAAGTAAAATATCCGGATCGGTTAGCCAATATAGTCGTAGTACCTAAAAAGGGGAACACATTTAGGATATGTATCGATTATAAAGATATAAATAAAGTATGCCCTAAAGACTCATTCCCATTACCGAGCATAGATCAGATGATCGATGCTACAACCAGACATGAGATCATGAGTTTCCTCGACGGATATTCTGGGTATGATCAAATTAGAATGCACCCGAAAATCCAAGAGAAAACATCTTTTAAACTAATTTTGGCACTTATTGCTACAATGTTATGCCTTTTGGACTAAAAAAAATACTGGAACCATATATCAAAGGTTAGTAAACAAAATATTTAAAAAACAAATAGGAAAAACTATGGAAGTGTATATAGAAGATATGCTTGTTAAAAGTCTTCGAGCAGAAGACCATTTGAGTCACTTGCATGAGAGGTTTGAAGTCTTGAGAAGGTACAACATGAAGCTTAACCCAGAAAAGTGCGCCTTTGGGGTGGGTTCTGGAAATATTTTAGAGTTCTTGGTCTCTCACAGAGGGATATAAGTAAACCTCGATAAATCCATTAAAGATATTAGGGATACTCTTGATAATATAAAAAGGATACAACGACTGATCGAGAAAATAACAGCTCTCAGCAGATTCATATCTCAATCTTTGGAGAAGTACTACAAGTTCTTTTCACTTCTTAAAAAGAAAAATGACTTTGAGTTGACGCCCGAATGTCAGCAGGCCCTTCGAGATCTAAAAGCTTACTTGTCCAGTCCATCTCTCATGTCAAAGCTAAAGGACAGAGCAACTCCTTATTATCTTGCAGTCTCAGAGTAGCGGTAAGCGTAGTAATAGTACGTGAAGTAAAAGGTACATAATTTTTTATTTATTACGTTAGTAGAGTCATGTCAGGGGTCGAAACTCAGTACCCACTTCTGGAAAGGTTAGCTTTTGCATTAGTAATGTCATAGTGGAAGCTTCGACAGTATTTCCAATTCCACCCGATAGATGTGGTAACGACGTTGCCTCTGCAGAACATACTACACAAGCCCAAACTTTCAGGACGATTGGCTAAATGGCCAGTGAAGTTAAGTGAATTTGATATTGAGTATAAACCTCGAACTGCAATAAAGTTTTAGGTCCTTGCAAACTTTGTGGCTGATTTTAGTCCAGGTGTAACCTTTCAGGTGGAGTGAGAAGCCACCTTTGTCTCAGGGACTACTTCCGAGGTTTGGATGCTTCACACTAATAGAGCGTTCAATGTTAGGGGGACCGGTCTGGGAATAGTATTGCATACTCCCACGGGCTAAATTTTAAGGCAGGCAATTCATAGTTCACCTTTAACTAATAATGAAGCCGAGTATGAGGCTCTGATTGCAGGTTTAGAATTAGCTCGGGGACTAAGGTCAGAGATAATCAAAATAATATGCAATTCACTGTTGGTGGTGAACCATGTCCATAGAGTGTTCGAAGCCAAGGAGGAATACATGTCGAGTTACCTCGAAAATGTTATGAAGCTCATTTTCTAGTTTAAAGAATGGACAATGTTGCACATACTCCGAGAGGAAAATGTAGAGGCTTATTCACTCTCAAATTTAGGTTCTATCACAGAAGCAAAAAGCTCCAAACTGAGTCAGTGGTTAATCTCGTACACTCGGTGTTGGATTCCATGGTACACGATAAAGTGTATTCAACAAGCCTGTTATGGGATTAGAAGAATGAACTCATAGATTATCTTATACACGGGAAGTTGCTAGAGGACCCGAAAACATCCAGAGCCTTGAGAACTAAAGTTACTCGATACTGTATTGTCGATGAAAAGCTTTACCGACGGTGTTACTATGCTCCATTGGACCGATGCATAGGTCCCCGAAGAAGTCGAATGTGTGATGAGAGAAGTACACGAGGTAATCTATGAAAATCATTCAGGTGTAGAATCATTGATGAGAAAGCTCATAAGGGCTGGATACTATTGGCCACAGATCGAAGAAGACACAAGGGAATTCATTAGAAATGCGACAAGTGCCATCTTCATGCACAATTAATGCATTAGTGAGGGGAAGAGCTGCATCCGGTGGTTTCCCCGTGGTCGTTCATGAAATGAAGGATGTATATAGTTAGACATTTACCTTCTGCCCCAGGTAAAGTATCACAAATATTATTTATGAATGACTATTTTTCTAAATAGGTTGAAGCTGCAGCTTCTACAAAGCTTCGGGTGAAGGAGGTGATAGATTTTATTTGGCAACATATCATTTGTCATTTCTGCATCCCAAAGGAAATAGCTTATTATAATAGCCGAAATTGTATTGGGGATAAAGTCACCAAGTTTCCGGATGAATTGAATCAAACACATCACCTCCACCCTGTATCATTCCAGTGCAAATGGTCAAGAGGAGTCAACAAACAAAACTATAACACAAAATTTGAAGAAGTAGCTGGAAGCTGCTAAGGGGAAGTGGCCTTCCGAGCTTTCTAAGATTTTATGGGCATATAGAACTATGACAAAAATAAGTACATGGAGACTCATTTTTCCCTTGTTTTATGGCATCGAGGCACTGATTCCGGTCGAAGTAGGGACTCCGAGATTGTGGTACCTCCAATTAGAGGAACAAGCTAACTCAAAGTCAATGATGGTACAACTATATTTGCTCGAGGAATACCAGACCTTGCATATGTCCGAATGGTGGACCAGAAGCAGCGAATAGAGCGGTATAATAACTGTCGTATAAATATTTGGTACTTTAAACTCGGGGACTTGCTACTCCGGAAGGGTAATCCAGAGCACCCGAGAGCCTAATATAGGGAAACAAGGGCCAAACTAGGAGGAGCTATACAAGGTCACCGGGATCACAGACAAATGATATTACCAGTTAAAAGATCAAGAAGGGAACAAGATCCCTAGCAACTGGAATGTAACTCACTTGAAGAAATATTACGTTTAGTAAGGCAAATACGAGCAGCACTTTTTTTTCCTTCGTCCGATTTTTATCCCGTTTGAGTTTTTCCAGCAAGATTTTTAATGAGGTAGCACCGATGAAAGTGTATTAAAAGTCCTGCTATAGGAGTGTTATCCAGTGCTTGGGTCTCTAAAATGAACACCCAAACACTTCGGAGCCATATATACCCGTGCCAAGGCTGAGGTGAGTTTTTGCAAAATTGAAGTACACGCAAACGGGTTCACGGAAAGACTTGCACACAAGCCGGTATTATCAAAAGCTTTAAGTAAAAATCATGCTACCACCGGGGAATTTCCGGATTACAAAATATTGCATACATGTAACCGGACTAACCACACTAGATGGCAACCGAAATTAATAAAATTTTTCTCTTATGATAAAATTCTTGCCATCGAAAGCATAAGAATTGTTGAATTGTGTGTTGTCATAAACATATAAAAATTTATGACATAATGAACAGGAGACGTCCTCTTCTATAGAACTACTAAAAATAAGGGTCCCCTCTTATTAAAAACCTTAAAGAAAGGTTAAAATTTCGGCTGCTCAAAGCACCCCAATAAAGATTGACCGGGAAAAGAGTTAATCCAAAATCAATTATAAGGCCATGTAAAGCCTAAAAGAAAATACTTCTTTTAATGGATGATTGTATCAAAGTCTTTTTAAAGTCATTATAAGACTTTAAGACTTAAAGTTTTTGAAGGTAGTTCATAAACCTTGGATTCTGCTTTACAAATGAAAGTTAATAGCTACAACTTAATGTATTTATGGGAGAAACAAAAAGTATTCTTCTATATACAAAAGCATAAAACAAAGCTTTGAATAAAAAAAACTTGCAAACAATAAAGTGAGGAAATAAAATTTCATTAATTCAAGGATAAGGTCGGGGCCAAAAGTGACCCGGGTATAAAAAAGACTAAAACCCCACATGGATATGATATACTTGTTCCATGATCCGTCGGGTTTGGCTCTTTTCTAAAAATGAAAAATAAAACTCGTACGAAAGGCAACGACACGCTCGTTCCATAGTCCGCTGGAGGTATTTCACAAAAAACTACAAGATAACAATTCAATGTATCATAGATAAGTAGGGGAGGCATTATCAACTCATTCATTCGAGTCATTCTCTTCTTAATCTCGCAGTTCCTCCAAGGTCAACTCAGCCTCTTCTAGATCAATCTCTGTGTCAAAGAGGGCTGTAGGGATGTCCACTTCTGTGTTGCTGACCTCTTAGAGGGTATCCCTATGAGTCTTCAGGATGGCTAAGCCTCTGCGGAGTTTCCATATTTGACACTTGGCCTGGAGCTCGGTCTAGGTTATTTTCAGCGGACACAAACTGCTCCCGGGACGTCACCAAGTCGGCCTCCAATTTGGCAGTATTTCCCTAAAGATTCACGTATGAGGAGGTGAGGATTTGAAAGGAGTTCTCTCAGTACCTTAGTGAGTCAGTAGCGTCCTACAGACGCAAATGGAGGGAAGCTTGAAGGGAGTTAGAATCCCAGATCTCTCCACCTCGGCTCTTAAGTGGCGATTATCTTCTAATAACTTCTCTTTTTCTTGCGAGAGGGCTATTTCCTTGGCTAGGTCTACAACATAAATAGCACCAGCATGCCCCTAAGAAGTAAGTCCGCTAGGTGAGAAAGAAAATCTTCCAAGGTTGCCCTCGGGTATTTTTGGGGAGAAGAAGCATATGTTCCAGCTTCCATGCCAGAGGAAGGGACAAATCTATCCTCTAAAATATGGTGCGTGGGGGTTGCCGTTTCATTTTTCAGGAGTCTTGGATGGGAAATTTCTGGCATTATCGTCTTTCCCCATTGTGTTATCTTCATCATTAACATGGACAATGCATGTTTGCACTTTTTTCCAGAGTTCTTTAAGCTTGCGGCTGGTCCTCACCTTAGAGCCAATTTCTGCAGGAATCTTGGTGGCACCTTCCTGAGATTTTAGCTTTCAATTACTTGAGGTTGACTGAATTATGTTGTTCAGGGAAGCTGCACGAGTGGGCACCTTCTGAGCAGTAGGTTTCCTCACTGGAAGTCCTACAGAAAATACAGAGAAGATGAGAAAGAGTCTCGTAAAAATTTCAGAATCGTCTTAAAAGGTCATATCTTTCCATGATATTTTCCTTTCCACATTCGGAGGTCATATTCTTCCAAGTTCGAGTTATATTGGGAGATGCACACAGTAGACTGACCACCAATTCCATGATCCCCACAATCAGTGCGGTTCGATAGGGGTGGAAGCAAGGGAAAAATATGCATGCGTAAGAAATAAGGCTATGTGCCCCTTTTTAAGAAACAAAGAAAAGAAAGACAATAAGATGGTGGATGGATAAAAGAAAACTTACGGGCGTTGTTCCATTCCTCTGGAAAAGGTTCGGAGGCTGGCTGATGAACCTGGTCGGTTCGAATAATTACAAATCTGGTTAGCCACCCACGATCGAAGTTATCCTTAACATTGACGAGACTTCAGTTTTCGTAGAGGTATAGATGAATAATGCCACCCCGAAACTACCGAGGATAGTAAAGGAGAAAAAGATGGTCGATGGTGAATTGCACGTTAGCACGATCTTCCATCATCTGTATGCAATATATTAGCCTCCAAATTTGAGGGGCGACCTGCCCATGCATACCTGGTATCGACGATAGATATCCTCGATGATCTTTAGAACTAGAAGATGAAAACCTATGGTAAAAGGGTACGTATGAACCATCGAAAATCCTTTCACATGATGGTTCATTCTGGATGCAGGACTTACAGTTTTAACATCGGTGTGGGAGTCAAAATTGCAGTCCTTATTAATTTTTGGGAGAATGTTCACAGTTATTAGCGATTTAATTTCTTCTACGGATTCAAAGTGTTCTTTGATGCGGTAATCTCCTTGATAGTCAAACCCCATAGGGAGGATTTCATCGACAAAAGGGATTCAAGTCAATTTCACGGCATTTAGGGGAGGCTGGATCTTTTCCTGGACAACGGCTCTGAGGAGAGTCATCGTTATTTCTTTATGATTGTGAAAGAGAATATTTGGAGGAGGACATTGTGATTGAAGAGAATTGGAAAGGAGTAAAGGAACCTTGAAGCTTTTTGAGTTTGTAAAAAGAAAGAAAATCTTGGTTGTATATTTATGAATGATTTTGGCCTCCTATTTAAGGAAGAAAAAGGTAAGGATCAGGAGACGAAAAGACGTCGTTCATCATGATCGTGCAACTTTATGTCAATCAGGGTGATTGGATGATTATTGTCATTTCAAAAGCATTAAATGGGGTTGCGATGTTTGATGTTTAAAATCAGATCATCATTGCGTTTCAATTTTCATGCCAAAGGGATAGGGTTTCCGGTTCGTTCGGTAATCAAATCCATTTCCCGGGTGCATAAGAGAACGCGCCCGAAAAGTGCGGGACTATCTATATAGGGCAAAATTCTTATTTAACAGATGAATGAATTATATCATGACACGTGATAGGAAGATATGAGTCGGATCCA
The DNA here is from genome assembly GCA_029783415.1 of Anisodus acutangulus. NCBI lineage: Eukaryota > Viridiplantae > Streptophyta > Magnoliopsida > Solanales > Solanaceae > Anisodus > Anisodus acutangulus. Next base: position 13,983,685 of record CM056502.1, on the reverse strand, counting down.
GGTCAGCTTTCAGTGCGATCGGTAGCGTTGGATATACACCTTCCAAGAATGCATTAAAGACATTTATGAAGACAATAATTATCCGATTATTACAACATTTATGTATGAATATTATTAGGGGCATAATTCATGGAATGTGTACCAATGATCCCAAGTATAAATATGATCAGTTAACTCATTGTAAAGACATCATATTCAAGAGATTGCAATACTAATTATTTGTTCTCGCTAGTTGTCACAATAGTTGTGCTTTCATACTGTTGTAATCACTCAGTCCAGAGGCCGTATCGCGAAGCTTCTTCCAGGCCCAGGCTAATTACATTATAACCTAGCTTTGCTATTCATTACTTGCTAGAATTATTTACTGTTTTACTTGCTAATCCAGTCACCGGAGACTCACGTGTCTTTGTCCACATGTACAAATTCAACGCCACCGATTTACGGGTAAACAACTCCTATATATGGTGTAGTATTATCAATTTGAACCAAATTTACACGAGTTTTCCTGAAAGCCTTTACACTATCGATCGAGAGTGCTCTTACACCTTAGACGTAATTTTTTCCCATATCAATGTTTAATGTAAAACTTTACTTGTACACTCAGCCCTCTCTCGCCCCTTCCACTATCTCTCATGCACTTCCTCGATCCCTTCTTGAGTTCTAGCATAACTTTGTCAAAAATCTCACCAGGATTGGCATTTTTTACTAGGGACTCTCCAAGAAAGTCACCAGGCACGTGAACTTGTCCATATCACATGGGTCATTGCTATTTTTACATATAGATTGTCTTATCAAATCACTTGCTTACTTATCGTGCTAGTTGTGATTGGTTTGCTAGACTCAACCCTACGTGTCAAAGAACACTAATTTGATGAAGTTTGATCGTACATTATCTAGACAACACGTGTGAACGTCAAAGAAGTCAATTCTTAAAGATCCAGGAGACTCTCATCTCTATGTTTAGGTTCCATGTCAACAGTACAAATAAAATCATTTGGTATATATCCCTTTCATTGATTTTAATGATCTATGTTTTAAAATGTGACAACTTGCTACTATTCTATTTATTCCTTCTATATAAATGTTTCTGGCTTTACTAAATCCGTATCCTTATTCCAATAAACAGCTCATTCTATGAGAATTTAGATACCACTAAATTAGACGCGATTTCATGAGCTTAAGGATTTAGATTATAGTATATACTAATATCGTAAAAACTGTTACAAAATCAGTGTAATTTGATCACACTATAAGGAAAAAGTCATTTGTGAACAACATTTTTTGTTACAATAAGTTGGATGTAAAAATTGTTATATGTCGTTGCAATAACATGCGATGCAAAAAGTTTTAGCAACAGTAACATATTAAATTTGTTGTCATTTACGTTTTTTAGTAATAATATATTAAAATTTTGTTGTCATTTACGTTTTTTAGCAACAATAAAGTTTTGTTGTCAATTCTATATTTTGTTGTAGTGCTATTAGAACATGTTAGTTATACTATTTTTATCGAGTACTTACAAATTAATTTACATGTAATTGTCTTCAAGATGATCTGATTGCGTAAATATTTTTCAGACCGTTAATGTTTAGAACTTTAACTGGACTTAAATTAAATAAATGTCACCTAAGATAGAGAGTACTAAGTACGTACGTTGCATAAATATGCTTAAAGTACTAATTACGTTACATAGATATGTTTAAAGATCCAATCATTCTGCAGCAAATGTTGCTGGGTAGTTTTGCTCTATGGTACTTTATAAAGTAGTACGGGAAGTATATAATTATTACAAGTATTCGAAAGGATAAACAGAAATTCAATAATTCAACATGGAATCTGAAATTACAATAGTTACACACGGAAATTCGAGTTTGTAGAAGATGGAAAAATTGAAATTGTTTTTCTTTGAGTCAGTGTGGCACTCTCCTTAAGACAATATTGCCCGTATGCTTATCCTTTATCGTCCTGGACAATTTGTCTCCCAAGATAAAGCGGCAATGGAACACTTGAGCAAAGGAAACTCAAGAGCTAGTGAAGAATATTGAGTAACGAAATGATGCCTTGGAAGGTGTAGGAAGAAAGCTGTTTTGGTTGTGTATTTTAGGTACCTTTGTTTCTTGCATCTCTTTATGTATTTTCGTGCATATGTCTTGGTTCTCAACAATGGTGTAATGGGGTGTTTATATAGGAGAGGGAGGGGCATGTTCACTGCAGCCCTCCATAATAGCCAAATAATGGCCATTATGGAGGTAGTAAAGTCACCAACATAAATGGGAGAAAGACCAACTGTTTTGGCCATTATAGGAGGAGTAATTCAGCCAAAATAAATGGTGAATTGGAGTGTAACATTCTGTTTTTGACCGTCGAAGTACGATTTTGGAAACTTGAGGGACAGTGTACACATCTTGAAACCGGGGGACCAAGCGCACATCGAAAGAATTCTGGTCAAGCCAGCATATCTGAAACTTACAGGGATCAGCACTTACGGCAAAGTTTCGGCCCAAAGATAATATCGAAGACCTGACGACGTGACCGAAGTGACCGTGTGGCCGGGCCGGACGGAGACGGGCGGCGGCGGCAGCTTGGCGTGTGGTCTTTCCTCGAACAGCACATCTAGGTCCTCCCTCCTTTAAACACATGGGATACCCCTTGAGGTCCCAAACCCCAAACCAATTTAGTCTTATATATGACAATTCTTTCTTCCTCTACAGAGTAGGGAGAATTGAACCTGATACCACACTTTCCATGCTTAGAAACACCTTGTTGGACTGATATCTCTTTCATTTCTCAATGAAATTTGGCGATTCTTAGCCCTACGGTTATCTACGTACTTAGTAGATCATGCATGTGTGAAGAACGGATTCTCAACATTAAGTAACACTAGTGTTTAAGCCGATTAAAGTTGGTCGGTCGCTAACTCATAAAGGCAAATTTCCAACAATCCCCTCTTGAAAGAGATTTTGGCGCACTCACATGGTGTCTTTTTCATTTCCGGCCAATATTCCGGACGATGTTGCATCGGGAGAGGTAGCCTCGGCTTTGAACCTTGTGGTTGAATACCATCGGACTTACTTTACTGCGCGGTGAACGTGATGTCTTGAACCGTCGGTGTTTAGTGTAAGCGAACAATGATACCAACACAACAAATTCCTTACTCTCTTCTTCGTAATGTTTTGTCGTTTGGCCATGGACAACGTCTTGGATTCTTAAGTGCGTTCATTTTGAGGCGACCCGTCCTGCACTTAAATAGGTGGTCTCCTACAAGGTATCTGCTATACCCCACTTGCAAGTGTTAGGAACCATTAAAAGTTTCCCAAAAACCTAACCTCAGCTGTTTGAGGAGCATTACGAGTTTTGAAAACTTAACCTTTACCCTGCGCAGATAGCACTTAAAAGTCTCATCGCGGGAACGACTTTGGATTTGGTGTTTCTTTTGAAATCACTATCGAAGTGCTCATGCTTCAACTGGCGATCAAGCGAACCTTTACAACTTAGTTTTCCCGTTGAACCAGCTCTTTGGGATCTCCGATTCGTAAGGTTGGAGTTTCCCATTTGTATTAGTCCGTATATTTTTGGGTTTTAGCCCCATTCCCATAGGCAGAGCGAGAACACTTGATCTCCGGGTAGTCCCTTAGTTAGTAAACAAGGAAGTGACACCCGTGATGATCAGCGCCATGCTGATCTTATGTCTCACGACAAATCCTGACGGATATGTCCAGGCGCGTCATCCGTGTCCTTCCTAAAGCCGAGCGGCTAGCCCACGATCTTATAAGCTTCTTTGAAGGCACGAGTTTACTCCCGATAAGGGCGTCCTCTAATGAGTCGTGAAGTTACTCAACTTCTTTCATGCTTTGTATAAAGCGATAAACTCGATACCCGTCATAGATGTCGGACGATCTGAAGTTTAGCAGAGGATTTTCCAAGATCCACCATACAATTACTTGTGGCTTTGGTGTTCTTGAGATCTTGATGTCGGTTTGCATCACTTTGTTCTCCCAGAACATTTGGACATCGAATACTATAATCCGAGAAGATAAAGCGAATAATTGAGATATCGTCATATCCGACTTAACGCCTTCTATTGATCATGTATTAAGATTATCGGTGAACCCAGTTCAAGCGATGCGTTAAATAGGGCGATACCGAGGTCGGTTGTAGTGTGTACAATACATTGAACTACACATGACTTTGTGCATATCGCTCGCTTGTCTATGGAGTGCACCATGATTCCAATCGATTCTATGATTCATATCCATTGATGGCTTCACGAGGCGTCAACTATCGACGATCCGATTAGATGTCTTTAAATCAATTCTTAAGATGTAAATCTGTGATATCCATATCTTTCATATCGAGACTTTGTTTCAATATGACTTTTACTTTCAGGGTGATTCTCCAGTGTTGGCTTTCTAACCAGAGTCAATGTTTTACGTGGTCGATTCATTATCTACATTTTATCGAAAACTTCGGGACCAAAATGTAAACATTTAGGGGACCAAGATGAAAGTTCGAGGAAGAAGCAACAGATCCAGAAAACTAACTCGATTCTCTTCTTCCAACTCTCCGGTTGGGAAAATTTTATTTAACATTCATGCCACCTTGAGCGCAATGGCCCATGATGTTAAGCTACAGAGGAGCACATGTACAATGCCCAGGGGCTTTGAACTCGTCCGGTAGATCCATCTACTTGTACTCACTTTTGAGTATCCTTTTCACAAAAAGGTTCTTTTTCAGGAGGAAGATCAACCATTCGCAAGTATGGTTCTATATGATGGAATATATTTCTCTCTTTAGCTTCTTTCCAAGCAGCGCTTTTGGAGATAACAATTATTTGTTAATAGTCCATGGTTCGTTCTTAACCATACAAGCTAGAAGAATTTGGAACAAGTCCTTGTCCCATCTTTTGCTCCGTCTTGGTTGACATCACAGAATCCCACTGAGTTCTGCAGGATGCGGAATATTAAAGTTGGGATAGCCGGCAACTTTCGAGTCTGTGAGATACGGGCGTCTAGTTAGGACGATCGAGCCCTCGCGGGTTCTTGTTTAACCTTGAGCAATTACTCCTTTTCCTTTTCAAGGAAAGTTATCTTTATAAATTGACATTCTTTGGCGCTTGAGGCGATAAGTACTCTTATTTCTGAGATCGGTGGATATGTAATCACGATCTTAGGTCGAACTTGACTGTTTGGTAGTCAACTTCTACCAGGCCACCAGCATCACAACTTTTGTATGTGAGATCCTTTTCATATCTCACACGGGAGAGTTATCCTTATCCTTATGCGAGGTTACATTTGAGAATCGCATTAGCGAAGGATCGCCTTTACCCCACATAATTTAGGCGTGCGGGTTTGCTTGGCTAACACCGTTTGGACCGAGTGAGTAATGAGCAGTCGTTTAATGAACGGCGCTTCACATTCTCCCCTCTATCGCTATGAATTTCGCAATCCATGGCTTAGTTGATGTTCAACCGCTTTGTAGCGCTTATCCGCTTCAACAACTTCATCTTTGCTTTTAACAAACAAAGGATTCCATCGTTGTACCATCATCAATGAAGATCACAGCGTACTTGTCTCCCCCTCATTTTGTATAAACTTCAAATCACCCAGTAGGTGTGACTAAGTTCTAGAGGAGGCGGTTGCTTCTTCGCTATTCCCTTAATGCGAATTTGGAAAGGTGATTTTGCCTCTTCGCCTACCTCACATTCATTTTGAGGTTTATTTGAAAGGAGGCAACAATCTCAACATCGTTAGCTTTGAATGACTTATTATTTAACGTGTCTTAATCTATGATGGCATAGATGCAGTTACAAATATATCATTCATTTGGCTATAGACATATTGTACCATTCTTAGTTATTACGGACACTGTTGGACTAGTCTCAAACCAACTTGACCAACAGCGTCCCTTAAACCAAGTTGGGAACATGTATCACCTCTTTAGAGTGATCTCATTCCCTGAATTCCCTATTGAGGACAACTTCTCAGCCCCTTTGATTTTAGAGGTGGCGTTGCTTCACATGAACAACCTCTTTGCCAGTGGTTAGGGCAACCGGATCATATGTGATCTCGATACTGCAGCCTTCTAGTTGCTTTAGCTTGGTGGGTGTCAATTTCTTTACCATGCTTTCTTTAGGCCTTGAGATCATTAAGACCTGGAAACTCTGGCCCACCTTGCTAGGTGTCCATTACTTTTCTATGAAATGAATTAGGCCCCACTCCAGGTCACCGGGAAGGCTTTATATGGCCAAGTGTCCAATATCATCATATCAAAAGAATTTTTGGCCCACTCGGTCGCTGGAGGCTTTATATGGCCCGAGTGTCCAATATCGTCCTATGAAAGATCTTACCGCCAAAATGGTGTGACAGCTCAACGTTTTTTAACTTTTAGACTTCTTCGATTATGATTGGTGTCGAGATAATTCTTGGCGCTTACTTAAGAGTAGTAACGATTTTCATACGCGCATTAATGGATCTCTTTCCATCGTATGTGCGAACATACTTTACACACTTTTAATAATTACACTTAAAAGAACAGATCTTTTAAGTTGCTTTACAATCAATCTTTAAGCGGAAAAAGAAGATGTGATTAAATTTCTGTTTTTTAAAGCGTAAGGAATCTAAATTATTTTCATATTCCTCCTTATTTTAATCCATTTTTAATCAGACATCATTTAATCTTTATTCTTGACAAGTAAGAAAAATACTCATCATCTAATCTTTATTCTTGACAAGTAAGAAAATACTTATCCCAATTTCGGATTACTGGCTCACGAGTCACTTCATCAAGCGAGTGTCGGTTCTGCTCTTACCATTATTCGGATCTTTTATGCAGGATAGATCACGGGCCTGTTTGCAAGATAAAGTACATCTTGATCTTCTCTCTTGTCCCGATTGACATCCTCAGGCTCTCGGCGCTTGTTCCCACCAGTCTTAGTAGCGGTGACATGAATATTTTCATCATCATCACTCTCTTCTACGAGAAACCATTTCCATATCGATTTGGTCCACACAACTTTTGGCCAGACATCTTGAACACTAATAGTAATACTATACAAATATTGTCTTAAGTTCTTGGGTAGTTTTGCTCTATGGTACTTTATAAAGTAATGCAGGAGTATATAACTATTACAAGTATTGAAAGGATAAGCAATTCAATAATTCAACATGGAATCTGAAATTACAATAGTTACACCACAGCGGAAATTCGGTTTTGTAGAAGATGGAAAAATTGAAATTGTTTTTCTTTGAGTCGAGTGTGGCACTCTGTCCTTAAGACAATATTGCCCGTATGTATCCTTTATAAATCTGGACAATTTGTCTCCCAAGATAAAACAACAATGGAACACTTGAGCAAAGGAAACTCAAGAGCTACCGTGAAGAATATTGAGTACGAAATGATGCCTTGGAAGGTGTAGGAAGAAGCTGTTTTGGTTGTGTATTTTAGGTACCTTTGTTTCTTTTGCATCTCTTTATGTATTTTCGTGCATATGTCTTGGTTCTCAACAATGGTGTAATGGGGTGTTTATATAGATGAGGGAGGGGCTGTTTACTGCACTGACTGCCATAATAGCCAAATAATGGCCATTATGGAGGTAGTAAAGTCACCAACATAAATGGGAGAAAGACCAACTGTTTTGGCCATTATAGGAGGAGTAATTCAGCCAAAATAAATGGCTGAATTGAGTGCTTGGCATTCTGTTTTTGACCAGTCGAAATTACGATTTTGGAAACTTGAGGGACCAAAGCGTACATCTTGAAACCGGGGACCAAGCGCACATCTGAAAGAATTCTGGTCTAAAGCGTATATCTGAAACTTACGGGATCAAAGCTGTATACGGCCCAAAGATAATATCGAAGACCCGACAGCGAACCGAGCCGGACGAGGCGAGGCGGCGGCGTGAGTGTGTAGTCTTTCCTCGAGGCAGAAGCACATCTAGGTCCTCCCTCCTTTAAACACATGGGATACCCCTTGGGGTCCCAAACCCCAAACCAATTTGAGTCTTATATACACAACAATTCTTTCTTCCTGCAGGTGAGGAGGTGAACCTAATACCACACTTTCCATGCTTCAAACACCTTGCCAGTGGACCAATATCTCTTTCATTTCTCAATGAAATTTAACGATTCTTGGCCCTACGGTTATCTACGTACTTAGTAGATCATGCATGTGTGAAGAACCGGATTCTCCAACATACGTAACACTAGTGTTTAAGCCGTTAAAGTTGGTCGGTCGCAACTCCCGCCAAAGGCAAATTTCCAACAAATGTTACTTATGGCTTATTCAGTTTGTGACATAACAAGTAAGCTAGAATAAGTTATCCAAAAAAAAAAAAGTAAATAGAATGAGTTTTAGCTTTCTAATTATTCACATAACAAACCATGTACAGTTTGTGGTCCATGAACAATATTCTCGTGCAATGCTGCAATGAAGATGGTATAATCCTCAAATGTAGATAAATTAACTTACTTAGAAAGTAGACTTAAAAAGCATATTCCATTATAATCAAACAAGAATACATTTTCAAGGCATATCACATAACAAGTACAAAGAGTTTGTAGTTAGTAACCATACAAGAAAATTCACAATGATTTTTCTTTTGATAAATTGTACATAAATCAGTAAAAGATGATCAGATGGAATCTTCAAGATAATCTCCATAACCACATGCTAGATTTTTACTGAGTCTTTTGCTGATTTAGTCAATAGGCAGAGAAGTAGGGTTCCTAGATCTCCTTTGGTGAAGAAAAACTGTTTTATTAATCTCCACGTACAACTTACAATATTTAACTCCCTCACATCTACAGATTATCTACACACTGCAAAAATATTGATTACAAGTATATCAGCTAATCTATCCATGCTTTCTCCCTAACACTTTGTTTCTTATCCAAAAAATCACCTCTTCTGAGTCTGCATTCAAGTTTGATCTGCTTCACTATATATAACTGTTCTTGAACTCCCGTAAAGTTGTACTCTTTTCCTTCCATATCTGATACATTTTTTGAATAACGAAATCTATAACATAAAAGAGACTGTAAAATGCTTAAAAATCGATTCTAATTCTATATATTTTTCATGATTCTTATGCCTTCATCTCAGCGACAAGATCAAATGTCGAATTCATTTTTTTTGGTATTCAAACAGGTTGGAATATCTATTTTCATAATAATGCTAGAAGTAGATTAACTTATTTTGATATTCTATAAAAAATTCTATTACTTAATCAATAAGTTTGAATAACAGAAGTTTGTTTCTAGGTATGTTTTATCAATTACTTTTATACACTAATTTACACTATCAAGTCACATAATAAATAATTATGGGTAATTACTCATAAAAGTGAGATTCAAAATCTGAAAAATATGGCAAGTTATCTGGTACAACATGTTAAATAAAATACATAGATAGTTTAAGATTTATGTCATTATCAGTTAAGTTGAGTGTAAGTGTAAGTTCTATGCACTAACTGTGTAAAAAATATTACACAATCAAATCACTTAAAAAGTAATTGCAAGTAACTGTATTTAATTATATTAACGTTAATTCTTAATCTTATAAATGGTAACTGATTTGCTATAAAAGATCAAATTACACTGATGATATAGAAAAAGCATTACACTATTAGTATATATACCTTAAATTCATATATGTTAAGGATTTAAATCATACACACCGCCAGAGAAATGAATTTTTATACCATTAATAGAATGTAATAACAGGTTGCTTACGTTGTATTATAAATTATCAATTAGTGCTTGTGAAATAGAATTACTTGTAATTACTTTCCAAGCAGATTATGTAATACTTTAACTTTTTCAATGCATAAAATCTACGCCAATAAGTTAAGTAGATAAGTTACCAGATACAACACGACGATCACAATAACATATTCAGTGTAATCTCATAAATGAGGTTTGCAGAGGGTAGAATATACACAGATATTACCGCTATCTATCTTACCAGATACGATGCGATGTGCTAAATACATTAATAGTGTAAAAGTGTGTACACGAGTCTATACCCTCACGCTATAATTTTTTACTAAGCTTTTGGTGATTTAGTCAAATGGCAGAGAAGTAGGGTCTCCAGTAGGGTGAACAAACTTTAAACAGGAGAGAATGTTGAAAACGTAATTTTAGCATAGGAAGCTGCGTGAGGTTCCTTCACTGTACGACAGCTATTTGTCTAGGAATTAGAATGGACTCATTACTATATGTGGTAACCCCACACATGACCTTCCCAAAAGGGTAAGTTTCACTATTCAGTCATACATTAGAGAGTAGACACCTTCATTAGTGAGACAATTTAGGACTTCAAGAGGACATGTCTTCCAATTATGATAGACCTCAGTAACCCATATGTTGTAATTTAATTGCTCAACTTTATATTATTGTCCTTGAAATGAGCTGCGAGGGGTGAATGAAAGTGAATAAAACCAACCATGAAAATTTGCCTACCTTTATTCAAGGATTTTGTTGGTACGTAACTTCCTTCTGATTTAAATAAATTGGATTTACTAATATGCTCATTTCCAAATGAAGCTACTAAAAATTCTCTATTTTCCACTGAAAAATATTCAGTGACTATTTCCCACTAAATGTCGGTGGAAAAAATCTAAACAATAGTATTTTCACACGGAAAAATTATGAAGTTTCTCAGCGTTTCAATAGGAACATGTTTCCTACCATGTGTTTTTCAGTGAGTTGGTGAGGTGAGAATTAGGTGAAAAAATCATGTTTTATTGCACAAATTTCTCACCGAATATCGGTGAAAACCTTTATTTCTAGTAGTATGAATGAAATGAGAAAGTGGTTCGCACGCTTAAGCAATTTTTTCATATCCTAAACTAGAAAATATTGCCCTTGAAAGAGTCATCTCATTAGTTACCAATACACACGAAAATGTACATGATTGTGCAAGTAAATAGTGTGAGTCAAGTATCGTTCCCTCTTGATTTTTTGATTAACTACTCCTTCCGGTCCATGTCGAGTGGTGTTTTTAACTTTGGCACACCCTTTAAGAAATCTATTCACTTCTAGAAAGTAAGAAGTGTTTTTACTATAACTTATCCTTAAGTAAATAATATCTATTTAATATAATTTCTTTGTTATGTAAAAATTCACTTATCTAAATAGGGATAAAAAAATTAAAAAAAACAATTAATCCTTTCTTGATTGTTGGAACACCACTTATTTTGGACCAAAATGAAAATGCAAAAACACTACTTAACCGGAGGGAGTACTAAACTAATGATCAAGCTACACTTAAGTATCAAACAATAAATGTGTGGAAATTGATCGAATGTCATGAGTAATTAAACTAAAATTTTGTATTAAGAAGTATACAGAACAATTAATCGCTCAAACGTCAGGAATCTTGTGATTGATAAGCCTAGAGTTATGATTTCCCTTGATAATAATCCCGTAATGATCTTATCTTCCTTAAGTAAATTGATTTGCAAGACTTATCAACATATTGATTCTTCTTTGCTCATGAAAATCCTTCGAGTTATTATTCGATTATTCAAATTAGCATACTTATTGTATGAAAATGAGAATCAATCTTATAAGAATTTGTTAGGATTTTTTCTTCAACACTACAAGAAATATGACTTTTAGTGGCGACTTTATATCTTGCTACAAAAAGGTAACTATTAGTGGCGCCCTATAAATTCGCCACAGAAAGTGAAGATTTAGCAGCGACTTTACTTATATCGCCACAATATCAAGTGAATTACAATTCTCGCGCAGCTGAAAAATTTGGCTCGAAAGTTATAGTGGCAACGTGTATATAGTCGCATCTAAAGGTTTTCGTTGCGACCTGGGCCACTATTTATCTAATGATTTAACTTTTTATATTAAAAAGTAAATAAATGATACAACTTTCGATGTCTTGTGATTGATAAGCCTAGAGTCATGGTTTCTCTTGATAACAATCCCGTTATGATCTTATCTTCCTCAAGTAAATTGATTTGCAAGACTTAATAACATATTGATTCTTCTTTGCTCAGGAAAATCGTTTGAGTTATTATTCGATTATTCAAATTAGCATATTTACTGTATGAAAATGAGAATCGATCCTATAAGAATTCGTTAGGATTTTTTCTTTAACTGGCTATGTAAAGAAAATATATTTCTATCTTACCTACAAATCAATTCTGTCACAACCCGAGAAGGGAAGTCGTGATGATACCTACTCTCTCAACCCGGTAGATAAGAAAAACCAATTATTAACAAAATCATTTAAGTTAATTAAGCGGAAAGTAAAGTGATACACAACAATATTCAGATACTAAGTCTTTTATAAAGACACTTATAAAGAAACAAGTGCAAAAATTTGAAATACCACCCAAGATTGGTGGCATGTATATAAGAGGTACTACTAGTAAGAATACAAATCTGAAATGACTATATATATTGTATGGGGAAATAGAAAAGAAAAAAATGCATAAAAACATAGAGGAGAATGGTGCTCCGAATCAGCCAGGGAGCTTACCACAATCTCCGCAATCAAATGCCTCAGAATTAGATATCTTCACGGGTCTCTCTCTTGCTAGGAACAAAATCTGCACCACATAGAGTGCAAAAAATTTAGTATAAGTACGGGAAAAATATGTGTTCAATGTATCTCATAGACCGACAATGATGAAATAGTGACGAAGTTTATAGAAAAGTCTTATTCTAACCTTATCAGTTTACCTTAACACTAAATCGTGCAATTAAGAGGATAGAGAATCATCAAGTACCAAGTAAAGACAGGTAATCAACTAATCAGGAAATCAGTTAATCAGATAGTCAAATAATAAAATAAAAAATGTACAATGTGATGTGATGTGATGTGATGTGATGTGATGTGATGTGATGTGATGCAATATGCTCTCAGTATATACACAGAGCTCCACGCGACTATACGTGAGATATGACCCATGAGGGACTCATGAGATACATATACCACATGGAATACTAGATCTTCCAGATCACATGGGGCAAACCGACCATATAAGGCTGAAATAATCATGAAATAACCAACCCTTTCCCCCATAACTAAGTCTCCCAGAGGTGCTAAATCGATGAATATACATGAGCAATCATGAAAGAGAACTTGATTATCGCAACTATACGAGATTTTCATAGAGTGGTGACACTAACAGTCAAAATCAAGAGATATGATCTATCAGCTAATGCCCATATGCTTTGGCATTCTTGTATCACGATTCGCAACTATATAATTACACTACTCAACATGACACAAGTACTTCTACCAATTCTTGTCACACCACGGATACATGACCCCCTCTTTTGCCCTTACCCCTTATTCTTATCATTATTATTATTTGCATATCAAAAACGTCCCCCAAACAGAGTCTAGGAAAGCCTTAACATACCTCAAAGTCAAGCAAAGGAATTACCAAGGAGCCTTCCCCTGCTGAAGTGCCTCAGAACTCTCTCAATCTATAAAATACACGACGTACATAAATAAATGAGTATGTAGACGTCCATATTGCTATATTAAAATCTTGGGCCTAAAGAGTTAACCCAAAAGTCAAACTCGAGCCCCCAAGGAAAATTTGGATTTTTACTTGAAAATTGGTTTAACATAACGTATTAACCCTAGATCCAGAAAATTAGCTAAATCCATCTACAAATTAAATCTAACATCAAAGATTTATAAATATTCAACTTAGCGCTCAAAATCCCCAAATTTCATCCGAAATCATGGATCAAAACGCCACTTAATGCAAAAAATGAGAAACATTAAAAAAAAGATATTAGAATCTTATCCCTAAATCAACGTGTGATATTAACCTTTTAAATTGCCTTAAACTGAGCTCTAAAACTCAAAATGTGAATTTATGATGAGTGAGTTCGAATTGAGGAATTGAACATTTCCCCGACCCGATCCTTCTATGTGAATGCGAGCCTAGCCTCACGATTGTGACTCAATCCGGCCCAACTGTTTGGATTGGGCTACAACATATGAACTTAAAGACTGAGATTCTTTGAGCAATTATACAAGAAGGTAAATTTGCAAAATAATAAATCAATCAACACAAGGATTTTACATGGAAAAAAAATTCTCTCACAGGGGTCCAAAAGCTGCGACCTCTCTCTCTTTCTCTTAAAGTTCCACTAAATTCAAGTTTACACAATTTTAGGTTGCAACTAACTAATGAGTTAACCACTAAAGCACTCCCCCCTCTTCCTCGATAGAGGCAAACTATTGGCTCTCTCTACTGTCTCTTCAATGACTCTACCAAGTCAGAGAAGTTTCCTACAACTCAAAAAAATATCTAAGACAAATCAACTAAAATGTAAAGGTTGCAAAAAAACTTAAAGAATCAAACTAGACTACAAGAACAATTTGAATAATTCTTGATAGTAACATGTTTTATGACGTTTTCAGTTGACTCCCTTGATCACACACAATTGATTCTTATTTTTGCGCTCTCTTCTCTCTTTGTGTGGATGTGTTCAATAACATCAAAGTAACCCCTTAGGAGTAGAATGGCCAAAATTCTTTTCCTAATTCAACAAGGATTAGATCAAGAATTTAAGATTCTAATCCTAGTCAAACTTGGTTTCCTTATCCCCGTTGACTTCCAATTGTTTTCTCATATTTCCAAAGATCTTTCCTTTTATACAAGGATTATAATATTTTCATGTTTAGCACAAATTCCTTAATGCACACATTCTGCTCACAACTCAAAATCTCCAAGGAATCCTATTTACCATAGGAATACAATTTGTAGCTTCTTCAACAACTTGATTCTTCTTTCTTCACGGTTAACTAGTTCTTTTCCTTCTATTCTCTAAAGCTTCTTCCTTGTGTATAAATATGATAATGTTATCATAGTTAACTTTTCACTTGCATCCTTGGATTTGTCATATTCGTAATTCTTTAAGAAATCCTTCTACATTCTTGAAATCCATTTTGCCTGATCAATAGTTTTTTTCTGTCTACTATGAAGGACCTGGTTCCTTCACTGTTTTCTTATTGCTTGTTGTATACTATTGACAACAACTATTTGTTGTAGACATAGTAAGGAATGATTTCTCTTGTAGTATATTATTATGAACACTACCCGTCCTTTGTTGAGACTTGAAGAATCTAGTTCTTGTATATGTATATTATGTTTTGCTACTCGTTTGTTAATCATCAAAACTTCATGTTGCTAGACTTAGTTCATATCTCTCTCGCTCAACAACTTTCTCCTTTTTGATGATGACAACAAAATATAACTCCATCAGTGAAAATTGTCTATGCACTCAGGTGCAATTCTTCTCCCTAAGTTACATTCCTTCTTATTTGTACTTGATTATCGCTCATACATAGTTTTTTTAATCATCAAAACATCATTTTAAGCTTAACAACTATTATCGAGTCAGCAACGACTCAACAATTTCTCCCTTATTGATGATGACAGACACATATCAGTTTCATATGTCTCCATGTGATATTCATCAATTTCTTCAATCTTCTTTAACTGTTGATTAACTCTTTCTCCTTGGGCTCAGCTCCTATATTGATAATCTACCCCATTAGAATAAGATCCATTATTATTCTACCAATGTAACTTCATGTTGATACAACTAAGACTTACTATACAAGGCTTGTAAGCTTGTTGTGGTTCACCCTGGATCTCAGCAAGGTTTGTAAGCTCACTGAGTCGAATGCTGATATACTCAAATTACACCTATATAAATGACGTAAGAAGTTCAATGGAAAATATAGTAACCCAACAAGGTTGAAGTCAAATCCCACAAGAAATAGGATGTGAAAAGATTACTTTGATTAGCGTGCCACTTGACTCTAGTCATAATTCTATCCCGTGAATTTGTAAAAGAGTTTGATATTTCTAATTGCTAGTTTGACTTACGATTAAACAATTGGAATGCGAAACCAAGATTGTTTCCCCGTTAATAAAATATAATGTTATAAGTGTTAATTTAAAATATTTCTTATGGGTCATTGTATGGTGTGCACTTGATCTCTAAATGACTCTCTAATATTTTTCAATAGTTAGAAAGTATTTCCTCTTTATATATTTCCCAAATGCTAAAGAGTTGTAATAAAGAACAATCAATTTATGCCAAGTAAACTCATCTTATTCGTAAGTGAGCCTATTAAACAAGGTTTAATGATCCCGATTCTTGCTATTCATTTCTACCAAACTCTACCCCACTTTTCAAAGTAGAGAAAGAGTAAATGGCATGGGTCAATATTTTCTACCAACAACTAACATTAATGTAACGACCCATTAGGTCATTTTGGTTATTTTTCATATTTTCCCGTAAATGACTCTTCCCTTGGATTTATTTTGATGTACTTGACTTGTGGGGATGAGTGATGTGATTTCTGAGGCAATCAGATGAGAATAACAGAAAAAAAAATCTAAGTTTTGAGTTTTGGAAGTTTTAAGTTGAGAAGTTTGACTAAGAGTTGTCTTTTGAGAAGATGCGCTCCAAATTGATTTCGATGGTTCCGTTAGCTCTGCAGCATGATTTTTACTTAGGTGAAGGGTTGGAACGACTCCTGAGTGATTTGGATAAGTTTGTGGAATATGGAAAGTTCTTAAGTTGAAAATTTATATTTGGTTGACTTAAGTCAATATTAAGGGTATTAGCATTGTTTTGAAGTTTTATCAATTTCATCAGGTTCAAAATGTTGAATATGGCCTAGTCGAGTTGTTGGTTTGATTTTCGAGGCATTTGGGAGTGTTTGTCACACCCCAACCTTGGGAGGTGTGGCTAGCACCTGGCGCCTGGACGGCCAGAGCGAACCACATGGATATCATCACACAGACACACAACTGTCTGGGTCGACAAGGCCTCAGAATGACAATCGCAACACAACTCAGCATGCAACCTTGCAAACCGAAGAGCCCAACCCCCCTCCCTCATACACACAAAACACACACACACACATATATATATATATATATATATACTTACTAAGGCCGACAAGGCCTCGTTGAACAACAGTACAACATAGGACCTGTCTACAAAGCCTCTAAAAAGAATGTGGATATAATACATAAGCCAAGACAGGGCCCCCGACATACCCACAGTATCAATAGCACATAACATAACCTTGACTCGACTATACTCCAGAAAGAAATGGAGCTCACCAATAAAGCTGGTATTTGAACGCGATCTACAAGGGCAGGTCCTCTCCTCACCGACCTGAACCCGCGTGGCATAAAACACAGCGTCTCCAGGCAAATGGACGTCAATACGAGATAATGTACCGAGTATGTAAGGCGAAAATAAAACACATTAGTATGTAATTGTATAAGAGAGGGATACGAATCATCCCGAACCTCTGAAATATCGATGAGTCATAATTTACATAATGATCATACCTGTCCTTTAACCTTTTTCTATACTGCTACATTGATGTCGTAACCTTAGTCGTTCATCTGCCTAACTGATTAGTGGTACTGCCCAACTGGTGGTAAATAATGATACACAACTGTCCAATCGATGGTAAATATATTTTGCCCAAACATAGTCAATATCATATTGTACCCGGTCCTAAAGAGGGACTTGGTAGTACCCGGCCCTAAAAGAGACTCAGTCGTATCCGACCTTAATAAGACTCAGTGTTATCTGTCTAGTCGGTCGTCGCTCGGCAGTGAATACATATCTGCCTGACCGGCCATAACTCGGTGGTAAGTAACTATCTGCCCAATTGGTCGTAGCTCAGTGGTAACACTCGTCTGCCCAACCGGCCATCCGGTGGTAAGCCATGCTACTATGTCCACGCCCCTATATGTATTACTTACACATGTACGCGAACTGTCTTAAGAGAATTCTATATCTTCTATGAACTCATTGAAATGACCTAAGATCGCTAGACTCATGATATACCTTTGAAGACCATCATCAACAATGTCAATCTCATCTTAACGCTAAGGGATTCCTTTCAAGATGAATATGTACATAATACGTGGACTTTGATAAGAGCTTCCTAACCCATTAAGGACAGAGTCGTTACACTTCTAACTACTACTATGAAGACGATATACCATTTTACTTCCCTCTTCTATAAAAATCAACAACATTGCTCAATACACTAAGTACCGTAACTTTCTCATTCTTTTGTGTAGATTAACAAGTCAAGACATAGCATTTCTAGTAGTCATGAGACCAACAAGGCAACCATAAGATGTCAACACTAAGAGACATTATAAAATGCGGAGAGTATTCCCGACAAAGGACAAATGGGAATTATGGAATCCTTTCAAGAGTGAAGAACAACATATCCTTTTAGCAAATATTTCATCGTACGTCGATACCTCAATAAATATGCCAAGAAAAGGAGTGAGCCTTAACGTACCTTGAAATGAAATCTCTGATGACAACAATGAGGCTCGCCTTCTTGCAATTCATCTATAATAATAAACAACACCAATATCAATGAAAAGGCTCGTAACGACAAGCATAAGCTTACTTTACGGCGTATCGGACAACACCTCCCCAGTTTACTTACCTTTTCAAAATAAAAAATAATATTAATAACCACAACAACATCACAAGAAACTATATTCCATAAATCCCAAACATGTCAACACCAAGGAAAATACTCCTAAAATAGCCCAATAACAACAACAACATGTCACACAACCTCATGTGCTATCTTATAACTTATTATCCAAACAACTTAACAAACACATGGATCATCTTAAACACACACCAAAGAGGCTTAAACCTACCTTATAAAAAATCCATAAGCTTTAATCCCATCCTTCCATAGTCCACCATCACCCTTGCTTACATTACAACACAATAAAAGTGCTCCTTAGTAGTTTAAAAGATCTTCAAAGTTGAATTTGAGTTGATACACCTTGGAGTAGCCTTTGGACCTTCAAGATATGTTAGAGGTGTCTTAAAGAAGCTCAAGGACAAGTTTGGATCGAAAAATGACAAAACATTAAGCCTTCACCGAATTTATAACAACTTAAATCGGTCACCGCCTTGGATATGCGAGGCCATTTGTGCCGTATATGGCCATATATGGGCCCTTATGCGGCTGTATTAGTCCAAAAATTTCCTCAATTTTTTCTCCTCTTTTGCGGCCCCATACGCAATGCAAAATGCTTAGCATATCACTCTTTCTTTGACAAACTTCGTCGATGGATGGTTCTATCAATCCCAATGTACTCCAAACTTTGGTCTACCTTCATAACATCCATCTAAGTAGTAAGAGACCTTCAAAAAGGATCTTGGATCACCGGCTCACGTCATCTAATCATGCTCTCATTTATGTACCAAACTACAAGGTGTAACAATATTTTGGGCGTTTAGATGAAATTCTAGATTTTTAGAATGAATTAGAGTTGACTTTGGTCAAAATTTAGTCAACATGACATTGTTTGAGTATTTTGAGTGTGCTAGAAAGTCCATTGCATGTTTTAGAAGTGGGTTGCATATTTGGTTTGTATCCAGGAGGTCTCGGATGAGTTTCAGGTGTTGGATCAAAGTTTGGAACTTGGTTGAGTTTTCTGGTGTGTTGCACCAGCCAGAAATGGCTCGCACCTGAAAAAGGTGGGACGCATGTTCAAAGAGGGTCCAGGCAGGCAATGGTCGCACCTAGGAAGGGGCCTTCACACCTGCGAGTGCACACCTGCGCAAGAAGCCCCTTATATGTGAGCTGGGTAAGGTTAAGTAAATCTCGCACCTGCGGGGCTTGGGCCATATATGCAGGCCCACATGTGTGATGAAATGTGTCGCAGTTGCAAAATAACTGGCAGAGAGGGGATTTAATCCCCAATTCGACTTAGACATTTCATTTCACGTTTTTGGAGTTTGTGAGCTCGACCTTAGACGATTTTTGATTTCTTCAGATTCACTAAGGGGCTAAGGTTCTAACCTTCCTTTTATGATTATTTCATTGATTAGTAAAGAATTTCATGATAAAACTATGATTTGGAATGAGGGTTTCATGGGTTTATGAACCCTAGGTTGGAAATAAAGTTTTCTCTAATAAATCATGAAATTAATATCAGATTTGGATGATTTAATGGAGTTCCAGTGTTGGGGAAGAAGTTGTGGCTCACTCTGGACTCTAATATCACGCTCACTGAGGAAGTAGATCAAGCAGCTCTGGTGGCGTCTCATGGTTTAGTACCTACATATAGAGTGTAGCAAGCGTAGGGTGAGTACGGAAAACACGTGTACTCAGCAAACATCGTTGATCGACCCTAGCTATAACGATAGCGAGGGTTGGTACTTTCTGATACCTCTCTCTACTAGTTAGTTACTTAAGCATAAGAATAATTCAGTTAACTAACCTACAATAATTCTACAGTTAAGTTAAGCATAAGTACTCTCAAGTCACACATCGCACAAGTTCAACTTAAACATCGTTCAGGGTGTCTAGATCCCTCATGGTTCTCTACTAAATCTCACAACAAGGTTAAGCATAAGCTAACAGTATTCCTTCTAGCAGTCTAAAGGTGTCAAGTATAATAGAGTTCAAATCCAGACACATACAACATCAAACACATATCATGAATATAAATTAATGCAATGCAGGATGATATGTATTAACGCAAATGGCCATAAGTACCTGGTATACAAACGGTGTTGTAATAACTGTCACGTGACCCATGGGGGACTCATGAGGTCCATATACCCATCTGATTTCTTCGGATACCCACACGAGGGCTAAAGTGTCATATTAGTCATCACTCTCATAACCATGTACCATATCCCTTAATCCAACTTCTCAAGTCATTGTCAGCGATTTATCAGTAAAACGATGCCAAGTATATATAATGTATGAATGACATGGCTATGAATATACCATGCAATCATCATAATCAGTTTATCAGTCATATTCAAGTGTTCATACGAGATGTAGAGTGATGAATGCATGACAATCAAATTAGAATATCACATCAAATGGCTACAAGTCCAAGTAAACAACAATCATACCAAGCTAAACGGACTCTTGCATCGCGCTCCGTGACCCGAAGGCTAAACACATAAACTCCTTCACTTGCTCTATATTAGTTAATTAGTTATCCCTTTAAGTTCACCTGGTACCCGCATTAGTGCTCTTTACCTCACTAATACTGGACCCCAAAATCCTCATTACTCCCCTTAGTTCATTACGAGCATACCAATACAAATATGTTATAGTCTAGAAAGTCTCAACTTGCCTGATTATAGCTGAAGACTCACGTAACCACTTTATACAAATATGTTATAAGGATGTATCTGTAAAGTTACAAAAAAAGTTGAGCAATTTATATATAGTTATACATTACATATACATTACGGGAACCAACACCAAAAACCCTTAAAATGTAAAATATAACCCACTCCATGTCCCTTCTAAACTAATTTTGCTTCTTACCCTACCAGCCGAAACTATTTACTCAAGTACCCCCTCACCCAAAATCCTTTCTCCATGAAACCATCGCAATATATTTATATATCATGCGCCAAAACTTATTGATCCCAATGCACACAAAAGTATACGCGGTCGACAAGTAATATAGTGACTAATATAATTGGATATCGTACCCACAGAGACTTTGATCAATAATTACATCATAATATTCTACTACCACTAATTATGCAAGTATTGAAGAAAGAATTGTTTGTTTGTATACTATTACTAAATAAGACTAATAATTAAACAAGTAACAATTCATCGCAAACATTGGTCTAAAACTTAGTTGTGATTCACAGAGATTAAAACATTCTAGGTTACGACACAATTTGTAATCATGTTGCGCATTTACTTTCGCTGACGTATTTTATCCAGATTGACAAGGTTAATATTATGACTACGAATCTCTCGAGTCCTCTAGTCGTCTATTTGTATTACTTTCAAGCCTATATCTCTATGGTCATGAACCTTAATAGGAATGCATTTATATTTTCTATATTTTAACCAAGTAGGGCGAACTAGGTATATCTCGATCCTAGACGCTAAACTGCTCCCTGATGCCAAGGGTTAAAATTCTACTCTATTCAATCTTCGTTCTATCTTCATATTCCTCTCTTGAGTTCAACGTAAGAATCAAATATTTATTCTACTGATCATGAAGTAGTAAAATAGTCTAGTATAAGATTAAATAAGCGATTCATAAGATAGAAATAGTAATATCAACTCAAGTTCATGCGACAACAATCATATATTGGCCATAACCCCAGAACAAATGAGATTAGTCGCTCATATTTTAATTACGATCACTACAAATCATATTCGATCTAAGAAAATATGAAAGAATTAAAGTAAAGGAAGTACCAAATGAATATTATCCCTAACCCTTGATCTACATGAAATACAAAGTCCAAGCACCTCAGAAAATGACTTAGGATTGTATTTATATTGTGTCCAAACAAGACCAGAAAAAACTACACTTAAACTTGAACATCTCTAGAACAAAGAAGGTGCGGCGCGGGGCAGATGAACATGGGCGCCCCGCGCCAGACACTTTTCAAGAGCTTCAGAAAATTGATCCAACTTGATCATCCATACAGGCACATCGCGGGGTAGATGGACATGGGCGCCCCGCACCAAGCATAATTTCCAGTCATCATATGTGTTTTGTGACTTCTTCGTATGTACAATTGACTTTAGAACCATGAACTCATCTCTCGTTGAATTTTGGGATTTCTACTTAGACTTCAATATCCTCCAACTTTTGTCTCTCACTCTCTCTACTCCAAAACTGAAGGGTCGTCACATGTAAAGTACTTAATTTCAACAATGACTCACATATTAGCCTGAAATGCAAGAATAAATATTAGTTAGATGTATTTAGTGTAATTAGTCCTCAAAACAAGATATAATTATGGGTAAAATACGGCGGATAGGCGTGTAAATACACCTAATATCACCGCCCACACTTGAACCTTTGTTCGTCCTAGAACAAGCACTTGAACACACCCAAACCTACGGAAACCACGCCAACATGTGCCAATTCAAATAGGTCTACTCAGGTTAAGGTCACCACAACCAATTAAACATTTGCGAGCTCACTATAATCAAAACACATCAGGGGAATATATATATATTGAAGGAAAGATCACTTGCTCTCAACAAAGAAATCCACATGCTCGTACAACATACCATAGGCTTGCCCTTAGTGTCATACTCTATTACCATAAATGTACCGAGTTTTGGATCAAATAGGTCTTTAAGGGTCGTAATGTCGGCTAAGGGACGAGTAGTGACTACCTTTCCTAAGAACTTTTAAGACACTCGCTTCCACTTATGCGTTTTTCAATGTTTCACCACTCATTCTCACCTTTCTATCACTTATGCCCCCCTCTTTATTAAGCATTCATCTAAACTTTTCGTACATCGATAGCAAGGAGCAATATTTTTCTTGTATTTACTTCTTCCTTTCAAATAGAGAAATCTTTTTCTTTTCTTTTCTTTTCTGGTTCCTTACTACAACATACAATTGGTTATGTTTTTTCACAAATGCACCCTTAACAATTTTTTCTTTAGTTTTCACTTCAACTCTCCTTATGTCAACTTTTCACTTTACTTTTAAGCGCTCATATCTCAAGGTCTTTTGGAGTTTGAGATAATATTTTTCAGGTTATACCAACAAAAGGAATAGGCTAAGTTTAGGCTACCAAAAATAAGACTAAAGGCTCAACGGGGTAACTAGTGATATTACACATGGGTAGGTAAAAGATGATCAAATAATGGCTCATAAAGAAATGCTTATATCATATCCTAAACTCAACACACTCTTCTTCACTACATAAACACACCGGGCAAGTTCTAAACATCAATGTAAATGTGGAATGCAAACAAAAATCTCACCACACACGGCACACTTATGGCTAAAGATGGATCTGTATTGACTCTTTATCTAGTAAACAATAGCACAGATTCAATTTAAGCCACCAATATTTTTCAAGAGTCAAATTAAAGAGCCTAGGTGTCTCTAAGAAGTCGTTACTTTTTGTGAGCACAACTATTTCTTTTTAAAAAAATTCTCAAACTTGTTATGTTGCTAAAAGTGCACCTAATCCCGAGTACCTAACATTTGAATGGCCTTAAGGGCGTTCCTTTTTTACTATTATCCTAATGACGAATGTTCCCTCAAGACGGTCATCATCCTTTCGTTGTTGGGAACTGCGTCTCCTATGACTAAAAAAAGAAAAATTCAGGGGTGAGCTGACTATTAGCACGACATGCTACTACTAACTGCTACTATATTAATTACTAAATATTACAAGCCATGAATATTTTTCAAGTGTCACAACCATAACTCCTAGAAAGCACACAAATAAATCAAAATAAAGTCAAATGAAAAAATCAAAATAGTACTAAAACATGTTGAATAAAAAGAAGTTTACTTTCCTATCCTACACTTAAAATCAGGCACTGTCCCTAGTGCAATAAAAATTAAAGCCACTATAGGAGTGAGAAAGAACTCCCCGGTGACTATTGAAGACACACACGATGTTCCGCCAAAAGCGGCGCAACAATGCCCATCCTCATCCACAGAGTTAGTATCCTCATCTGATGGTAGCTCTGGCTTCTCCTCAAGACCCAGAAATTGCTTTGTAACTTGGTCTAGTGGAACTCTTGTTGTAACTCCTCCAAACTTGCCTCCCCCGTTCTGCCCACATCTTCAAATAAGATCATAATGGAATGCTCCATGCAGGTGGTCATCTGCTCAGTAGTCAGGAATGCACTTTTATCCCTTTTCGAAGTCGTAATTGTTGTGACATCATACTCCTTCTGAGGGCGGGGTAGCTCAAAATCAACCTCATAATTTTTGGGCACGAAGGCCAGACGCAACATCTGGGTCAGCAAACTGGGTAGAGCAATCTCCCCTTTTCTTCATTATGCACTCGCACCATTTCGGTTAACATCACCTTACCTATATTCAGCTCCATCCGTGTCAATTGGGCGTACACCAAATAGGCTCTTAACTTAGTCACCTCTATTTCATTGCTGGTAGGCAAGATGTAGTAATATACAAGTCGGAACATTACTTTTTCTTCAAGGGTGAGACTTGCCCTCTTCATGTATTTGTGCATATGTCGTACATCTCGCACTTATGTAGCAGTGGACTTAGGGCCACAGAGCTTGTGACATTAGGCATATATAGTTAGGTCATAGTGACCAATCATCAAAACAGGCAGGGGACTTCTCATGTAACTCCATTAATTTATTGATAATCTCATACGAGAACTTCACTTCTCTACCCCTTACTTAGACTACATACTCCTTCTCCAGATCAAACCCAAGCTCTCAATTTGCGCAGAACTACTTCACCATATCGATGTTAGTTGATCCTATAGTGGTGGTCAGATTCCTCAACCCCATAGAAGTGATACAATTAAGAACATTATGAAATTTATTGCTTAGTACCACCGTATCAATGCCAACCTCTGGGTAATGATCTACTGTTGGCTTAAAGGTATGATACCAGTCTTTACCATGCGGTGCCATTGCAGAAATACCAAATATACATTCGGGGAAAATCGTATCCTCTTATTTATTGTCAACATTCGTCGGGCGTGGTTCCGCTACGGGTGCAGGTCTCTTGCCTTTAGGACGGCTAGTAGAGGTGTCATGTGTCTTTCCTGTGTTAGTCCACTTAGGTCTTTAAGACATTATTCCTGCATCAAACGACTCACACATGAGAATCACAAGCAAAGAGATCACCCACACGTAAATCATTGACATTTTCATGATAGTACTTTGAATGGGACTCACACTACCCCATTCATTATTAGTGCGGGTGTTAATCGAATGACACTCGGGGTCATCACTTTTTATGAGAATGATTTTAACACAATACTACACACCCCACACTTAATTTTTACCATACAACCCAACATTGGACATGGACTCAACTCACTACCAACTTAATAGCATAATTTAATTCATTCAAATATTTTTACAAACACTTTGTGCACATAAACGTTTGTGGCATCTCATTCACTTAGTCATCTATGGTATAATCAATCCATTAACATCATCATAACATATTCCACAACAATCTTCGAATAAGATTTCATCTTAAGCCATCAAAATTTTCACACTTTATATGCTAAATTAAATGGGAAAGGAAATTAAGAGGAAGTTGGGGATTGGGATATCAAGAGCAAAATTCATACCTTTAAAGTTGGATAAAAGAAATAAATATACATATTTTGTGTGCTTGAGAAAGATGGAGGAGAAAGAAATTAGTGGAGTGGACAACTATGGAGGGCAAGGGTTTAGTTGAGGGAAGAATGAGGGGAAGAGACAAGAGAATGAAATTTAGGGGGTTGGGCGTCGGTTTTAAGAGGGAAAAAAAAAGAAGACAATTTAAATTATTATTTTTTTTAACATAAAATACACCGAATTACCCAGGCGCGGTGCCAAAAACTTATTGCTCCCAATGCACACGCAAGTATAAGCGATCGACAAGTAATATAGTGATTAATATAGTCGGATATCGTACCCACGGAGACTTAGGATCAACAATTAAATCAAAAATACTCTACTACCATGCAAGTATTGAAGAAAGAAGTATTTGTTTTTATACTATTGCTAAAATAAGACTAATAATTAAACAAGTAACAATTCACCGCAAACATTGGTCTAAAACTTAGTTGTGATTCATAGAGATTAAAGCATTCCAGGGTTACAACGCAATTTGTAATCATATTTCGCATTTACTTTCGCTGGCGTATTTTCTCCATCGAATTACTGATTGACATGGTTAATATTACGACTACGAATCTCTTGATTCCTCTAGTCCCCTATTCGTATTACTTTCAAGCCTAAATCTCTACGGTCGTGACCTTAACACGAATGCATTTATATTTTCTATATTTCAACCAAGTAGGGCAAACTAGGTATATCCTAGACGTTAATCCGCTCCCTGATGCCCCAGGTTAAAATCCTAGTCTATTCAATCTTCGTTCTATCTTCGTATTCCTCTCTCGAGTTTAACGTAAGAATCAAATATTTATTCTACTGATCGCGAAGCAATAAAATAGTCTAGTACAAGATTAAATAAGCAAGTCATAAGATAAAAATAGTAACATCAACTCAAGTTCATGCGGCACCCAAAACAAGGGAGATTAGCCGCTCATAGTTTGATTAAGATCATTAGAAATCATGTTCAATCTAAGAAAATATGAAAGAATTAAAGTAAAGGAAGTACCAAAGAAAGATTATCCCTAACCCTTGCTCTACGTGAAATAATAAGTCCAAGCCCCTCAGAAAATGACTTATGATTGTATTTATATTGTATCCAAACAAGACCGGACCAAACTATCCTTAAACTTGAACGTCTCGTCGAACAAGGTAGGCGCAGCACGGGGCAGATGAACATGGACGCCCTGCGCCAGGCACTTTTTCCAAACCTTCAGAAAATTGGCCCGATCCCGACCAGGCCTGTCCCGCTACCCGAGATGTCTCGTCCCGATCCCCCTAAAGAAAATTATCGGTGTCGGGGTTCGAACTCAGGACGGGGCCTGGGATCATCCCACCCGTCCCGATCCCGACCCGCCCCGCCCCATCCCGACCCCATCCCATTCCGCCCCGCCAGCCCCCCTCCCCCTTTGCAAAAATAGTCATTGCAACAATGGTCAAATTTTAATTTTGGCCGTTGTGCAACGGCTATAATGACAATTTTTGCCCCCCCCCCCTCCGACCCCATAAACCCCCTACCCCCTTAATATTTATTTTTAACCCCTAAGTTACTATATTTATACTTTAACCCTATTTCTCAACTATAAATACCTCATTTTTCTCACAAATCTTTCTACCATTTCTCTAATCTAATCTCTCAATTTATCTCTCTACAATTCTACAAAACTTCCTACAATTAAATATTATATCAAAGTTAAAAAATTGGGAGTGAAGTTGGCAACTAGTTTGAGGATCATCCATCGAGCAAAGTTCAATTTTCAACCTCGATTACACGTCGACGTTACGTCGACATTTGGTACCTTCGTTCCTTCTTTAAATTATTATTGTTACTTTATTTTAATTATCACACTTAATTTCATTATCTTTAATTATTTATTTACATAATTAAAATAAAAGGATTAAGAGGTATATTTAAGGGTAAGGGTAAATCTTCTTCTAGTAGGGGTAACAAGGGCATGGGTACTTCTTCTAGTACTCCTATACCTAGTCCCGATGATTTCATTGATTTCAGTCATATAGATGAAACTTTTTTTTAATGATATACCATTAGATGATGAGGTAGATGAACCAAACTTGAATTTAGATGAACCACTAGTGCACCTCAACCTCAGGCTCAGACTGAGTCTCAGCCTGAAATTGAAACTGGAATACCTCCTATTCCCCCTAGTATGAGTCGAGACCCCCCACAACAAAAATTAAAATCAGTTTCATGACATTTTTTTATAGGGACCAAGAGAATCAACTAGCTAGATGTAAAATTTGTAAAAGTATTTATAAATTTAAAACAGGAAAAGGTCAAGGTGGGACGGGATTGGGAAATTTTTTAAAACTTAATGAATTTCTAGAGAAATTTTTTCAAGCTACTAAAGAATTTTCCGGTATTTATTATCCTACTATTTCAAATATGTTATTTTATATAAGTCTAATATTTTTGTTACTTAATGAATATATGCAAAAACCAACTTATAAGGCATCTATTGAAAAAATATTTAAAAAATTAAAAAAAAATACTTTTTTCCTATTCCACTATTTATATTATTGGTGCGGTATTAAATCCGACTATTAAAGTAGACGGTTGTAAAACACTAATAGACATGATTTATGATTGTATAGAAGTACTTCCAACAGACCCAACTGAAGAACCAACTCACAAACCAACTAAAGAAGAAGTTACGTCTAGCATACACACTGAATGCAAAAAAGTATACATGTATTACCAACAACAAAGTGCAAATAATCAACCGGCTTCTGTACCATCTTCTACTACTTCGCTGCAACCTTATAAAAAACATGTGATTTCTGCTGCTAGTATTAAAGGCCATAGAAATAAAATGTTTAGTGGTTCAACTTCTTCACAAGTTAACGAATTTGATGTTTATGTTTTGCAGGTTTTGTACCGTACGAATTAATTGTCAATGATGAAGGACATGAAGACTTGCTGAAATACTGGAGGCAGAATGAGAATACATTTCCGACACTAGCAAAGATGGCCCGACAAAGCGTCTGAAAGCATTTTTTCTGCTGAAAAATTTCAAATAGGAGAGCACAGACATTCATTGGCAGGGGACGCATTGGAGATTGCAGTTCTTTTCAGAGATTGGATTCGAGCAGAGCGTAGAAAGTGCGATCAACCGAAGATCAACGAAGAAGAAGACAACAACTACAATAAAATCTTGTATGAGGGAACAGGAAGCGACGTCGAACAATTTAACCGATAAATTCCAATTCCAACCGAAGATCCTCAAGATATTGTGAGTAAATTAGAAAAAGTATGGTTAAATATGTAATTTTTTAATTACAATTTTACTATGTGATTTGCAACTTTTGAACAACACCACAAAGTTGTAATTTTGAAATTGTATTACCAAAATATCATATTTCTATTAAATAAAATAAGAGGCACAAAAACAGCATTGGGATGTTTTTATTACACTAACTTGTTCAATTATTGAAGTGTTTATATATATATTATTTTTTAAAATTAAGTGGAAAAAAAGGGTCAAATCTCGATCCCGTCCCGACCCAACCCGACTCGTCCCCCCAAATCCCGATCCCTCTACTGGCAGGATGTGGGACGGGATGGGGCCTATTCCGGTCCCGCCAGGCCCGTCGGAACTCGAGTCTCGACCATTCCCCCGTCCCGCCGGGTCCCATTCTGCCAGGACCCACCCCGGTCCGGCCAGGCCCACCCCGTTGGACAACCCTAATCCATACAGGCGCAGGGCGGGGCATATGGACATGGGCGCCCCGCGCCAGGCATAATTTCCAGGTGTCATATGCGTTTTGTGACTTCTTCGCATGTACACTTGAATTTTAAGTTATGAACTCATCTCTCGTTGAATTTTAGGACTTCTACTCAGACTTCAAAGTCCTCCAATCTTTGTCTCTCACTTTTTCTACTCCCAAACTGAAGAGTCGTCATATGTAAAGTACCTAATTTCAACAATAACGCATATATTAGCCCGAAATGCAAGAATCAATATTAATTAGGGGTATTTAGTGTAATTAGTCCTCAAAACAAGATACAATTATGGGTAAAATGCGGTGGATAGGCGTATAAATACACCTAACATCAATGGTATCATGGAGGACTAAGAATAGGACTGAAGTAGTCCTCCATGATACCACCTTAGTATATTGATACACTACGATAGTACCAGAGAGGACTGATAAGCGTCTCATTGAATGACTGAATCGGTCCTCCATAATATCATCACAATATATGGATATAAGATGATGGTATTATAGAGATTATTTTAGAAAAATGTGTTTTTTTCAATAAATGAACATGATCCTCCGTGATATTATCTCAGTATATTTATATATCATGATGGTACAGGGAGAACTAAGAGAAGGAATGAAATAGTCTATCATGATACTATCTCAGTATATTTATATACCATGTTGGTATCATAATTTTTGGGGGATTTTGGGTAAATAGTTTTGATATTTTCTGTGGGTACGAAAGTATTGGGCCAGGGGTGGGTAAATATTTTGCCTCCAATGGGCATGTGTGCTCTTTCTCCTATGCATTATCTGTACACCAATGATACAGGGACTACATCAACTGCAAACTAGATGTGCGAGTGGTATATATGGGTTATTTTTTCAGGTATATTTGATTATGGACCTAAGTTAGATACTGATAGCTGATAACTCGGAGTGGGCCAGCGGCCCATCTAGCATCCTAGGCGAGTCACCTCCCCATTGTAAAACAAACTGCAACGTGTCCAGCTTTGAACTAAACGAACAAAAATAACTGTTATGTAGCCGCTCCCTGCAAAGTATGTGCATATCCTAAAAATAACACAATTTAGTACTAGAACCATGTAGTTCGAAGAAATGTTGGAATCTTAAAATGGATGTTGCCTACTGAAATTTGTAAGACAGATCTCTTGCGGAAACAGAATTCTCATTTTACAGGCATGAAAATAAATCTACCCAAACTCTCTAAATCTTTCTCTGTTTCATTAATTTGTATATGTCGTGTCTGTGTACACCTTTTTTTGTTTCAGTAATTTTCAAGATTATGTTTCTGTATTTAGTTCCATTTTCAGAAATTGTAAGTGGGCTCTGTTTTATTCTGGCGTTTTGTTATCAAAATTATGTGATGAAATTACATGCAACCAAAATTTTGTGATTGAATTACATGCAAAGAAGTACGCAATAGTAACTTGGAAAATCAGACAAGTGACCTTCTAAAAAGGGTTACAAACTGACAGATAGTGTGAAAATTCTTTATGCTGTGAGTGTCTTAAAGCATTACTTTCATATTTGGACTTTGTTACCTTATTGCACGTACTAATTAGGCTTTCCAAGTTTAGAAGTTTATATTGGTTTGGAAGCTAGTCTGAAATTTGAATTATGAAATCTATGGGCAACGGATCACATTCACCCCTCCGGTCTAGGAACCAAATCTCACGTGTGTTGTTTCGTTAAAGCATTAAATTCCTCACACATAGCCGCATTCCAATTAGGGTCTAGTTTGGCTAATTTGGGGTTTTCGGGAATTGGGGAAATTGTTTGTGTAGATAGGTTAAAATGGACTTTGGGCTTGAACATCCCGTGTTGACACGGGTTGCCATTCAGTGCGTTGGGGCAGTGGGTGGGTGTTTATTTGGGTGGGTTGTTGGTTGCGG
Organism: Anisodus acutangulus; assembly: GCA_029783415.1. NCBI lineage: Eukaryota > Viridiplantae > Streptophyta > Magnoliopsida > Solanales > Solanaceae > Anisodus > Anisodus acutangulus. The sequence continues at coordinate 13,951,904 of CM056502.1, read as the reverse complement.
GTCACTGACACGGTACGTGGTGCTGGGTTGGGGAGTGGTGGAACAGAGCAGTGGGTGAGGTGGGGTGCGGGTTGTTGGCAGGTCTGGTGGGAGCGACGATGTGGGTTGGGTGGTATGGTGTGGGGTAGATACCGTCGGTTAAGGTGACGGCGGTGGTTTGAGGATGGGGTGGTGGTGTGTTGGTGTGGTGGTGATGTTTCCGGTAACGGGCTGGATGATGGGGAATGGGTGGGTAACTGGGCTGTCGGAAGTGCTGTTTGGTGGAGGCTGTTTGGTGGAGGCGGCAGAGCATCTGGCAGTGGGTGAAGGTTCTGGGTGGTGGGGGGTCGGAGAACCGGAGGTGAGACAGAGGGGCTGGACCGATTGCCAGTCTCGTCAAATGTAAGAATGTAATAATCTCCCTTGGAGAGTCTTCTCATTAATTCACAATACAAAGGTGGAACCCTAATACGAAATATTCGCTAATAGTTATAATACCAGCTTAGTCTTATATTAGCATATGACATGCATATTAATTCTTGCTGGAGCTGGAAGTAGATCCTTTAGGATATATTGTTGTACTTAGACAGCCCTTCAATAAGGGAATTCAACATATAATATGCGGACGTACCGTTGTATGGGTTCAATTAAAATAATATCCATCTACACAGTGTAACTGTGTATAATTTTCCAGTGAAAGGAGTATCAGTTGACACCCTTTGGACAAGGGTCGCTCCGCCACTGTTGAGATGTTCACTTGGACAACTGAACTGTTTGCAATCAGCTCTGTTTCATTCTTCAAACGAGGAGAAAAAAAGTGACAATAATAGGTTCGTCTTATGCAAGTTTAATGACCTCAAACTCAAAGAATACATGGACTTCGTAACACCAGAAACATATGCTAATAATGCAAATCTTTCACTTGCTTCTAGCATTCTACTTTCGGAGTAGTAGATTTTTCCGGAAGTGCTTTTGATTTTTCCTCTGACCATATCCTAGATTAGGCGATAGCCATTCCAAGCTAATCGCCCTGTTGTTTTTTCAGGTTGTCATAACAAGTTTTAGAGAGCATTGCAACAGAGATCATGTGGAATGGCATCATTATTCATATCTCTCTACATGAACATTTATAGAGATCTCCACGAGCCTGCTCTTGTAATCGGGGGATGCTTTGTCTTGGTAGCGTTGATCCTCTCTCTTCTCTTAATTTTTCAGCATCTCAGATACTATACCAATCCAGCCGTGAGTACTCACTTTAGGCATCCATGGAGAATTAATTCGATCTTGTTTCCTAAAATGTTGGATCTAAATTTGCGTTTGCTTATCAGGAACAAAAATGGATCGTGGGTGTCCTATTCATGGTTCCTGCCTATGCAACTGAATCAGTAAGGAGATAACCAGTGAAATGCATTCTGATTTCTGAATTGTTGAGATATGTATCAAGGAAATCATGTTTTAACTAGACATAACATTAAGGGGTCTTGCTGAACCTTTAACTATTTTACAAGATACACTATCTGTAAATGCAATATACATCTTTAAACTGATAGATTAAAGCAATTGTGAAAAATAATCTTTCCCAAATTTACAGCTGATGGGAAGTTTCTAAATTAGTAACTTAAAATTCTCATGTTTGTTGTCTTTTACAGATTTTATCCTTGTGGAACCCAAAATTATCCCTTGCCTGCGACATATTGAGGAACTGTTATGAAGCATTTGCACTCTATTCTTTTGGAAGTTACTTGATCGCTTGCCTTGGTAAGCATGATCTCTATTTCACTGGTGTTGCAAAACACAGAAGATAGCTCAAGAACTTCCTCCCTCTCTTTTGTATAACCAGATAACAGTGAACCAAAATATCTGAAATGTTTGATATTTTTTCCGTGACAATAGTCAACCTTTCCCTTGGCGCCTTTAACAAAAAAAAGAGTTTATCTAACTTAGTATGTTAAAAAAAATTACTAGAGTATAACTTGCATTATACAAGCTATGATATAAAGTTGATTTACTGGAAAATTGGATTTGGCAGGGGGTGAGCGACAGGTCATTGAGCTGCTCGAAGATGAATCTAGGAAACAAATCAACCAGTCATTGCTAGAAGGAGAGGAGAAACATGTGACACAAAAAAGGACGTTGTATAACTTCATTTTCCACCCATATGTCGTGGGGAAGAACTTGTTTACTATAGAAAAATTTGGTCTTGTACAATATGTATGTAGAAAAGGGAACCAAGTTCCATATGTACGTTGATCTACTCGTTATCTTCATACTAATATCGTTGTGTTCCACAGATGATTTTGAAGACAGTATGTGCATTCCTAGCTCTCATTATGGAGATCTTTGGGGTATATGGTGATGGAGAGTTCAAGTGGCACTATGGGTACGTCCTTTTCTACATTTATATTTTACGTATTGTATATAATTGTAAGGTATGAGAAAGGATTACACACATTAAGCACAACATATAGCTGTATAATTAACTACCATTAGGATCATGACAGCTACATTTATCTAAATTCAGAAGGATCCTTCTTCAAAGTGAAATCGCTGGCTGCCAATAGTTGATTAGCATACTTGTATATAATTCTGTATTTCTCTCATTAATATCAAAGTTAATGAGAGGGCATTTATTGTGCATCTATTTTCTTTTTTTCAGATAATGAGGGTATGATGACAATTGGTTATCAAGCATTCTTCTTTCCTTTTTTCTGGTTGTTTAATGGTCATATCATTCGATTTAGCTTTGAGATCTATCTTTCCGAGTAACTTAACGACAGTCGCCATTTAGCATTCAAGTCCTTGAATCAGGATGAAGACATAGTAGGTAATGTAAATGCTTTGTGTAAGATAGAGAATGATATGACAACGGGTAATTCGAAACTCACTGTGCATTCTGAAGATTGCAATTGTAACCTCTTCAACTACAGATGTTGGACGAATTTATTATCAATTGGTATTTTACAATAAGGCAGTGTAGCAGCGATTTTTGTCTGATAGCTCTATTTTTATCTACTATTGGACTCTGATTCATCACTCTTGTCTGCTTGTTGCTCCGTGCAGATATCCTTATATCACTGTGGTACTAAACTTCAGCCAGATGTGGGCACTATATTGTCTCGTCCAATTTTATAATGTGACTCACCATAAACTCCAGTCAATAAAACCGCTAGCAAAATTCATTAGCTTCAAGGCCATTGTTTTCGCAACATGGTGGCAAGGGGTGGGTATCGCCTTGTTGTGTTATTTAAGGGTGCTTCCAAAGGAAGGGAAGTTCAAGACTGGATTGCAAGATTTTCTGATCTGCATAGAGGTAGGTATTCTCTGCTTTTTTAACTCCATGGAAGTATTTTGAGTTCTATGGTTAGTGGAAGCTATAATATCTTCTGCGACATCAAATCATCTTCATGTACTGAAAGAAATTTGGACGTGTCAGAGACACATTGTGTAGGAAATTGAGAGAAGAAATATTGATTATCTGATGGTCGAAGAACAGTGCACAAATAAACTTGGCCCGAGTCTTATGGTTTAAGAAGTCTTTGGTCTTGGATAATTAGTAATATCAATTTTCACACACAAGCTTTGAAGTGTTTTCCATCTTAAAGAATCATGTTTTTCGATTTTCATCCTTCTGGATTTTGTACCTTAATGGGTTGATTGGACTGGAAAAATCATCCTCACTGTGAATCCCATTAAATACAAGGAAATTATTATAAAAAATATGATATGCCAAAGTAAAACTGGGAATGGAATTTGGAAACTGATGCTATGCTAAAATTTTCACGAGGCACAATCTAAAAATGTGGAATTATGCAGAGTAGAAGATTTTATTGGACGAATTTTATTCAGAAACACTTTGGAAAATATGTTGTCACACTGATTTTGAGACTCTGGTGATATCAATCACATGGGGTCTAGTACTACTTTATCAATTTAATAAAAACTTTCTATCTAACAGGTGTTATATATGTATCACCCTGAGACCTTCCTGAGATAGGATGAGGCATCTCATTTCTTTTTTCTTGCTGTTTAGCTAACTCTCATTTCTACAGATGGCTATTGCTGCTATTGCTCATGTTTTTGTCTTCTCCGCAAAACCGTATCACTTCGTTCCAACATCTGTATATGAAGAGATTACTGCCCAAAAAGCAGAAACAACTTTAAATACAGAAGATGGAGAGAAACCAGCTGCTGTTGAAAAGATAGAAGCTAAGGTTGAGGTTCCCGGGACAAGTGTCACAGAAAGTGTTCAGGACATTGTTGTTGAAGGAGGTCAAAAAGTAAGACCTTTTCAGCCCTATTTTTTATAAGACTTGATCATTTGTTCTTGAAGAATCATATTTAATTGCAACGTATACGAAAACAATAAAACAGGTTGTGAAGGATGTAGTTTTGACGATAAACCAGGCGATCGAACCAGTAGAGAAGGGCATGACAAAGATCCAAGAAACTTTCCACCAAACATCAGTCAGAGACGAGAGAGAAGAAAAACAAGGGACAGAAATTATGATTGAGGAACAAGGACAGAATTTAACAGGAAACAACAGAAATAAACAGGAGACAGAAATAAAGATTTAGGAACAATAACAGAATTCTACACAGATGATCAGGTGCATGCATCGCAAGATAAAGGGTGATATGTTGAACTGGTGTGGTATGTACGTTGTTTCAAACGAGTTGAAAGAACCAAAAGATTGTCATAGAGGTATTTAAATCATGTTCTTACTTAGCCGGACTTGTAGTTAACTGATTTTGTTTTCCATAAAGTACACATGGTGAGAATCAATATCATGATTTCTTCCGTAGTGCATTATCAGTAATACTTCTAAAGGAATATGTTCCCTTGATTTCATTAATTGATGATTTACAATAAATAGTATTTACAAAAATATTTACCTTGCTAACAACTAGGTAAGTAATCAACCTAATTACAAAAGGAATATAATTCTACCTAAAATAAGAGATATATAATTAATGTAAGAATATTCACTGAATATTCTATTACACCACCGCAGTCGAAGTTGGAGGCTCACGAACACAGACTGGCTCGAAAATCAACAAACAGTGTGCGCGGAAGTTCTTTGGTGAAGATGTTGACAATCTGATATCATGAAGGATACGAACTTGACCACGAGCCACTTTTTCGCGAACAAAATGAATGTCCATCTCAATGTGTTTGGTGCGCTAATGTTGGACGGGATTGTCAGAAAGATATATCGCACTAATATTGTCACAGTAGACCAGTGTTGTCTTTTGAATCGGGTAGTGAAGCTCAAGTAGAAGGTTACAGATCCAACAAGACTCAGAGACGACATTGGCTACACCTCTGTACTCTGCTTCGGCACCGGATTGAGATTGTGTAGGTTGCCTTTTAAAAGACCAAGACAATAGGTTATCTCCGAGGAAAATGCAGTAATCGGACGTGGAGCATCAGGTGTCAGGATATCCACCCCAACCTTTCCTTCAGTAATTTTACAACGAACAGGAGTTTTTCCATTGTAAATTCGTACGGAGCAATCAACGAATGCATCAGAATAAGCGACCAGTGAGCGAGGATCTGTATGGATGTAAGCCGAAGTGAAGTGTGCTCTGGACGTATCGTAAAATACGTTTGAGGGCATGCATGTATGCTTTCGTCGAATTGTGCATGTGCAAACAGATTTGTTGCACAACATAGGATATGTCTGGTCTCGATAATGTGAGGTACTGCAGGGGCCCAGTCAAGTTACGATAGTGAGTCGGGTATGAATACGGGGCCGGAATCAACACTAAGCTTGGAATTGGTGTCCACTGGCGTATGGAATGGTTTGCAAGATGTCATGCCTGTATGGTCAAGGATTTCTTCGGCGTATTTCTTCTGACACAGAAATAGGCCGCCAGAATGGCAAGTGACAGAGATGCCTAAGAAATAACTCAAGGGCCCAGATCCTTCATAGCAAACTCAGAGGAAATGAGACATAATGGACCCGCGGAGGGCAGCAGATGATGTGGTGAGGATGATATCATCAATATATAATAAAAGGTAAGCCATGTCTGGACCCTTTTTTGTAGATGAACAGGGGATGATCGGATTCGCTATGTGAAAAAATGATAGAGGAGACATAATCGGCGAACCGCTGATACCATGCTCGAGGAGCCTGTTTCAGTCCATAGAGCGATTTTCGCAATAGACACTCATAATCCGGATGAATAGGATCCCTGAAATCCATAGACTAATGCATAAATACTGTTTCATGAAGATCCTCATGTAAGAAAATATTCTTGACATCAAGCTGATGAATGGGTCAAGACTTGGATAGGGCAATGCTGAGGACGATCTGGATGGTTGTTGGATTTACGACCGGGCTGAACGTTTCATCACAGTCCACTCCCACCAGTTGAGACATGCCATCACCTATAAGACGGGCCTTGTACCTCTCAAAAGAACCATCAGATTTCTTTTTATGTCTAAAAATCCACATAGAACGAATAATGTTAGCATCAGGTGGACATGGTACTAGGTCCCACGTCTTATTATCAATAAGAGCATTATATTCGTCAATCATTGCGGCTTTCCAATTTGGGTTGGATAAGGCATCATTCGGATTTGGAGGGACAGGAGAATGGACAACTGAAATGGATAGGTTAAACATCCGTTTAGGTTCGGAAATTCTGTGCATGGCACGAGTTTCCATTGTCCGAGACGTGCCTCGAGACGCAGGATGGGAGAAGGGGGTGCCGCGGGACTGCCGGGAAGAGGAGGAAGGGCAGGGGTAGCGGGACTGGCTGGCCGAGGCTCGGTTTGCCGAGAGGTGGTGGCGAAATCACCCTGAGACAGACTATTCCGAGCCATTGTCGGCAGAACCGGGTGGGCAGCGTGTTCCGGATTGACCGTGGTGGGTTCTAGTGCCGGGGACTGGGACGTCGGATTATGTAAATGATGAATTAAAAGGGAGTTCAGGCCATCATTTAGGAAGTCGTAGGAATGTCGAGGTGGCGAGTTTAGTGAGGCAAAAGGGAATTGAGACTCATCAAATAGGACATAACGTGAAATAATTATTTTACGGCTTGATAGGTCATAGCAAGAGTAACCACGATGATTGGTGGGGTAACCCAGAAACACACACAGAGAAGACCGCGGTTGGAGTTTGTGAGTGGTCGGATGGAGAGGATAACAGAGACATCCGAAAATACTCAAAGTGTTGGTAGGAGGTGTTTCTACGAAACAGAACTTGAGTAGGCGACCTCAAAGCTAGAGACTTGTTTGGGATTATGTTTAGGAGATAGGTGGTCATGGAGAGTGCGTGATGCCAGAATTGAGGGGGAATTGAGGTGTGTAAAAGTAGGGCATGAATTAGGTTATTTATGGTGTAGATTTTCCGTTCGGCTTTACCATTTGGGACGTGTGAGGGCAGGAAAATGAAAGGTAAGACCGTTTTTGGAGAAAAACTGTTTGAACTGGTTATTATCGAATTCCCTGCCATTGTCACATTGAAAATATTTAATGCTCTTTTCAAATTGTGTTTTTACGAAAACACTAAATAATGAAAATATGGGGTAGACCTGGAATTTATTATCATTTGGAAAAGTCCATAGAAAGTTGGAATAATTGTCCAAAAACAACACATAATATCGATGGTCGGTCGTACTTAAAATAAGGGAAGTCCACAAATCACTATGTATTATATCGAAAGGCATTAAAGTGCAATTTGTGGATGCATAAAATGGCAATTTAACATATTTTCCAAAAACACAGGATTCACATAGAGGAGTCTTAGAAATATAGTTGCATTGAATACAATTATTGTTCCTAAGGGATCGTAAAACAGAACCTCTCGGATGTCCTAATCTAGAATTTCATAAAGAAGATGAACGAGCAGCAAAGGTTGATGTAATTGAGGCTGAATTGTTGACGGCGTTTGCAATAGGGTAGAGATCTCCGATGCTGTCACATCTCATTATTCGTCTCTCAGTCGTAAAATTCTTCACAAAAAACCAAAAGGATTAAAGTCAAGGGAAACATTATTATCAGTTGTGAAACATCGCACAAAGATTAGATTCCTAATGAGTTTAGGGGCATGGAGGACATTCTTTAAAATTAGTGGTGGATATGGTGGGGATAAGGATGAATGACCAAAACCATGAATAGGAATGTTTTGTCCGCTACCAATAATAATATTTCGATTTAAATTGTTGATGCCGCCATGTGAGATGTGGCGCCTGTGTCCATACATCAATTTTTGTCTGGAGCGTTGAGTGACATTGTATTCATAGCTGCCTCAATGTCACTCGGTGCATAAGTCGAGGGCGGGGGGGGGGGGGGGTCTGTGCTGTGTAGGCCTGTTGTGGACGTGCGCCGAGTATGCCAGGTTGGGCCTGTCGGGTCGGATGTGGAGTCCACAAGGATGTCGGATACGGGCAAGGAGGAGAGGCCCATGACGGTAGGGGCCACGCGGGCCACGGCGGGTAGCTAATGACCACTCAATTTAGCTCGATTACATATAGAATTTCCCGATTTGTTGCAACAATTGCAATATTTGTTGCAACAAGTAACATAGTTCTTGAACAAGTCATATCACTTGTTCGAAAAAACACAACAAGTTACCTAGTTGTTGCAACAAGTCTTTTCACTTGTTGAAAAAAATCAAAAAATAAATTCTAATTGTTGTATCAAGTCGTGTCACTTGTTGGAAAAACCCCAACAAGTAACTTAGTTGTTGCAACAGATTTGTTACTTGTTAGAGATTGTTCCACGAATTTCAACATTGCATGAGTTATTCGTTGTTGCAACAAGCCGTGACACTTTTTGAAAATATCTAACATGTACATAGTTGTTGCAACAAGTCCGGTCACTCGTTGAAAAAAACTCAATAAGTTACATAGTTGTTGCAACAGATTTCTTACTTGTAGGAAACTGTTCAGCAATTTCTTACTACGTACATTTGTGATTTGAACAAGATCAACATATCATATAAATCAAGTTCACAAACACCAACAACAAAAGTTACCATTGCAAAAAAAGAACAACATTAAAATGTCATACAACCTAAGTTCGCAAACATCAACTACAATGCTTATTATTACAAGAAGTGCAACATTAACAACTACAAAGCATTTCAGTCTGAACATTTAGTTTTTTTGTGGCCAATCGTTTTGCATATGGAGCATTTATTTATCCTCATCGAAAATAATTCTCCGACTCCACGCCGTCTCTTTGTCCGCCTTCTTCTCGGTTTGTCCGGCTCAATATGTCGTTTACTCTCTTTGGATAGTCATCGCTATCGTCTCTTCCATGACACCAGCCTTCCAACGCTAAATAAATAGATGGTTGTTACCCATTCACCATGACAATCAACCCTATTGTTATTGAGTCCCCATTAATGGTGTTCGAGATACCTAAAGATATTTTATTTTTAAAAAATTGGTCATGATAGTACATACCAAACTGTAACAAAATGAAACTTCTGGAGAGCTTGTAGCAACAACTTAGTAAGTTATTTATACAACATAGCAACCTCTGCATAAATCATTGTAATTGTTGCTACAACTATAGCAGTTGTTTCAACTTCTTTATTAGTTGTTGTAATAAATGCAGAAACTCTTATATAACATCTTTAGAACTTGTTGCAACAACTGTAACTGTTGTGGTAAGTTGTTGAAAAATCAGTAGCTACACCCAGATGAATAATTGACACAAAACAATATTGTTTTACTTATCAAATGAGTGAAAATCACCTATGAAGTAATGCAAATTCTACACGAACGAAATCCAATTCAGAAATCGTGTAAATCAAATGGATTCATTTTTTTTCTTGGATTTTTTTTCGAAATGAAGAAGAAGCAAGGGAGAATGGAATGAAGAAGACTGAAGCTGAAGTAGAAGAAGACGAAATGGCTGCTGAAGAAGAAGAAACGGTTAAAGAAATGGCTAAAGAAGAAATGGTTGAAGAAGCAGAAATTATCCCTTTTAGGTAATTTAGGGCTTTATATAAGTTGGGTTAGAGTTGTACAAGACAAAACTTGAGGGAAGTCCAAAAATTGCTCAAAACTCGTGAATCATTAATCTAACTTTTGTCACCCTCATTCAATAAAAAAAACTTGAGTTGCTCCCACTCAATAAAAAAACTTCTTGATCATCTATACTTAATTGTCCCTAGTATTTAGTATGACTCGCTCCATCTCAAATTGATTGTCATGTTTTGACTTTCGAAAGTTAATTTGACAAAATTGACCTTTTCCACATACATCATTTTGCATATAAACAAGAGATGAAGTTTGCACTTCAATTTTACACATTATACATAAACAAGGCAGAAAACTGAGATGGAAATCCAATTGTTTACATACAACACATATCAAGGTAGGCTCAAGTGCTCAACAACCTGTCTTCCTTAAAGGCAGAATGCAATGAAGTTTGCATCTTTGGTGATGCTTCCTCTTTATCAACAGCAAGCTTACAGGCATGCAGAACAGTGCATATGTCATTTTTCTCCAGATAATGTTTCGTGTTAATGAGGATTACTGGTGCATATTCAAAGACCATTTCCTTTATTTTACAAAAGGTACTTTATTACAAGTGAGACATACATCTCAAAATTGTTGAGATTTGATACGCTTTTAAAAGTAAAGTTGCACTAAAAATCAAATCTAATTGAAAGAATATACACGGTAACGTGTATATGGCCATGTAAATTGTATATTTACTTACCATAATTATTAGAATTCTTGTACATATATAATTAGGGTAGTAGTCTTGTATTAGGAAAAGGTAGATTTATTTTTCATAACTACATATTGTATATATCATGTATATAAACATTTTCATTAATGAAAATAATCAGGACTTTGACGAAGAAGCCTCGGAGAGGCCTGCAACCATCTAAAGAACAAGACGACCATTCATGACGGGCGCGCCAACGTTCCATGATCACCTTAGAAGAAGCCAACTTGGCTAAAAAAAGGCGACAACCGGAGCCAATTCCGCCATGATGGTGGCCACGTCACGCGACACCGATGACCCTCACTCATTCTCGGACAATTCTAGCCAAAATCAGAAAAATAATGGCAAAAATCGCAGCCGCGATGGCGGGGGTGGCAGTGGTGGAGGACATGGTGGAAGTGGCCAGCCGGCTAGACCGCAGCACCACTGGCCGCAGCCATGGACAAGTGCACAATGGCCGTGGGGCTGGCCCAGTGGGCAGTGGCCCACGCCATAATTTCCAGGCTTTCCAGCAGCGAGAGCAGTTCCCGCAGACACAATAGTCACGGACTGGGCGCTGGCAGTAGGCTGGCCTTCTTGGGCCTCGGCCACAGCAGGCCTTCGCTGTTGCGGTCCTAGCACCTATCGGGAATTTTGTAGTGTTAATGGTATATCTTTTCGGTTTTCTTGTCCTCGTACGTCCTCTCAAAATGGAAAAGTCGAGAGAAAAATATGCATCATTAATAATATTGTTCGGACATTACTCGCTCATGCTTCATTACCACCTTCATTTTGGCATCATGCATTACATACCAATCTCTACTTCAAATTCTTTATCGTAAGGATCTTTAGTATTCTCATCTTAGGGTATTTGGGTGTTTATGCTATCCTCTCTTTTCATCCACTACAATTAACAAACTTCAAGCCCATTCTACCGCTTGTGTGTTTTTGGGTCCGTGGTTACAAATATTTTGATTTATCTTCTAATAAAATCATAATTAGTCGCCATGTCATTTTTTATGAAACTCAATTTTCATTTGCTAAATTGTATAATTTCGTGTCTAGTTCTTATAATTCTTTGAATGATGGGCTCTCACCGTATATCATCTACCATTTGGACCAACATTCTCGTGACCCAATTCTACCAGCAGGTCCACTGCCTGTTGGCCCAAATGTCCCCTGTCCGGATCCAGTTTCTCGGCCAGCAGGCTCATTGTCTGCTGGCCCATCTGGTCTCGGTATCAATTCGATTTCTCGGCTAGCAAGCTCACTGCATGCTGGCCCAATAATTCTCCCTCCGGTCCAGCGTCTCGGCCAGGAGGCCTACTACCTGCTGGCCCAATTTCTACATCATCTGTTAGTCCAGTTCATCGGTCAGCCGACCCACTTCTATTCCGAGTCAAGGGCATTTACTCGTAGCCAACGGGGTATTTTTAAATCAAAAAGATATTTTAATCTTAATTCTAATGTCACTAAATCACCCCTATCACGCAATCCAATGTCTTCCCTTCCTGACTCGAATTGAAAAATGGTTATGGATGATTAATATAATATTCTTATTGAAAATAAGGCGCGGGAGTTGGTGCCCCGTCCGTCTGGTGTCAATGTTATTCGTTCTATGTGGATTTTTACTCATAAGGAAAAATATGATGGTTGTTTTGAAATGCATAAGGCTCGTCTTGTAGGTGATGGCAAAACTCAACAGGTTGGCGTAGATTGTGGAGAGCCATTTAGTCTGGTGGTCAAACAGGCAACCATTCGCATTGTTCTCAACCTGGCTCTCTCGAAAGCATGGCTCATTCATCAGCTGGATGTGAAAAATGTTTTCTTATACGGTGATCTCAAGGAAACAGTATACATGCATCAGTCCTTGGGTTTCAGGGACCCCGATCATCCTCACCATGTCTGTTTGCTGAAGAAGTCCTCGCATGGGCTAAAACTGGCCCATCGGGCTTAATACAAAACGTTTGCAGATTATGTATCTACTATTGGGTTTTCTCACAGCAAGTTTGATCATTCTCTGTTCATCTATCGTCGTGGTACTTCTCTGGCATACATTCTGTTATATGTGGATGATATTATATTGATTGCCTCTTCGGATAAACTGCGCAAGTCTATCATGTCTCTTCTCAGTTCCGAATTTGCTATGAAAGACTTAGGGTTTTTGAGTTATTTTTTAGGTATAGATGTAACTCGTCATGTAGGTGGTTTATTTCTATTCCAGAGGAAGTATGCAAGCTGAGATAATTGAGCGAGCTAACATGTCATCCTGTAAGTCATCTCCTACTCCGGTTGACACCACACCGAAGCTGAGTGCTAATTCTAGCACATCTTACGAGGATCCTTCCACTATTGCAGTCTTGCAGGGGCTCTTCAGTATCTTACATTCACGAGGTCCGATATTACTTATGTAGTGCAACATGTGTGTGTATTTATGCATGATCCGAGGGACGAACACATGCACGCTCTCAAACGCATTGTGCGTTACATTCAGGGTACTCTTGATTATGGTTTTCACTTATATCCATCCTCAGTATCTACTCATGTATTATACATATGCTGGATGTTCGGATACCAGATATTCGACATCTGGTTATTGTATATTTCTTGGTGATAACTTGGTCTCTTGGTCGGCTAAACGTCAGGCTACTTTATTGCGTTCCAGTGCGGAGGCCGAGTATCGAGTGGTAGCCAATGTGGTGTCCGAGTCTTGTTGGTTGCGTAATTTCTTATTAGAGCTTCACTTTTCTATTCAGAAAGCTACCTTGGTCTACTGCGATAATGTTAGTGCAGTCTATCTCTCTGAAAATCAGATCCAACATCAGCGCACTAAACATATCGAGATGGATAATCACTTTGTTCAAGAAAAGGTAGCTCGTGGACAAGTACGTGTCTTGCATGTCCCTTCACGTCCCTTAATTTTGTTTGAAGATTTTAGGGACAGTCTCAGTGTACGACAATCGCTCGCTATGACTGCGGGGGGTGAAAGAATATACACGGTAACGTGTATATGACCATGTAAATTGTATATTTACTTACCGTAATTATTAGAATTCTTGTACATATATAATTAGGGTAGTAGTCTTGTATTAGGAAAAGATAGTAGTCTTGTATTAGAAAAATGTAGATTTATTTTTCATAATTACATATTATATATCATGTATATAAACATTTTCATTAATGAAAATAATCAGGGGATTATTCTATTCCTGTTAGATATCCAAAAAAAAAAAACTAAGATAAATATGACAGAGTTGAGGGTTTTGGCCTTTCCGGTTGCTGTGAATTGGGGAAAATATAGGATAGAGATTAACAATAGAAGGTAGGGTAATCCCATTGACGACACATTAAATTGATTGTTTCTCTTTTTTTTTCACTTTATCTATTTCTTTTTTGTTATATTATTTTGGGAAATTTTTAATTTTGGAGGTATTCTTTTTGTCATTTTTATGGGATATTTAAAAAGTCATGAAAAGAATCCAAAAAAATGTTGGATAAGTAGATATTTATTCTTTTGAAAAAATTATAGCATTGATATTTAATTATATTTTCGTAACGAAAAGTTGATTACGAGAAGGTGAGGGGACATACCTTTTAGGCCAGCAATAGTAAACATTTTTTTGTTTATTGTTTTACCCTTTCGTCTCATATTTTTCTTTAAAATATCTGTTGATAAATGAAGTCAATTTATCAAAAGAAACTACCTATGTTCATTTCATTGGTCACTTAAAAGGGAATTTATTTTTGAGAATTGTTCCTTTTCATATTTCAATTTGTATTAATATTTTTAACTTACCTGCCTTTCACATTCATAACCTTCAAAAAAAATTATATTAGGTAACTAATGACATGATTTTATGACCAATAGCATATGTATGCAAATTCAGGAGATATTGTTAAATATACTCAATATACATAAGATATACACGTTATACATGTGTATATCCTATGTATATTGGGATGCTCTCCGTTAGGATGATGTCCTCGGTTTTGGTCTCCTTATTGTACATGATTTTGTATAGTTGTAGTGTACCTTAATTAGTCTTGTACTCTTACCATAATTGTATAGTTAGTCTAAAAATAGAATAAGGATTTAGGAGTAGAATAGGAATAGGATTCTCCTATTATGGAAATATGTAAATTGTATATATAGTCTTTCAATTAATGAAAATAATCAAGGGATTATTTCTTTCATGGTATTAGAAGTCTAGGTCTTAAAATCCTCTCCAAAATTTCTTCCTCCTTCTCGTCCTAAGCCTCGAAATCCAAGCCCTCCATCTCGTTTTTTGTGCCAAAAATTTCTTTCAAATCCCTCAATCACATATTGTTCTATCAATATGTCTACATTCCGGAACACGTTTCATCCTACCCTTACAGTTTCTAACATCAAGAATAACATCCCTCTTGTTCTTGAAATAGAAAACGCCCAATATGCGACGTGGGTCGAACTGTTCAAAATTCACGCACGATCGCATCAAGTCATCCATCACATAATCCCCGCGGCTCCTGAGGATACGGAGGTACCACGACGCGAGGATGATCCTAAGTTATGGATGACTCTTGATGCCACCGTCCTTCAGTGGATATATTCCACAATTTCTACCGATCTTTTGCAAACGATTATTGAACCCGACGCTACGGCACAGGCGACTTGGGATAGACTACGTGATATATTTCAAGATAATCAAAATTCTAGAGTTGTTACTCTTGAGCAGGATTTCTCCCACGTCAATATGAAAGATTTCCCTCACATTTCTGCTTATTGCAAAAGATTGAAGGAATTGGCAGACCAACTCTGCACCGGTTTTGAATGATCGTTTGGTCCTCCAAATGGTTTCAGGCCTCTCCGAGGCCTATAGTGGTGTTGTCACACTTCTTCTTCAAAGCAATCATCTTTCATAATTTTATCAAGCACGTTCTATGCTTACCCTCGAAAAAGCGGGCATGGCTAAAAAGGTAGCTACCGGGGCTAGTCCCGTAGTCATGATGACCGAGTCCACTTTTCATCCTACCGATTCCAACAACTCCGGCCAAAACCGCAACAACGGTGGCGGCAAAAAGGGACAAAATAAGAAAAATAATGGCAAAAATCGCGGCGACAACCGGAACAATGGTGGTGGCAGTAGTGGCCCTCGGGGCGATTAGCAGCAGCAGTTGTTTTTGGCCCCACAGTGGCCCCTATGCAGTGGCAGTGGGCCCCGCAGTCTGGTCCAAATAGTGGCAGCCCAATGTTTTCACCTCAATGGCAATGGGCTAGCCAGCCTCAGTCACGGCCCAACATGCAGTGGCCCCCATTTCTACCGACATTGAAGCCGCAATGCACACGCTTGGTTTAAATCCTCCGTATCCAAATTGATATACGGACACTGGTGCCACTACCCACATGACATCTGATTCAGGTACGCTCTCGTCTTATTCCAATTTGAGCAACCCTCGTGGCATAATTGTTGGTAATGGTAATTCTATTTCAATTCGTGGTTATGGTCATAAAACCTTGTCTCCCCCCAATCCGCCCCTTATCTTGAAAAATACCTTACATGCCCTCAAATTGATTAAAAACTTAGTGTCTGTCCGTAAATTCACCACTGACAATTCTGTTTCTATTGAATTTGATCCATTTGGTTTCTCTGTGAAGGATTTCAAGACGGGGAGTCCTCTCATGAGGTGTGATAGTAGGGGAGATCTTTATCCTATCACGCCAAGTTCCGGTCTATCGAGTCAAGCCTTACCATCAGCATTTGCAGCCCTTGCTCCTTCCTTGTGTCATGCTCGTCTTGGTCATCTGGGGTCGTCTATTTTGTCTTCCTTAGTTAAAAATTACGCGTAGTACATCGAATTGTCATTCTTGTTCTTTAGGAAAAATTGTTAAGTTTCCATTTGTAGACTCTACTTCTCATACTTTAAAGTCATTTGATATTATTCATGCTATGGACATCTCTTGTTCTTAGTTCTGTGGGTCATCGATATTATGTTCTCTTTTTGGATGATTACTCTAAATTTTTATGGATTTTTGCAACTAATGGGATCAATTTTCATTTTTCTTGCCCTCATACGTCTTCACAAAATGGAAAAGCTGAACGCAAAATTCGTACCATTAATAACATTGTCCACACTTTATTGATTCATGCTTCCGTACCCCTGTCTTTTTGGCATCATGCTCTATAAATGGCTACATATCTCCTAAACGTTCTTCCTTTCAAAGGTGTGACATATTCCTCCCCCTTCATATTTTATATAGTAAGATTCCTTCGTATTCACATCTTAGGGTCTTTTGGTGCTTATGTTATCCGTTATTTCCATCCACCACAATTAACAAACTTCAGGTCCGGTCTACTCCGTGTGTGTTTTTGGGGTTTCCATCTAATCATCGTGGTTACAAATATTTTAATTTGTCATCTAATAAAATCATCATTAGTCGTCATGTAATTTTTTATGAAACTCAATTCCCGTTTGCTAAGGTTAGTAATCTCGTGCCTAGTTCGTATAATTTTATGAATGATGGCATATCCCCGTATCTTATTCACCATTTTTCGGACGTATCCCGCACTTAATTCCGCTGGGCGGCTCACACTACCGGGTTCTCTAGTAACATCACGGTCTAACAACGAGGTCCAAAGAATCGGCCGCTTCCCGCCCGCTCGCCCGGTTGTTGCTTACGCGTAATCCGGTCGGCTCGCTATCGTTTCCGATCGACCGGGTCAAGAGCCTGGCCGCCACCCGTCCCATCGCCCGTAAAATTCCCAAAATCCATCCCCTTCATCCCCGAGTCATCGACCGGTCACTCGTAGTCAATGGGGTATTTTTAAACCGAAAAGACATTTTAACTTAAATTCTAATGTTCTTAAATCACCTTACCCCGTAATCCTGTGTCTGCATTGAATGACTCGAATTGGAATTGGTGCCCCGTCCTTCTGGTATTAATATTATTAGGTTTATGTATTTTGCTCATAAGGACAATTCAGACGGTTCATTTGCACGACATAAGGCTCGATTTGTGGGTGATGGTAAGACTCAGCAGGTTGGTGTGAATTATGGGGAGACGTTTAGTCCGATGGTCAAGCCGGCTACCATTCGCACTGTACTCAGCTTGGCTCTTTCGAAAGCATGGTTCATCCATAAGTTAGATGTGAAGAATGATTTCTTACATGGTGATCTCAAGGAGACAATGTATATGCATCAGCCTTTGGGGTTTAGGGACCTCATGTATCCTCATCATGTTTGTTTGTTGAAGAAGTCCTTATATGGGCTTAAGCAGTCTCCACGGGCCTGGTATACGAGTTTTGCCGACTGTGTTTCGACTATTGGGTTCACTCACGGCAGGTCTGATAATTCCTTGTTCATATATCGTCGTGGGTCGTCCTTGGCTTATATACTTTTATATGTGGATGATATTATCTTGATTGCCTCTTCCGATGCATTACGTCGGTCTATCATGACAATGCTCGGTTATGAGTTTGCTATGAAAGACTTGGGGTCTTTGAGTTATTTTTTGGGGATTGATGTCACTCGTCATGCAAGTGGGTTATTCTTATCTCAACGGAAGTATGCAGCTGAGATCATTGAGAGGGCTGGGATGTCATCATGTAAGTCCACTTCCACTCCAGTTGATACTAAGCCCAAGCTTAGTGTTGTGGCCGGCGCATCATACGAGGATCTGATCCGCTATCCTAGTCTTGCAAGGGCCCTTCAGTATCTTACATTCACGAGATCTGATATTACGTATGTTGTACAACATGTGTGTTTGTTTATGCATGATCCCGGAGTTAAGCACATGAATGCGTTCAAACGCATCATTCGGTATATTCAGGGTACACTTGACTATGGCTTACAGTTATATCATTCGTCGACGTCTACACTTGTCTCGTATACAGATGCTGATTGGGAGGGTTGTCCAGATACTAGACGGTCTACGTCTGGCTATTGTATGTTTCTTGGAAACAACTTGGTCTCCTGATGCAAACGTCGATCGACTACATCTGCCCAAGTCTTGAAATTTGAGTATCGAGGGGTAGCTAATGTGGTTTCTGGATCATGTTGGTTACGTAATTTGCTGTTAGAGCTTCATTGTCCTATTCAGAAAGCGACCTTGGTTTATTGTAATAATATTAGTGTCATCTATCTGTCGGGTAATCCGGTTCAGCACCAACGCACTAAACATATCGAGATGGACATTCATTTTGTTCGCGAAAAGGTTGCTCGTGGTCAAATACGTGTCTGTCATGTCCCTTCCAGGTATCAAATTTCAGACATCATTACAAAGGGTCTTCCCTCAGTCCTTTTTGAAGATTTTCGAGACAGTCTCATCGTCCGAAGACCGCCCGCTATGACTGCGGGGGGGGGGGGGGGAGGGGTGTTAAATATACTCAATATACATAAGATATACACGTTATACACTTGTATATGCTATGTATATTTGGGATGCTCTCGGTTAGGATGATGTCCTCGGTTTTGGTCTCCTTATTGTACATGGTTTTGTATAGTTGTAGTGTACCTTAATTAGTCTTGTACTCTTACTATAATTGTATAGTTAGTCTCCAAATAGAATAAGGATTTAGGAGTAGAATAGGAACAAGATTCTCCTATTATGAAAATATGTAAATTGTATATATAGTCTTTCAATTAATGAAAATAATCAAGGAATTATTTCTTTTAGATATAACCAAGGGTTACCGGGACTCAAAAGAATCTATTCTAACGTGATTAAATTTACCTTATCGTAAATTAACTTTCTTATATATGACCGCGCGAAGCGCTAGTAAATTAACTAGTTTTCTTATAAAGAGTGGATCACTTGATTGTTCACTTCAAATTAAATGGATAACTTTTACAAATGTATGAAATTATATTGACATATACTTAATAGTGAATGAATTGATACTAAAAATATATATAACAATGAGTTTTTTTAAATTATTACACTAAGTCTTTGTGAATAGAGTTGTCAGATATTCCTAATGGTGGGAGCTAGCGTATAACCAATGGTTTTATTATTTCAAAGAGGAAGAGACGAGAAAAAAATTTCGTTGACCCGCCTCTGAATTACGTGAAAAAAATATTAATTCATATTCTTTCTAGCGATGGTTTTATTATTTCAAAGAGGAAGAGACGAGATAGAGAAAAGAGATGGTGGATAAAGGGAGAAGTAACTCATATTTGTAGTTGACGGAATATTACGAAGAGGAAGGGAAGAGAAGACGTAAGAAAAAAGGAAAAGATATGATGGAAACCAAAAAGAACGGAGAAAAGAGTGATTTAAACTGAAAGATAGATGTGCTAACTTAAAGAATAGTAATATTAACTTATAAAATATAGTTGTCTTGAAGACATTGATTTTCTATTTCTGCCTCTGCTTTTTGAAAAAACAATTTTGTAGCTTTCTTTTCAATAGTTTCCGTTGCTGCTCAAAAGCACTTCTCCTGGTTGCCAAACACCTCAAATTTTAAAAAAATATATATTTTATTTTAGATAAAAGTATTTTTAGATTTCAAAAAACTTGGCCTATTATAATTGTGCAAATATCTTTTATGACATCAATGGCAAAAGTTGAGAGTTTATGGTTATTGCTCGCTAGTTAGGAGGTGTGAGAGATTGACGATCACAGGAGTTAGGAAAAGTAGAGGTAGGCCGAAGAAGAACTTAGGGAGGTGATTAAACAGGTCATGGCACAACTTCAGCTGATTGAGGACTTGACTGTAGATAGGAAGATATGGAGGCCGATGATTAGGGTAGTTGAGTTTTGCCTCGATGTGTGTGAAGGGGGTAAGGGTGGACTAGTTGTGTTTTTGAGCCGAGAGTATCGAAGAGTATCGAAAACAGTCTCTCTGCCCCACAAAGGGACAAAGATAGAGCTAAGGACTGCGTACATCCTTTTCTTAGTAGTAGTATTAAGCTATCGCGTAGATCATTATTTCTATGTAGGTATTTCATTTGTTCTCTATCTTGATATTTTTTATCGTCTTATTTTCTTGCAATCTTGCATTGACGGTGTTTTTGAGCCGAGAGTATCGAAAACAGTCTCTCTGCCCCACAAAGGTAGAGCTAAGATCTGCGTACATCCTACCCTCCCCAGACCTTACTTTGTAGGATTACACTAGGTATGTTGTTGTTGGCTGTCAAATACTAACATTGAACATAGCATAGAATCCAGCGATAATTGCATTTTCGCGCCCCTTACTCAGGTAGCTGCTTTAAGTTAATTTTGAGCGTGGGGGAGAACCACCTCCGGTGTGTAGGATTTTCTTTCACTAGCAGAAATTAATTTCTACAGCATCCCATTGTAAGTTCCTGCTTATTTTTGTTGATCATGTTTCAATGTTTTCTTCTCTGATTATCAAATATGCAAATGTATTTCTACGTCATTACAATGAAGCATTGGCTTATGTCCAATTGCTTATGTAGATAAATAAATACATAATATTCACAAGAACCATATCACGCTAATTCACAACACTAACAGATTGCTCATGAGAACGTAAAGTAACAGGATGAATTGACATATTTGACACAATATAGAACAGGATTGCAGGGAAGCTATGCAATAACTTACTCATCCATCATTTACGGAACAGCATATTTCACAGCAACTTAAGCAACCTAAGCATGCCATGGCACCCAGGAACTGTGTTAGCACGATTGCACACTGATCGTTCATCTTTGAACATGTCCAAATACAGCATATGCCACACATCTTCCCACAGCAGTTAGATGCTGCCTTCGCTAAAATTTCTGCTGTTTCAGGTTTTGTCTCGGAGATTCCAGGAGGAATATTTTCAACCGTCGCACTGCAGTCACCAAAACCAACCCCAAGATTCTGTAGCAATATCTTTTTCTGCAATTTAGGCTCTTCAATCTTCTTAGGAGCAGTGGAGACCTGCCTCATTAAACTTTGGTCAAGGAAATACTAAAATTTGGGTGCTAATCTTTCAAATCATATTAGACTATTTTATATTTTTATGTCTATTGCAGCAACTGCATTGCTTTACGGCATATGGTACAACTCAAGTCGATAGACATTTTAGTTGTACCAAATAAAATTAAAAAATAGCTATTTGAACTAGTTTTTCAAGTATACTCTGCTTACAATTGACTACTCAAAACTGCTAGACCTAGTAGACCTAGTTTTTCAAGTATACTCTGCTTACAATTGACTACTCAGAACTGCTAGACCTAGTATAAACACTTTGATCAGTAAGTTTCCTACCTTCTGCTTGGAGGTTGATTCAGTAACTAATTTGCCTCTATCGGTCTCTATCAATATCATACGTGTATACTCGGAAATGATGGCATTCTGTATACTTGTTTGTGCTATCTGCAAGTAGAAGAAGGATGGTAAAAACTCTGAAAAG
This sequence comes from Anisodus acutangulus, assembly GCA_029783415.1. Classification (NCBI taxonomy): domain Eukaryota; kingdom Viridiplantae; phylum Streptophyta; class Magnoliopsida; order Solanales; family Solanaceae; genus Anisodus; species Anisodus acutangulus. The sequence goes on along the minus strand of CM056502.1, from coordinate 13,929,905 downwards.
AAGTCAAGAATACACAGGCAAAAATTATCAGATCATGACAATCCAACTAGGCATTCCAATGTAGCATAGGAGGTGGTAGCAACCTTCTGTTCAAGGTCCTTATTTTCAGTCAACCAGGCCTGAGCAGTAAGTAGTTCAACCTGTTGCCTCGCCAACACCTGCACATTTAATATTACAAAGCAATTGAATCAATGTACCCTCTTAAATCCGGTATTCTCACTTTTACTAATGGATAGAGTAGTTCAGTAGGCAGCAGAAAAGCTAGAAATAATTCTCAGCAGCCAAATAAGGAAATATATGGTTGAACTGTTAAACTGCTTAAGGCCGACAAAAAGGCATTGATGTATATGTATAGTCAACCAAAGAACTCAGCACAAGACATGGTAGTCGAAGCTCTAAAAATCTCACAGCTGAATACTAACACTCGGGCCATGATCACTTTCACCAAGTCTTCCACAGCCTTCAACAAACATGCAAAGGTTCATGAATGCCCACCAGGCATATAAGGCCAGTAAAGCTACTAAAGTAACATTTAGATGATTATTTCTTTGTACTTGCTTTTCTCCTGGGAGGAAAAATTCAGGTTCAAGAGGTAAAAGTTATCCTGTTTGTGATTCACTTTATATTTAAGACAGTTATTACCTTATCAAGAGATATCACTTTATATTTAAGACAGTTATTACCTTATCATGAATGCCCACCAGGCATATAAGGCCAGTAAAGCTACTAAAGTAACATTTAGATGATTATTTCTTTGTACTTGCTTTTCTCCTGGGAGGAAAAATTCAGGTTCAAGAGGTAAAAGTTATCCTGTTTGTGATTCACTTTATATTTAAGACAGTTATTACCTTATCAAGAGATATCACTTTATATTTAAGACAGTTATATCACTTTATATTTAAGACAGTTATTACCTTATCAAGAGGTATCACTTTATATTTAAGACAGTTATTACCTTATCAAGAGGTATGTCCTTTGCCTGTACAGCTTTCAGATCCAGGGAGAAATTACTCAAGTCTGCAAGGACTCCTTTAGCTTTAAGTGTCTCGGGAAATACTCCTCGGTATCTGCCTGACCACACTAATGGACCTTCGGATGAAAGGTCTGGAACTGGAGCGGGAAACACCTATTGAAAATTAACGGTAGTTTCCTTAGGAAGCATGAATTCATATAGGAGAAATAGCACGAAACTTCAACTGCATACCATTAATAAAGCATGCAGTTCATACTAAAGTTATCCATAGTATATGTAGGAAATTGTATCAAATTCTTCAAAACCTCTTTTGTAAAACAATGTAGGAATCATGTAACTGATTAGATTTGTTAGTAGTTAAATCACTATCATAATTGTGATCCATCCAAGAACTATCATAAAAGATATATCCTCACCCATAATTATGATCCATCCAAGAAGTATCAATAAAAGAAAAATATCCTCACATCCGCACCTCAAATTCTTCAAGACCATCAAGGTTCTCAAAGGCAATATTTGCAAGAATGACGGATGATGCCCTGGAGAACAGCTGTTCCATACGAACTTCAATGGAATCTGTACAAGACCACCAAACATAATGAGAAGCCAACTAAAATCAACAACTGCATACAATTAGTCACGAGAAAATGCAGGAAACCTGTGTAACATTATATCAAGTTAAGTATGACTATATCAGCACCCCCTCCCCAATCAACAACTGCATACAATTAGTCACGAGAAAATGCAGGAAACCTGTGTAACATTATATCAAGTTAAGTATGACTATATCAGCACCCACCCACCCCCCACCCCAATCAACAACTGCATACAATTAGTCACGAGAAAATGCAGGAAACCTGTGTAACATTATATCAAGTATGACTATATCAGCCCCCTCTCTCCGGTTGAGATCCAAAATTATTTGACATTAAGTGGAGTATATAAAGGGAAGGAAAAAGTGACTCCTATTTAGTATATGTCCAAATCAAAAAGTAATTTATCTTGAAGCAAATCAAATTATTTTAGTGCTTGAATCGAAATATAATAATTATAATGCTATCTTTCAATCTAGTCGTATGAGCTTATATTTGGGGAAAAGAGTTAAAAAGAAAAATGCTGTAGAATCACTAAACTTACCAACATCATATGCAGCATTATAGTGGCCACGACTCATCACTGCAAGCATGCGGAGAAAGTAATGGTTGCAGAACAATCCTGAATTAGTCATGTTAGAATTGGTTATTAAAGAGCACAAATCTACTGCAAAGGACAAATGATTCAATTCAGATCCCTAGAAATCTAGGTAAAAACTACAAAGATGTGAGCTCCCCAAATCTAAGACATCATGATTTAGGTGCCTAATGGGATGAATTGGCAAAATTTTGGCATCCTAAAAACATTCACAGCCTACAAAACCAAGTTCTTACCGAGCTTGGATGCATACAAAAAATGTGACGAAATGAAAAATATCATTACGTATAGATTAGCAAGATTTTTGAGAAAATATTTGTCAGGTTAAAATCGGAGATTCATGCATACCAAAGTACTTTCTTTACGGGTGGGGGTGAGTGGGGGAGCTCTGGAGGAGGCAATGCACCTTCCGAATACATACCTATGCCAAATGTGTAAAGCCGCGGGCATAGCATTTGGTTTTGCATCAGATGGCCCTTCAGAACCTCACAGATGTGTCTTTCGTCTTCAACAGCTCCATCAGTGACCAGGAAAATAATAGGAATGTGTTGCTGGGTATAGGAAAACATCTCCATGGCCTGAGATAAAGGTAAAAGTGTTGTCTTAGATTTATCAGAAAAATACAGGTAATGATAAAGTTCTATGAATTCAGTAGAACTTCAATATCATGAACTCGACATTCTAGAAACAGTAAGTGATGCAGATGAATGTATATCTCCCCGTCAGTTCAATATGCCATAGAGTCCGAGGAAATCCAGCCAACTAGCAAACAAGGCTACAATAAGTGTAAATAATGCTTCTTGTTAGAGACCACATGTTATTTTTCCATTTATATACTCATGAAAACAATTAAAAGGATATTAGTTTCTCTTTTCCGATGCTCAAAGCAAATGATATTCAACTAATAACTAGGTCCTAAAGATATTCTTGGGATAAAACCAGTCATTAAATAGCATCTCACACATCGAGAAAGGATGATCGATTGTGAATATCTAAAAATAGTGGCCCAATTTTTTCTAGGTTTACAACTCAATCAGACGAGAAATACTGGCTGACACCCAAAACGTTTTTGTCGATCATAGTTTGAATAGAACGTCACCTAAATTGCAACCTAGCCTAGTGTCTAGTTAGATTCAGTCACAGATGCACATGAAGCAACTAAAAGCAACCATGCAAACCAACAAATTCACCCTTGGATCATTTTATAACCATAGATAAAAATTTGGTATATATATATACATATATGACAGACTCGATGTCCTAGTCCATGTAAAATTTTGGAGCACAATAAGCATTTCAGTTGCATGTCATTGTTTATAGCAACTGTTATTGATGCAAAAGAAGAACCCTCGGTGGTTCTGTTCATTATAACCATTGGTTTATATGAATACCGAGCAGACCACTGTGATATTTTCTTTTCATTCTTCATGTTCATGTTTTTCACCAAACGTAGAAGCTTGATACTATCTCAGATAGATCATCTACTCCAACTCAATAGATGTGATGATAAACAAGTTACAAAATATGGCTTGCAACTAACTAAAATATATGACAAAAATAATATAACCTGGGACGGTTATCTAAAAATCGGGTATGACCTGTGTCATCGGATTCAAAATATTTGTGCCGCCACCAGCAATAAAATTTGTGCCAATCCACTGAGTTGCATTTTCAATAGCCTTCTTGGTTGCCAACTCAAGCGATGATGAAAAAAGGTACTTTTCGCTGTTGAAAGCTATTATATTAAACAGATCTTGAGAATCAAGCTTTGACAAGGCCGTAGAAAGCGCTTGTTTGGTATCCTCAATTGGTTTTCCCTTCATGCTCCCACTTATATCAACAACAAATACCACTTCCTTTCTGAAGACCTAGTGACAATAAAAAAGTTTTTCCTTGGTAAGTACAAGAAGAGCATTGACGCTTCATATGTATATGCAATACGAGGGACTTTGAGAACAAATAATGAAAAAACAAGTCAAATTATTCTGCAAGTACAAGATTACCTACTTCCTGTTACATGTTAATGGTTGATCATTCCTTCACAGATAATATAAAAACTCAAATAAATATGGAAATAATAAATGGTAATTGTTGTCGTACCTTATTTTTTCACCTTCGAAAACTAAATGCTAATCAAGTAATCTTCCAGGAAATTCAGGTGAGTTGGGCATGAATATGCATGATCACGTATACATGTTATTGGTTGATGATTCCTCCACAGATAATATATAAACTCAAATAAATATGGAAATAATAAATGTTATTGCTGTGGTATCATAGGGGTGGTGGCGCAGTTGGCTAGGGTCTTCTGAGTAATCCTGAGGTCGAGAGTTCAAGCCTCTCTCATCCCATAATTCATGTGGGACTACATTGAGCATGTTGTTGTTGTTGTTGTATTGCTGTGGTATCTTATTTTTCTACCTCCGAAAAGTGAATGCTAATTAAGTAAACTTCCCGACAAACCAGGTGAGTTGGGCATGAATATGCATGATCATGTTATTGCAAATATTTTTAAGCTGAACCTCACAATCAACCTATCTTTTAGCAAGTCAAATACATTTTTTGACCTAGAAGAGCAACTAGCAATCTGGCATGAGGATGGAACATCATAGGGCTCAATAGATGCTAAATGTAGAAGAATAACTAACAGATTTCCATTGGTCTCCAAAATTGACAACAAAAAAAAACTTTTAAGAACAAATTTTTTGCAAAGAATGTAAGAAAAAGAAAAAGGCTACCAACCTTCCTACACTGCTGGTCTCCCGGGAAAAGAGAGCAGCAAAAGATCTCTCTCTGGTCACTGTCAAGTAGTGGGGGTGATTGCAGAAGTACACTACCACAAGTATGACCTGAGGAAACCTGAAAACAGAGTGATGATGGATGAAAGAGTTTCTCGCAGCAAGATAGTTACCCTAGCGGATAATAGTTTGACACGTTAGAACTATGCGTTATATTATATGATCAACACAAAGTCATGTAAGACCTACCGTGTAAGAAAAAATAAAGTTGCCACTTGACCAATTTAGGACGTCAGATTCATAATAGAAGCCCAACTTTCCTGCCTGACGGTGTCGCTCCTAACAACAAAACAATTATAACCTGTTGTCACAATTTTCCATCAACCACAAAACTATAAGTCAGTGGAATACATAACAGGCCACACCTTCAGAGGGTGACTAGTGGTCTTGCACATAACTTCTGTTCCAGGACCAGAGTTAACATTAAGCTGTATCTTTTCTTTTTTAGAGATCTTCTTTCCAGCTGGAGTGACGAAGTCTGGGAAACTAAAGGGTACGTCCAAGGTTAGCTGGCCATTGCAATACAATAACTTCTGAGACCATCTAATTGTGACAGAGATGTTGGTTCCACCATCCACCTAAAAAGGTAAGTACATCATTAAATTGAACAATAATGAAGAATAGAGTGGGTTATATAGGAGACTGATAAATTTACCTGTGGTATTGTCAGGGTAAAAATGTGGGGCTTCAGAAAGCATCCATCTTCAATTTTGGCAACCTTTTCGGTTTCGCTTTCATTATCCATGGTAAGTATTTTAGTGCAGTAAGATTTCCTGGGTAACTCAACCTCGACACCTAGAATTGAACCCTGTTAGCCAAATAATTTATCACTTAGAGAACAAACAATCAGCAATGTTTCATTTTTGTGAAACAAAAAAACATGAGGCGGGGATTAAGAATCTAACATAAGCAGCAAAATATATATTTTTTGACGACGACTAAGAAGCAAATTTTTTAATGAGACAACAGTTGAGATCGATGTCATGCTGACAACTCCCATGTCATGAAAGCACCAATCAATCATCAACTGCTCCTCTTTCCCAAATTAGTTGGGTCAGCTATATGAATCCTCTATGTCCATTCTGCTCTACTCATGTCCGTTTCATTCCAATACAAACAACCTGAATTTTAAGCCAAACTAGAGGCTATCTAAATACTAGATATTCTCTGATCTCACACTTATCCTTAAACAAATGTACAACTTTCTACCTGACAAACACTACACCTAATGTAAATGTTACAAAAATAGCAAAGTCCAACTAGTTTGTATCCCCTCTTTGCTTTACATCATAAAAGCACCAAACGGACTAAATTATGTTCATTTCTTCTCGCAACAAGGATCTCCTTCAACCAAAAAAAGAACACAGGAGAAGAAAGAAGAAACACCACAATCTTTGTAACCATTAATATAGAGAACCAGAATGGGGAAGATACCTCACAACTCGACATGCTACATTGCCTCTAAAATTCAGAAGCTTGCGAGGTAATTATAATACAAACTCAACAAAGATCCAAAGGTATTCTTAAAAAAAAAAAAAAAAAAAAAAGAGAGAAACTGTGTTTTCAGGATCATCAGCATCTTTAGAGGACAACATTAGAAATCCCATTGTTTTCTAAGGAAATAAATTATTCACAAAGACTGGAGCATATTACTACCAGCTTCTGCAATCTGTAATCTTTATCCTACTAAGAACACCTGAAAGATATTCGTAAGCAGTCAAAAGGTTCCTATTACCATGTTACCATTAGATTATTCATCACACCAATTATCCAGTATTAAACATTTCCTAAGACATTAAGATTGTGCACTAACAGTTTATAATTTCTTTTTACACCATCAAGTTGAGATAATCTTAACCTACTAACATTTCCTAAGAGATTAAGATTGTGCACTAGCAGTTTATAATTTCTTTTTACACCATCAAGTTGAGATAATCTTAACCTACTACAAGTAACTTCTTAATAGCAAACCTGATCCGATTACCCCAAAAACAGAGCAAGAAACCTCTTACTATTAAATTAAAAGATTAAACTACAACAATAGTGTAAAAAGTCTTTCCACTGTTCATATATACAACCTAATAGAGGAAGAAAAGCTTTTGCTTTCTCTAAGACTAACAGCTTTATGCAATCTCTACTTTCTTTCTAGATATAATGGTCAAAACCACACCTGAACTATCACTTTTTCGCGAGTTTCACACTCAAACTATCAGCTGATCTCTTTTCCACACCTTGGTGATATAGTTAAGGTAGGAAAAGGAAACAACTTATAGTTGGTTTAATCAGCTTCGAGTTGTGTTTTAATAACATAAATGGTGATAGTTTAGGCGGGAAAAGGCAGTACTAGAGAACAACTGATAATTGGGGTGTAAAACTGGCGAGAAAGTGATAGTTTGGTAACTCTTTCCTTTTTTTGATTGGTTATGCGATCTCTACTTCGTTAATACGTTACATTCATCATAGAACTCAAAAAAGAGAAACTTCATAGGTAACTCAGACGAAAAAGTACTAAAACATAAAAGAAAAAATCACACTTTTATAGGAAAAAGACAAAAAAATATTGAATTAATAATTACTTGTTCACCCATAGGAACGGCGATACGACAGTCGCAGCTACGGCTACCCATGACACAATGCACACGCCATGATCCAGTGACAGTAATAAACGCCGTATCCAAATAACAATCCGCATCAAGTGAAATCCCATTCATTTGAAGAGGAATCAAAGCAGGAGGATCACACCTGCCGTGCACGTGAGGCTGATAGCTCGGTATATCCGGATTATCAACGATAGCTGGATCACAAATCACGGCGTACAACATAGGCGATTCCGGTAGGTATGACTGTGACGCTTTCTCCATCGCCGTCATCGGCTTCGGCGGCGCCACCGCCCTGTCCTTGCCGAAATATATCCTTTTCGATAGATGTACACCATCTTCAACTGATTGTACAAATTCCTCCGCCATTGAATCCGTTAATTGTGGAATTTTGGGGTTGCAGAGTAGGGTTAAAGTGGGGAATAAGCAGATCAGAACAATAATTTTCCCACGGTGACCGACCGTTGATGAGGGTAGGGATGTCTATTTTATTGGAGAAAGCGAAGCACGTTAATTAACGCATGGTTCTTTACCATGTTTTATACCCAATATAAAAAGAGACAAGATTTTTTTATCTCAATTTATCAAATAAGAAAATATGTCATTCTTAACAAATTAAAATTAATTAAAAAGTATATTATGTAAATTTGGGACAGAAGAGTATAATTTATTAAAATAAATATTTTACTTTTACTCACGCAATTTTTTATAATTTAATTTAGCTTACAGATTTCAAAAAAAAATCTTTTTTTCAGAAATCCATATTCAGCTAAACATCATTATCATTTTATAAATTAGGAGGATGGTAGTACAAACTTTTCTTTTTTCTTTTCTTCTTTGAGAATAAATGATGTAAAAATAATAAAAATGACGGCCGATACGAGGGTCCAGGCTGGAGTACCGTTGTAGGAAATTAAGATCTTTGGCCCACATGTGACCGTGTTTCTTTTCCGAAGTATCCACAGGTTACCGTTGGGCGTTGGTTTTATCCTTCTTTAGATATTTTTAGCATAATTAATAGAGAGTTCATTTAAGAAAATGACGTATTCTGTCTGTATCATAATAAGTGATATTTTAGATTTTTTATTTTATTTTAAAATAAATGATATTTCAGAATTTTAATAAGTAATTGATCTTATTTTTTTAAAATTATCTTTATTTACATAATCAAGAATCATTAAATAGCTTTTCTTTTTAGGTATTAATTGAGGTAAGTTAGTAAAAATACTCATAATTTTTTAGGAGTGAGCAATTTCTGAAGCGGTGTGCATAAGCTAAAAACACCACTTATTAAGGAATGGAAGGAGTACAAAAACATATGCATTGAAATGAAATTTGGGGAAAATAGAGAGATTGGTTCCGATAGACACCTCTACACATTTGACACATTTAACAAAATGAAGAATTATACTATATATGCTTGTAATATGATTCAGATTGTAGATATATATTTTTTGTATGAAAACACTTAAATTCTTTATACTATGAAAATGTAGCACAAATATTAACTTGAACTATTTTTTTATTTTACTAGGAAATTAAATGCTTAATTTATAAAAAGTATGAGATATATTAGTAACTAAATATATTAAAATATAATTACTAAAAGTACGTATTTAATTTCATTAAATTTAAGAAAGAAGATGATTTTTTTATTGAGTATCTTTATTTACAAATTTGATTAAAAAGGGAAAAATATTATTAAAACATATGTATCTTTCAAACTTTTAAATAGGAAATGACCCACAAATGACTTATATAATTAATAATAATTTCTTGCATGTAACATTTTGCATCTTTTTAAAAAATATGCTAATATGTTATCATACAGGAACTTCTCATTTTAATTTTCTTAGTTATATGATCGTTATTGTCATAATTTTATTACTATATAAGAGGTTCAAAAGAACAGGGAAATATTATTATATTTTATATATAGGATTTTGATAACAACAACACAACAACATAGTTAGTGTAATCTCACATAGTGGGGTTTGGGTAGACCTTATCTTTATCTTTATGGGGTAAAGATGTTGTTTCCGATAAACCTCCGGCTCAAAATAATGCATGATTGCAAGGCAAATAAGACGTAAAAATATCAAGATACAAAGCAAATGAAGCAGCATATATTAATACACACCTTAAAAGCAAGGATCTACGTGATGCCTAAATAATACTACTAAAAAAAATAGAAGAGGATATGAAGCAGCAACAACACAACAACATACTTAGTGTAATCCCACATAGTGGGGTTTGGGGAGACCTTATCTTTATCTTTATGGGATAAAGAGGTTGTTTTTGATAAACCCAATGCATGATTACAAGCAAATAAGACAACAAAAATATCAAGATACAAAGCGAATGAAACAGCATATATTAATACACACCTTAAAAGTAAGGATCTACGTGATGCCTAAATAATACTACTAAAAAATATAAGAGGATATGAAGCAGCTAGCCCCCAACCTCTCCCACACAAGGCGATAAAAACTCAACTATACACTAACCTTCTACCTTAATTCTCGATCTCCAAATCTTCATAACTAGGGTCATGTCCTCAGTCACCTGAAGTAGTGTCATGTCATGTCTAATCACTTTCCTCTAGTTCTTCTTCGGCCTACCTCTACCTCTCCTAACACTTGCTACCACCAATCTCTCACACCTCCTAACAGGCGCATTTTCACACCTCCTAACTGGCGCATCCTCACACATCCTCTTCATGTGTCAGAACCATCTCAGCCTCGCCTCCTCATCTTGTCCTCCCTGGAGGCCATTCCGACCTTGTCCCGTTAACTTCATTCCTAATCCTATCTCTCATAGTATGACCACACATAAATCTGAGCATTCTCATCTCCGCTACCTTCATTTTCTGAACGTGGATGTTCTTGACTAGCCAGCATTTTGCCCCATACAACAATGCTAATCTAACCACCACTTTGTATAACTTACCTTTCAGCCTTGGCGACACCTTCTTATCGCAAAGCGCCCCGGAGATAAACTTCCATTTCATCCATCCTGCTCCAATATGATATGCGACATCATCGTCAATTTCCTCATCTCCTTGTATTATAGACCCAAGATACTTGAAGATATATAGGATTTTGATAGTACAAGTGATATAAGTGTTTGACTTTAAGATATAAAAAATAATTAATTCATATTACATAAAGATTTAATGCAATTACCTTTAAAAAGGAAATTAGATAGAGAAGGAACAGTTGAGTCAATGATATCCAAACTCATGCATTTTAATTTATATTGCAAAATATGTTGACTCTTTTCTTCTATTCTAACGGGAAGTTTAATTTTGTAATCCTATATAATATTATTTGAATTTTATAACTATTTTTACAAAAAATCAGTAAAAATAACACAAGAAATTTATAAATATGTGGGAATTTTTTATAAATCATTTTTTTCTATGCAAATTATAAGTGGGCATAAGAAGTCATTTGCTTTATTTGTCCTTCTCCAATGATTTAATTATAACTGGTGTCCCCCAAAATTTTAAAAAGAAAAAAATGCATATGCATATTTTGAGGCAAAGATAAATGTCACTTGACTAAAGGACAAAATATGGAAGCACTCAGTTTCTTGTGATTTGTTCTTTGTAGAGCTTTTGATGAAAAAGCTTTTTGCCTTTTCCCTAGGGCTGGCCAGTGGGCCGGGACAGCCCGACCCCGATCCGAGCCCGTCCCGAGCCTACCCCGGTCCCGCCCCGACCCCGCCAAAAAAAAAAATACGGGGGCGGGACTCGAACTCGGGACGGGACGATGTCTCGTCCCGCGAGACCCGAGCCCGCCCCGACCCCGACCCCGCCCTTTGCAAAAATGTCCGTTGCACCAACGGCCATTTTAGATTATGGCTGCCAACGGCCATTTTAGCCCCCTCCCCCAACCCCTACCCCTTAATATTTATTTTTAACCCATAAGTTATTATATTTACACTTTAACCCAATTTTTCAACTATAAATAACTCATTTTCTCTTCATCTTTCTCACAAATCTTCCTACAATCTCTCTAATTTCTCAATATATCTCTACAAGTCTACATTGTTTGCTAAATATTCAATTTTATTTATTCATTTGGGAATTGGTAGTGAAGTTGGCAACTAGCTTGAGGATCTTCCATCGAGCAAAGTTTCAATTTTCAACCTCTCGATTACGTCGACGTTCGCGTTGGTACATTCGTTCCTTCATTAAATTATTATTGTCTGTTTATTTAGTTTAGATCACTTAATTTTATTGTCTTTAATTATTTATTTATTTATTTATTTATTTATTATCATAATTAAAATGGAAGGATTAAAAGGTATGTTTAAGGGTAAGGGTAAGAGTGCTTCTTCTAGTAGGGGCAACCAGGGCAAGGGTACTTCTTCTAGTCATCTTATTCCTACACATGATGATTTTGTTGATACTCAACATTTTCCTACAATACCATTAGATTTAGACCAGGAGCTATTTTCTGGAACTCAAGAAGACTTTAATTTAGACGATGATCTAGATGATATACCCACTAATGTTGATGACAACACACCCACCAGTGCACCTTCAACTGAAATACCTCATATTCCCCCTAGTATGAGACGAGGTCCAGCAAAACGACCATTAAAATCAGATGCATGGACATTTTTTGATAGGGACGTAGAGAATCAAGTAGCCATATGTAAAATTTGTAAAAATGTTTTAAAATTTAAAACTGGAAAAGGTCACGGTGGGATGGGGGGGTTTAATTAGACACGTAGTAAGTGCTCATCCAGCTAGGTATGCCCAATATCAGGCTTCAAAATCGGGTGCGCAAACGCCCGCTCCATCGGGACAAGGTTCACATACTGATACTGTCCCGGACCAAGTACAGGGTCAAATTAACCCTATGACGGGGGGAATTGTAGGCCCTAAATACAATAAACATAGAGATAGGGAAGCAATATCAAAATTAGTTCTTTGTGGAGGGTTTGCCTTTTTCATTTCCTTCATCTCAGGTTTATTCATTACATTAGAGATATATATAATCCTCGCTTTTAACGGTTTTCCTAGATCAACTGTTAAGAGAGATGTATTTAAATTCGCATGAATATCAACAATATTTAAGTTTTCATTATATCATTTTAATGGCAAAGTATCCATCACGTCTGATATAGGTCGTAGTACTAACGGCCATGATTATTTAAGCGTAACTTGTCATTGGATAGATTATAAATGGTCTATGCAAAAACGTATTTTAGCGTATAGATATATAGATGATAGGCACAATCGGTACTTTTATTGCAGAAAATATTTATCAAGTGTGCGATTATTACGGAATTACCGATAAAATTATGACTATTATATTAGATAACGCTTCTAATAACAATTACGCAATTACAATTATAAAAATAGTTTAACTCAGTCTTTTCTAGACCATTTTCATATAAAATGTGTGCCATATATATAACTTAATTGTAAAGGATGGTCTATCACTTTTTGAAGACATTCTTAGTAAAATACAATTTGCTATAAACTTTATTTTTAAAAGTAATAAAGTACAACATAGAAAAGAATATAAAAAAATTTGTCATGATTGTGGACTACCTTTTAGAAAAATTCCACAAGAAGTATCCACTAGGTGGAATTCTTTATACGAGCAACTACTTGTTGCTTATGACTATAAATTACCTATAACTTTATTTTTTAACTCTCATAATAAAAAGCCAGCTGATATGATTTTAGATAGTGATTGGGAAAAAATTTCCGAACTTATTGTATTTTTAGAGAAATTTTTTCAAGCAACAAAAGAATTTTCCGATATATATTATCCTACTATTTCAACTATGTTATTTTATATAACTCTAATATTTTTATTACTTAGTGAATACATGGAAAAACCAGCTTATAAGGCAGCTATTAAAAAAATGTTTCTCAAAATAAAAAAATATTTTATTCCTATTCCCTCTATTTATATCATTGGTTCTGTATTAAATCCTACTATTAAAATAGACGGTACTAAATCACTAATTGAAACTATTTACGATTGTATAGAAGTACTACCACCTCCAAGTCCCAAAAATCTAAATCACCCACCACCTATTGAACAAACTAAAGAAGAAGTATTGTCTAGCGTAGAACACCAATGCAAAAATATATATAGATTTTATCAACAAGAAAATGCTAGTAACTTACCAGCTTCCATACCATCTTCTTCATCTTCAATACAACCTCACAAAGACATGTTGTTTCTCGGCTAGTATTGAAAGCCTCGGAAATAGAATGTGCGGTCGTACCTCTACTACTAACCAAATTAGCGAGTTGGATATTTTTGTTTTGCAGAGTTCTGCATCGTATCAAGAAGTTATCAATGAAGATGGACATGAAGACTTCTTTGAAATCTTGGAGGGAATGAGAAGACCTTTCCGACACTTTCAATGATGGCTCGAGATGTTTTGAACATTCAGCGTCGTCAATCTGCGTCAAAGCGCTTTTTCTGGCGGATATCAAATAGGAGACCACAAACACTCATTAGCGGGAGCGACTTGGAAATTGCGGTATTATTCAGAGATTGGATACGGCGGAGGCGGAGAAGGTGCGGTCAACCGGAGATCAACGAAGAAGATGATGAAAACTACAACGAAATCTTAACCGAAGGTAGTGGAAGCGACGTGGATCAATTTGACCAACAAATACCAATTCCAACCGAAGAACCACATGAAATCATCAAGCAATTAGAACATGTTTTTTTGAGAATGTAATTTTTTTAATTGTAATTTTATTATGTAATTTGTAACTTTTGGACAACACCACAAAGTTGAAATTTAGACTTTAGACAATTGTATTTGTATTACAAAAAAATCATGTCTATTAAATAATATAAGAGGCACAAAAACTGCCTTGGAATGTTTTTATTACACTATCTTGTTTTGTTTATTGAGTTTTTTTTATACATATGTTATTTAAAAAAAATGAAATCCCGCCGTATCCCGACCCGAGCCCGACCCGACCGAGCCCGACCGGCGACGGATCGGGATCGGACGGACTTGCTCAGCCCCCGCCAGAGCCAGAGCCCGCTGACCGACCCCGCCTCTTCTCCCGTCCCGCCCGACCCGACCCCGCTGCATCTGCCCGCTGCATTCGAGCCCTACCCACCGCCACTCCTACTTTTCCCTGGGTAGCATTTGACAATGTCTTTTCCTATTATAATTTTATAATTTAATTTTAAATCATCATATAATTATGCAATTTGAACAAAAATCTAACTTCAGCTTCATATATTGATTTGAAATTTCAAATCATGATTTCAACTTTTTTTTAAATGTAAAATTTGACCATAAATTTATATTTTATATAAAAAGGTCTATAAATTGGTAGATATGCATGATCAGTTCTTTCTGTTGGTTACAACTGTGCAGGAAACGGAAATTACAAGTAACTGCAAAGTAATACAAGAACTGAAAAATTACAATTCAACAACAAAACTGAAATTACAATTATGTTGAACACGAAAACTGGAAACTGTTTTGTGTATGCTGAGTCGAGTGTGGCACTTTGTCTTTAAGACAATATTGCCCCGTATGAATCCTTTATACGTCCTGGACAATTGTCTCTCAAGATAAAACAACAATGGAACAATTGAGCAAAGGAAACTCAAGTGCTATCGTGAAGAATTTTGAGTAATGAAATGATGCTTGAAAGTTGTAGGAAGAACTGATTTTGTTTGTGTATTTTCGTGTAGTGTAAAGTGTTCTCAACAATGGTGCAAATGGTTGTTTATATAGGTGAGGGAAGGGATGTTGAACTGCCTCCATAAGTGCCATTACTGGCCAAGTAATGGCCATTATGGAGGTAGTAATACCACCAAAATAAATGGTGAAAAGAGCAATGGATTGGCCATTATAGGAGGAGTAATTCAGCCAAAATAAATGGCTGAATTGAGTGCTGTGGTATTTTTGATCTCTCTGCCCAATTCTGACTTTCTGGAAACTTCAGGGACCAAACTGTACATCTTGAAACTTCAGGGAACAAACTGTATATATGAAAGAATTCTGGTCCAAACTGTACATATAAAACTTCTAGGATCAAACTGTACATCTGGCACTCCAAAATCAACTTTTCAGAAACTCTGGGGACCAAACTGTAAATATTAAGCAATTTGGGGGCCAAAAAGATAATATCAGAAAGTCCCCGAGCCCGATACGGGCAGGCGGCGGCGGCGCGCGTGTGGGCTTAGCCTTGAACCTAAGCACATCTAGGTCCTCCCTCCTTTAAACACATGGGATACCCCTTGGGGTCCCAAACCCTTTACCACATTAGAGACTTATATAGAGAGCAATTCTTCATATTTCCACCGATGTGGTAGATTTGTCCCACACCATATTTCCATGCCTCAAACACCTTACTTCGTGGACCAATATCTCTTTCATTTCTCAACGAAATTTGACGATTCTTGGCCCTCCGGTCATCTTCTCACTTCGTAGATCATTCATGTGCGAAGAGACAAGGTCTCCAACATGCGAAACACTAGTGTTTAATTTATCAAAGATGGATGGACGCATCTCCCCGCCAAAGGCAAATTTCCAACAATTCCCTCTATGAAAGAGAGATTTTGGCGCTCACACAAGGTGCCTACATTTCAGCAATCTTTCAGCGAAAATATATTGCATCAGGAGAGGTAGCTTCCGCTTTGAACCTTCCATAGTTGAATACCATCGGACTTACTTACTGCACGGTGAACGTGATGGCTTGAACCGTCAGTGTTTAGTGTAAGCCAAAACAATGATAACAACATAATAACTCTCCTTATTCGTTTTCATTCTTACGTTTTTATCCGTTGTGGCCGTGGACACACTTGGATTCTTAAGTGCGTTCATTTGAGGCGGCCATCCTCGCACTTAAAAGGTGATCTCCTACAAGGTATCCTGCTATACCCCACTTCACAAGTGTTATGAATCATTAAAAGTTTCCCCAACCTTAACCTCAACCGTTTGAGGATCGTTTAAAGGTTTGGAAGCTTAACATTTACCCACTATGCAGGTAGCACTTTAACGTCTATCGCGGGAACAACTTTGGATTCATGTTTCCGTACAGAAATCATCATCCGAAGTGCTTCTTGCTTCCACCGAAGACCTCAACTGAACCTTTTGCCGCTTAGTTTTTCCATTGAACCAAATTATTGGGATCTCCAATCAGTATGGTTGGGTTACCACCGCAAAGGTTCGTATTGTTTGGGTTTTAAGCCCATTCCCCTAGACAGGCAGAACACTTGATCTCCGGGTAGTCCCTTAGTTAGTAAATAAGAAAGTGACACTCGTGATGATCAACTGCCATACGGTCTTATGTCTCCGACAAATCCTGACAGATATGTCCAGACGCCGTCATCTGTGTCCTTCCTGAAAGCCGACCGGCTAGCCACAGTGTATAATTGTTGAAGGCACGGGTTTCTCCCAATAAGGGACATCCTCTAATGAGTCGTGAAGTTACTCAACTTCTTTCATGCTTTGTATAAAGTGATAAACTCCGATACCATCATGAATCGGTCGATGCAAGTTTGCTTAGAGGATTTTCCAAGACCCACCATACACATTTACTTGTGTCTTTGGTGTTCTTCGGATCTGATGTCCAGTTTACATCACTGTGTTCTCCCAGAATCGCTGGACATCCAGAATACTATAATCCGTAGATAAACGAATAATTCAGATATTGTCATATCCGACTTAACGCCTTCTATTGGTCATGTATTAAGATCATCAGTGAACCTTAGTTCAACTGATCTGTTTGTAGGACGATACCAGGTCGGTTATAGTGTGTACAATACATTGAACTACACATGACCTGTGCATATCGCTCCTTGTCTATGGGTGCACCATGATTCCAATCAGTTCTATGATTCATATTCATTGGTGGCTTCAACGAGACTGTCAACTATCGACCAGTCCGTTAGATGTTTTAGATATCCAATTCCTAAGATGTCATCTCTGATACCCATATCATTCATATTGAGACTTTGTTTCAATATGACTTTTACTTTCAGACTGTTGATTTTCCAACTGTTGGCTTTCTAACTTCAGAGTCAATGTTTCTGTGGTCAGATTCATTGTTTTTGTTTTATCTGAAACTTTCAGGACCAAAATGTAAACATTTCAGGGACCAAAATGAAAGTTCAGGAAGAAGTCCAACAGTCCAGCGAACCAACTCTGATTCTCTTCTTCCAACTCTCCGGTTGGGAAGGCTGTTTCAACATCCATGCCACACAAGACTGCAATGGCCCATGATGTTAAGCTACTCCCAGGGGAGCACATGTACAAGTAGCCGAGGCTTTGAACTCGTCGGTAGATCCATCTACTTTGTACTCACTTTTGAGTATCCTTTTTAACAACCCAAAGGTTCTTTTCTCGGAGGAAGATCAACCATTACGCAAGTATGCTTCTGTATGAGGGAATCTATTTCTCTCTTTGTAGCTTCTTTCCAAAGCAGCGCTTTTGGAGATGACAATTATTTGTTAATTGTCCATGGTTCATTTTCAACCATACAAGCTAGAAGGACTGGAACAAGTTTTTGTCCCCTTCTTTGCTCCGTCTCGATTCAACATCTAGAATCCCTGAGTTCTGCAGATCTGAAATATTAAGTTGCGGATAGCCAGCAACTTTCGAGTCCTGTAGATACGGAATGTCTAGTTCCGGACAGTCAGGCCCTCGCGGGTTCTTGTTAACCTTGAGCAATTACTCATTTTTCCTTTTCAAGGAAAGTTATCTTCTAAGAATTCAGCATTCTTGAAACTTCAGGGACCAAACTGTACATATGAAAGAATTCTGGTCCAAACTGTACATATGAAACTTCTGGGATCAAACTGTACATCTGGCAAAGTTCTCTGGCCTAAAAAGATAATATCAGAAGAAGCACAGCCCACAGCCCACAGCCCACGCCCGTGACCCGTGAACCCGTGAACCCGGAACCCGGAACCTGACGGGACGGGACGGGCAGGCGGCGGCGCGCGTGTGGGCTTTCCTCGAACCGAAGCACATCTAGGTCCTCACTCCTTTAAACACATGGGATACCTCTTGGGGTCCCAAACCCCAAACCAATTTTGAGTCTTATAAACACAACAATTCTTTCTTCCTCTACCGATGAGGGAGAATTGATCCCAACCACACTTTTCCATGCTTCAAACACCTCACTTCGTGGACCAATATCTATTTTATTTCTCAACAAAATTTGATGATTCTTGGCCCTACGGTTATCTATGTACTTAGTAGATCATGCACGTGTGAAGAACCGGATTCTCCAACATGCGTAACATTAGTGTTTAAGCCGTTAAAGTTGGCCGGTCGCAACTCCCACCAAAGGCAAATTTCCAACAATCCCCTCTTGAAAGAGATTTTGGCGCACTCACATGGTGTCTTTTCATTTCCAGCAATATTTCAGCGGACCGATGTTGCATAAGGAGAGGTAACTTGAGCTTTGAACCTTCCATAGTTAAGTACCATCGGACTTACTTACTGCGCAGTGAACGTGATGTCTTGAACTGTCAGTGTTTAGTGTAAGCCAAGTCAATAGTACCAACACAACAAATTCCCTTACTCTCTTCTTCGTAATGTTTTGTCCGTTTTGGCCATGGACAACTTCTTGGATTCTTAAGTGCGTTCATTTGAGGCGGCCCGTCCTCGCACTTAAATAGGTGGTCTCCTACAAGGTATCCTGCTATACCCCACTTCACAAGTGTTAGGAACCATTAAAAGTTTCCCAAAAACCTAACCTCAACTGTTGAGGATCATTACAGGTTTTGAAAACTTAACATTTACCCATACTGCAGATAGCACTTAACGTCTATCGCGGGAACGGCTTTGGATTTGGTGTTTCTTTTCAGAAATCACTATCCGAAGTGCTCATGCTTCCACTGAAGCGATCAACTGAACCTTTACAACTTAGTTTTTCCATTAAACCAAATTACTGGGATCTCCAGTTAGTAAGGTTGGGTTACCACTGTATTGGTCCTTATATTTTGAGTTTTAAGCTTATTCCCCTAGACAGGAAAGCCATCTGATCATTGGGTAAGCCCTTTGTCAATGAGTCTGCTATATTATCCTTTGACTTAATGTAATCAATGGACATTATACCCGTGGTGATCAGTTGCCTAACGGTCTTATGCCTCCGTCGAATATGACGAGACTTTCCGTTGTACATAGCATTTCGTGCCCTTCCTAGAGCCGACTGACTGTCGCAGTAGATCATTACCGAATGTACGGGTTTGTTCCAACACGGAACATCATCTAAGAAGTCATGAAGCCACTCAGCTTCTTCTCTTGCCTTGTCTAAAGAGATAAACTCCGATTCTATTGTGGATCGGGCGATGCAAGTTTGCTTAGAGGATTTCCAAGACACAGCCCCACCACCAATTGTAAATACATACCCACTGGTGGACTTGGTGTTCTCTATATCAGATATCCATTTTGCATCATTGTACCCCTCTAGTACAGCTGGATATCTCGAATAGTGTAACCCGAAAGTTAACGTGTATTTCAGGTATTGTAATACCCGATTCAACGCCTTCTAGTGATTATCACTCGGATTACGGGTGAACCTAGACAACTTATTGATTGCATAAGCAATATCAGGTCGGGTGCAATTTGTTAAATACATCAAACCACCGATCACCTGTGCATATCGCTCCGGTATACAGGTGCACCAAGATTTTTATCAAACTTTTGATTTGTATCCATTGGTGACTTTATCGGTGAACTGTCTAACATCTCGAACTTTCTCAAAACATCCTCGATGTAGTGAGACTGAGATAAGACCAGTCCGTCAGACGTCTTAGAAATTTTAATCCCTAAGATGACATCTGCGATACCCATATCCTTCATGTCGAAGCATTGTTTCAACATGTTCTTAGTCTCTAGGATTACCCTAGGACTGCTTCATGTGATCAACATGTCGTCTACATACAGGCATATCATAACAAATGAGTCAGAATTACCTTTCGTGTAAACACATTTATCACACTCATTAATGGTGAACCCCTTCGATTGTAGAGTACTATTAAATTTTTTGTGCCATTGCTTCGGGGCTTATTTCAGCCCGTACAGAG
The DNA here is from genome assembly GCA_029783415.1 of Anisodus acutangulus. NCBI lineage: Eukaryota > Viridiplantae > Streptophyta > Magnoliopsida > Solanales > Solanaceae > Anisodus > Anisodus acutangulus. The sequence continues at coordinate 13,909,294 of CM056502.1, read as the reverse complement.
ATTTGACAAGCCGACATACTTTCTTCTCTTGTCCTTGAACCACATACCCCTCGGGCTGGTACATATAAATTTCTTCTTCCAAATCACCGTTTAGGAAGGCTGTCTTAACATCCATCTGGTGTATCTCAAGGTCACGCAAAGCTGCAATCGCAATGAATACCCGTATGAATGTCATCGGGGATACCGGGGAGTATGTGTCAAAGTAGTCAAAGCCTTCTGTCTACCGATAACCCTTGACTACCAACCTGGCCTTGTACTTGTCTATAGACCCATCTGCTTTGTATTTTCGTTTGAGTATCCATTTACAACCCAACGGTTTATTTCTCGGAGGAAGATCAACCAACTCCCAAGTATGGTTATGCAGAATGGAGCCTATTTCACTCTTAATAGCTTATTTCCAGAGCGGTGCTTCTGGAGTTGACAACGCCTTAGCAATTGTCCTTCGTTCATCATTAACCATATAAGTTACAAAGTCAGGACCGAAGGATTTATCCTTCCTGGCCCTTTTACTTCGCCTTAGATCCATCTCTGGAGTCTCCAAGTTCTGAGAATCTGGAACACTAGATTTTGGATGTTCAGCCACCTCGAGATTCGCTAGATCTGAACCATCTAGATCCGGGCAGTCAAAGACTCCCGATTCTTGAGAGCTTTGTGCATAACTTCGTTTGCGAGAGGTTATGTCTTTTTCCTTCCTAGGAAAGGTACCTTCAAAGAATAAAGCATTCATTGATTCCATAATTGTACCTTGGTGGATATCAGGAATATCTGACTTATGCGCTAAGAAGCGATAAGCACTACTGTTATTTGCATATCCGATGAATATGCAATCTACAGTCTTAGGCCCAATCTTGACCTGCTTTGGCTTGGGTACTTCAACCTTTGTCAAACAACCCCACACCTTAAAATATTTGTAGGTGGGTTTCTTTCCCTTCCATGATTCATATGGAGTTTTGTCCTTACCCTTATGTGGGACTCTGTTAAGAATCGTATTAGCGGTAAGGACGGCTTCACCCCACATGTTTTGGGGAAGACCGGAATTGATAAGCAAAACATTCATCATTTCCTTCAATGTGCGGTTTTTACGTTCCGCCACACCGTTCGACTGAGGTGAGTATGGAGCCGTCGCTTGATGAATAATGCCTTCTTGGGCACAGTATTCCTCAAAAGGCGCTACATATTCTCCCCCTCTATCGCTATGAATGAATTTAATTCGTAGGCTTAGTTGGTTCTCAACTTCTGCTTTGTAACGTCGGAACGCTTCAAAGGCTTCATCCTTACTTTTTAACAAGTAAAGGTAATAATACCTTGTGCTATTGTCAATGAAAGTCACAAAGTATTTGTTCTCCCCTCTAGTTTGTGCGAACTTTAAATCACATATATCTGTGTGAATAAGTTCTAGAGGAGCGGTATTCCTTTCGACGGATCGAAAAGAAAGTTTGGTGAGTTTTGCCTCTATGCACACCTCACATTTATGTTGAATAGAATTGTAGTTAACATATCCTTTACCAGCCTTTGAATAGACTTGTAGTTAACATATCCTAATCTATGATGCCATAAATTAGAAGACTCAAGCAAATAAGAAGAAGGTTCAACTTTTTTACTTGGACGCAATACAAACATGTCATTCACTTTGAAGAGGCCTTCACAGACGAAGCCTCTCCCCACAAATGTGTCATTCTTAGTGAGTACAAACTTATTGGATTCAAACACTAGCCTAAAACCAGCATTAACCAATAAAGGTCCAGAAATTAAATTTCTTCTAATCTCTAGGACGTGCATCACTTCCTTCAGAGTGAGCTCCTTATCGGAAGTCATCTTCAGGACCACCTTTCCAACCCCCAGCACGTCTGAGGAAGCGTTGTTGCCCATGAACAGCTTCTTGTCGGTGACCGGTGTATACGTGGAGATGGCATCTTTGTTGGAACAGATGTGTCTTGTTGCACCTGTGTCCATCCACTAATGCATCGGATTCTCAACCAAGTTGGCTTCTAGCACCACTGCCGAGAATTCCTCAATCATGTCATCCAGGAGCGTGTCCTTGACTACGTTAGCTTGCGTCTTGCCTTTCGACTTGGCTTTCTGTTGTTGCTCAGTCTTGAGCTTGCGGCATTCCTTGATCCTATGACCAAGTTTTCCACAATGGTGACAGTTACCTCTGAACGTCTCCACTGCGTGGGCCTTGCCGTCTTTCTAGAACTTTCGCTTCTCGCTTGGGTTCCCTTTGGCCTCAGCCAGATTTGCCTTTGCCTCAGCAGGTTGTCTACTCCTAGGTAAGGCCTTCTTGTTATCTTTCTGGATTTGGAGTTTGATAACAATCTCTTCAAAGGTCATCTCCTTTGTCTTGAGTTTTAAGTAACTCATAAACTCATTCCATGAAGGAGGTAACTTTTCAATCAGCGATGCAACCAAAAACTGCTCGTTTGGTTTCAATCCTTCCAAATCCAGGTGATGTATCATCATTTGGAATTCCTGGACTTGGGACATCACTGTCTTGCTATCCACCATTTGGAATTTTAGAAATTTCTCAACGATGAACTTCTTAGTACCCGCATCTTGTGCGTTGTACTTCTTTTGTAGTTTTTCCCACAGCTCTTTGGCAGTGCCAACGGTGTAATAGACAGTGTAGAGTGGGTCTGCTAAGCAGTTCAGTATGTAATTCTTACATATGAAATCGCTATGATTCTATGCATCACGAACCATCTTCATGCCATTAATGACATGGATACCAAGGCCCCCTTCACCCGTTTCATTAGGCGAAGAGTCCATTTCATCTCCAGCTTGTGGAGGATCTTCCGTTAGGAACTGGGCCATGCCCATAACTGTTAAGTAGAACAACATCTTTTGCTGCCATCTCTCCCATGAATTTTTCAGGGCGATCATGGTGTGAGCCAGAAAGTGGAGCAGCGATGAGTCGGGAAAGCGGCGGTGTTCTTGTCTTGAGCGATGGGGGTTGCGTGATGAAGGCGAGAGTTCTTGCCTTGGCGATGCAGCGATAACGGGGAAGGCAGCAACGTTGCCTTGATTGGCAGCAGCAATAGCAGCAGCATCGGTCATAATTCCAGCCATGTTGTAGCAATTACAGTAAGCCAATATTGTCTTAAACTTGTTGGTTACAAAGGTGCAGGAAACGGAAATTACAAGTAACTACAAAGTAATACAAGAACTGAAAAATTACAATTCAACAACAAAACTGAAATTACAATTATGTTGAACAAGAAAACTGGAAACTATTTTGTGTATGCTGAGTCGAGTGTGGCACTCTGTCTTTAAGACAATATTGCCCCGTATGTATCATTTATACGTCCTGGACAATTGTCTCCCAAGATAAAACAGCAATGGAACAATTGAGCAAAGGAAACTCAAGTGCTATCGTGAAGAATTTTGAGTAATGAAATGATGTTTGGAGTTGTAGGAAGAACTAATTATGTTTGTGTATTTTCGTGTAGTGTAAAGTGTTCTCAACAATGGTGTAAAGGGTTGTTTATATAAGTGAGGGAAGGGCTGTTGAACTGCCTCCATAAGTGTCATTACTGGCCAAGTAATGGCCATTATGGATGTAGTAATACCACCAAAATAAATGGTGAAAAGAGCAACGGATTGGCCATTATAGGAGGAGTAATTCAGCCAAAATAAATGGCTGAATTGAGTGCTGTGGTATTTTTGATCTCTCTGCCCAATTCTGACTTTCTGGAAACTTCAGGGACCAAACTGTACATCTTGAAACTTCAGGGACCAAACTGTATATATGAAAGAATTCTGGTCCAAACTGTACATATGAAACTTCTAGGATCAAACTGTACATCTGGCACTCCAAAATCAACTTTTCAAAAACTCTGGGGACCAAACTGTAAATATTAAGCAATTTGGGGCCAAAAAGATAATATCAGAAAGTCCCCGAGCCCACGACCCGAGCCCGAGACGGGCGGGCGGTGGCGGCGCGCATGTGGGCTTAGCCTTGAACTCAAGCACATCTAGGTCATCCCTCCTTTAAACACATGGGATACCCCTTGGGGTCCCAACCCCTTTACCACATTAGATATTATATAGAAAGCAATTCTTCCTATTCCCACCGATGTGGTAGATTTGTCTCACACCATATTTCCATGCCTTCATTTCTCAACGAAATTTGACGATTCTTGGCCCTACTGTCATCTTTTCACTTCGTAGATCATTCATGTGCAAAGAGACAAGGTCTCCAACATGCGGAACACTAGTGTTTAATTTATCAAAGATGGGTGGACGCATCTCCCCGCCAAAGGCAAATTTCCAACAATCCCCTATATGAAAAAGAGATTTTGGCGCTCACACAAGGTGCCTACATTTCAGCAATCTTTCAGCGAAAAGATATTGCATCAGGAGAGGTAGCTTCCGCTTTGAACCTTCCCTAGTTGAATACCATCGGACTTACTTACTGCGCGGTGAACGTGATGTCTTGAACCGTCAGTGTTTAGTGTAAGCCAAGACAATGATAATAACACAATAACTCTCCTTATTCGTTTTCATTCTTACGCTTTTGTCTGTTGTGGTCGTGGACACACTTGGATTCTTAAGTGCGTTCATTTGAGGCGGCCATCCTCGCACTTTAATTGGTGATCTCCTACAAGGTATCATGTTATACCCCACTTCACAAGTGTTAGGAATCATTAAAAGTTTCTCAAACCTTAACCTCAACTGTTTGAGGATCGTTTAAAGGTTTGGAAGCTTAACCTTTACCCACATGCAGGTAGCACTTTAACGTCTATCGCGGGAACAGCTTTGGATTCATGTTTCCGTATAGAAATCATCATCCGAAGTGCTTCTTGCTTCCACCGAAGCGCTCAACTGAACCTTTTGCCGCTTAGTTTTCCCATTGAACCAAATTATTGGGATCTCCAATCAGTATGGTTGGGTTACCACCGCAAAGGTTTGTATTATTTGGATTTTAAGCTCATTCCCCTAGACAGGCAGAACACTTGATCTCTGGATAGTTCCTTAGTTAGTAAATAAGGAAGTGACACCCGTGATGATCAACTGCCATACGGTCTTATGTCTTTGACAGATCCTGACAGATATGTCCAGACACCGTCATCCGTGTCCTTCCTGAATCCGACCGGCTAGCTACAGTGTATAACTGTTGAAGGCACGGGTTTCTCCCAATAAGGGATGTCCTCTAATGAGTCGTGAATTTACTCAACTTCTTTCATGCTTTGTATAAAGCGATAAACTCCGATACCATCATGAATCGATCGATGCAAGTTTGCTTAGAGGATTTTCCAAGACCCACCATACACATTTACTTGTGGCTTTGGTGTTCTTCGGATCTGATGTCCAGTTTGCATCACTGTGTTCTCCCAGAACCGCTGGACATCCAGAATACTATAATCCGTAGATAAGCGAATAATTCAGTAATCGTCATATTCGACTTAACGCCTTCTATTGATCATGTATTATCGCCAATACATTGAACTACACATGACCTGTGCATATCGCCCCTTGTCTATGGGTGCACCATGATTCCAATCAGTTCTATGATTCATATCCATTGGTGGCTTCAACGAGACTGTCAACTATTGACCAGTCCGTTAGATGTCTTAGAAATCCAATTCCTAAGATGTCATCTCTGATACCCATATCTTTCATATCGAGACTTTGTTTCAATATGACTTTTACTTTCAGACTGTTGATTTTCCAACTGTTGGCTTTCTAACTTCAGAGTCAATGTTTATGTGGTCAGATTCATTATTTTTGTTTTATCTGAAACTTTCAGGACCAAAATGTAAACATTTCAGGGACCAAAATGAAAGTTCAGGAAGAAGTCCAACAGTCCAGCAAACCAACTCTGATTCTCTTTTTCTAACTCTCCGGTTGGTAAGGCTGTTTCAACATCCATGCCACACAAGACTACAATGGCCCATGATGTTAAGCTACTCCCAGGGGAGCACATGTACAAGTAGCCGAGGCTTTGAACTCGTCAGTAGATCCATCTACTTTGTACTCATTTTTTAGTATCCTTTTTCACAACTCAAAGGTTCTTTTCTCGGAGGAAGATCAACCATTACGCAAGTATGCTTCTGTATGAGGGAATCTATTTCTCTCTTTGTAGCTTCTTTCCAAAGCAGCGCTTTTGGAGATGACAATTATTTGTTAATTGTTCATGATTCATTTTCAACCATACAAGCTAGAAGGACCGGAACAAGTCTTTGTCCCCTTCTTTGCTCCGTCTCGATTCAACATCTAGAATTCCTGAGTTCTGCAGATCTGGATTATTAAGTTCCGGTTAGCCAGCAACTTTCGAGTCCTGTAGTTACGGAACGTCTAGTTCCGGACAGTCAGGCCCTCGCGGGTTCTTGTTAACCTTAAGCAATTACTCTTTTTTCCTTTTCAAGGAAAGTTATCTTCTAAGAATTCAGCATTTTTTGACGCCAAGAGGCGATAAGCACTACTGTTATTTGCAGATCCAGTGGATATGCAATCTATAGTCTTAGGTACAACTTGACCTGTTTCGGTATTCCAACTTTTACCAAGCCAGCCCACATAATTTGGGCGTATGACTTTGCGCTTGGCTAACACCGTTGGACTGAGGTGAGTAATGAGCAGTCATTTAATAAACGATACTTCACATTCTCCCCCTCTATCACTACGAATTTCGCAATCCATAGGCTTAGTTGATTTCCAACTTCTGCTTTATAAGGCTTTTTCGCTTCAACAACTTCATCTTTGCTTTTCAACAAACAAAGAATTACATATGTTGTACCATCATTAATGAAGGTCACAAAGAACTTCTCTCCCCCCCCCCTCTATTTTGTATAAACTGTAAATCACCCATAAAGGTGTGACTAAGTCCTAGAAGAGCGGTGCTTCTTTCGCTATTCCCTTGACGGAATTTGGAAAGGTGATTATGTCTCTTCGCCTACCTCACATTCATTTTGAGGGTTTATGTCGAAAGAAGGCAACAATCTCAACTTCGCTAGCTTTTGAATGACATGCTATTTAACGTGTCTTAATCTATGATGGCATAGATGCACGGATTACAAATATATCATTCATTTGGCTACAGACATACTGTACCATTCTTAGTTATTACAGACCTGTTGGAGTAGTCTCAAACCATCTTGACCAACAGCATCCCTTAAACCAAGTTAGGAACATGTATCACCTCTTTTTAGAGTGATCTCATTCCTTGAAGTCCTATTAAGGACAACCTCTCCAGTCCCTTTGATTTTAGAGGTGGCGTTGCTTCACATGAACAACCTCTTACCCGTGGTTAGGGCGTAACCGGATCATATGTGATCTCGATACTCAGGCCCACTCCAGTTGCTTTGGCAGACTGAGTGTCCAAATTCTATTCTGCCTTTCTTTAGGCCTTCAGATCATTTAAGACCTGGAAACTCTGGCCCACCTTACTAGGTGTCCATTACTTTTCCTATGAAATGAATTCTGGCCCCACTCCAGTCGCCCGGAGGCTTTTTATGACTGAGTGTCCAATATCATCCTATGAAGGATCTTCTGCCAAATAGTATGACAAGCTCAACGTCTTTAGCTTTTAGTCTTCTTCCGTTATGATTGGTGCCCATACAATTGTTGGCGCTTACTTAAGTGTGGTAACAGTTTTCGCACAGTCAGTGGATCTTTCTCCTTCGTATGTCTGAACATACTTTACACACTTTAATAATTACACTTAAAAGAACGGATCTTTTTAAGTCGTTTACAAAATCCAATCTTTAAACGGGAAAGAAGATGATATTAAACTTCTGATTTTAAAGCGTAAGGAATATATTCTTACTTTAATCTATTTTTAATCAGATATCATTTAATCTTTATTCTTGACAAGTAAAAAAACTACTTATCCCACTTTCGGATTCTGGCCCACTTCAGTCACTTCATCAGACTGAGTGACCATTTCCTTCTTACCATTATTCGGATATTTTGTCTGGGACAGATATAGGCCTTCTGCTGCAAGATAGAAGCACATCTTCAGTCTTCTCCTCTTGTCCCAGTTGATATCCTCAGTCTCTCGTGAGCGCTTGTTCCCACCACTCTTGGTAGCGGTGACGCCATGAACACGTTCATCATCATCACTCTCTTCTACCAGAAAACCATTGCCATATCCAGATTTGGTCACACAACTTTTGACTGACATCTTTCGAACACTAATAGTAATACAATACAATCTTGTCTTAAATTGTTGGTGCTCTATTGTACTTTATAAAGCAGTACGGGAAGTAAATAACTATTACAAGTATTCGAAAGGATAAACAAATATTCAATATTCAGAAGTTGAATCTTGTTGAACAAATACTTGGCTTGGGTTCAAGGCTAAGCCCACGCGCGCGCCGCCGCCGCCAGCCCGTGCGCTTCGGTCTCGGGCTCGGTCTCGGGTCATGGGTCACGGGTCGTGGGCTGTGGGCTGTGGAGACTTTCTGATATTATCTTTTTGGCCCCTAAATTGCTTAATATTTACAGTTTGGTCTCCAGAGTTTCTGGAAAGTTGATTTTGGAGTGACGGAAGTACAGTTTGATCCCAGAAGTTTCATATGTACAGTTTGGACCAGAATTCTTTCATATGTATAGTTTGGTCCCTGAAGTTTCAAGATGTACAATTTAGTCCCTGAAGTTTCCAAAAAGTCAGAATTGGGCAGAGGGATCAGAAACGCCACAACACTCACTTCAGCCATTTATTTTGGCTGAATTACTCCTCCTATAATGGCCAATCCGTTGCTCTTTTCACAATTTATTTTGGTGGTATTACTACTTCCATAATGGTCATTACTTGGCCAGTAATGACACTTATGAAGGCAGTTCAACAGCCATTCCCTCACCTATATAAACAACCCTTTGTACCATTATCATCATCACTTTCTTCTACCAGAAATCCACAGCCATATCCATATTTGGTCACATAACTTTTGACCGACATCTTTCGAACACTAATAGTACTACAATACCATCTTGTCTTAAATTATTGATACTCTATTGTACTTTATAAAGCAGTACGGGAAGTAAATGACTATTACAAGTATTCGAAAGGATAAACAAATATTCAATATTCAGTAATTGGATCTTGTTGAACAAATAGGCCAATCTTCAAAACTGCCGCAAACTTGTTGTGTCTTGAATCTTGATAACTTGAAATCAAGAAACAACTAAATTTCGATGGTTACAACGTTGTGTGTTGATTTGAGGAATTTCCCTCTGTCCTTAAGACAAGATTGCCCCGTATATATAATTTTACGTTAGAGGGTAATAGTCTCCCAAGATAAAACAACACTTTAATCTCAACGCTACAAAGCCAATAGGTTGAGCCTGCCGAATAAAACAAATATGAATCAACTTGCTGAAGATATGGAAAATGAAGGAAGAGTTTCTCCCTTCTCTTCTGTTTTGTCTCTGTTATATAGTGTGTCTCTGTTATGTATATCTCGTGTATATCACACTGTTTTTATGGTATTTTCGTGTGTTTTTCTCACTGTTTTGTGCACGGTTTTTCTGCTATATTTTCGTGTATATTTCTATTTTTCTCTGTCACGAATTGAGCCAAAAATAGCTCAATATATAGCATGGAGGAGGGCAGCCCAACAGCCACAAACAATGCTGTAATGGCCATTAAGGGAGGGCTGTAATGGCAGGTTTAATGCCATGAAGGAGGTTGATAATGGTCATTGAAGAAGGCTGCTCAACTTCCCAAGTAACGGGCTGTTAATGGAGGAGTTAACAGCCAAGTAATGACTGGTTAATGCTCCAGAAAATAGCCCATACGATAGGCAGAAAATTTCTGCCTTCCGTCACTCCCAAAATCAACTTTCCAGAAACTTTAGGGACCAAATTATAAATATTAAGCAATTTTGGGGTCCAAAAAGATAATATCAGAAAGTCCCCACAACCCACGACCAGAGCCCGAGACCGGACGGGACGGGACGGGTGGGCTGCGGCGCGCGTGTGGGCCTAGCCTTGAACCTAAGCACATCTAGGTCCTCCCTCCTTTAAACACATGGGATACCCCTTGGGGTCCCAACCCCTTTACCACATTAGAGACTTATATAGAGAGCAATTCTTCCTATTCCCACCGATGTGGTAGATTTGTCCTACACCATATTTTCATGCCTCAAACACCTTACTTTGTGGACTAATATCTCTTTCATTTCTCAATGAATTTGACGATTCTTGGCCCTACGGTCATCTACTCATTTCGTAGATCATGCATGTGCGAAGAGACAAAGTCTCCAACATGTGGAACACTAGTGTTTAATTCATTAAATATGGGTGGACGCACCTCCCCGCCAAAGGCAACTTTCCAACAATTGTTAATGGCGCGGTGGCGGCGCGCGTGTGGGCTTTCCTCGAACCGAAGCACATCTAGGTTCTCCCTCCTTTAAACACATGGGATACCCCTTGGGGTCCCAAACCCCAAACCAATTTTGAGTCTTATAAACACAATAATTCTTTCTTCCTCTACCGATGAAGGAGAATTGATCCCAACCACACTTTTCCATGCTTCAAACACCTCACTTCGTGGACCAATATCTCTTTCATTTCTCAACGAAATTTGACGATTCTTGGCCCTACGGTTATCTACGTACTTAGTAGATCATGCAGTGTGAAGAACCAGATTCTCCAACATGCGTAACTCCTGTCAAAGGCAAATTTCCAACACTTTCATGGAGAGGCGCATATACTATATCTGAACATCAAGTTCCAGTTCCTTGAAGTATATGGATTCCATACAATTGAGCCGAAAAAGTCACTCTATATAGATATCTCAAAATTCTGCACAAGAGAATACAATACCCTTGGATAATGATGGGAGACTACAACATCATTACCAGTCATGCAAATGAAGTTAAAGATTTCAGATAATTTATACTTGAAACATATATGAATAAGTTGAACTATGTAGGGATAAACTATACTTGGTCCAATGATACTTTATTTAGTAAAATTGGTAGATCATTGTTTAATGCAGCATGTATATTACAAATAGAGTGTTTCAATGTTACAATTATAGAGCCTTTGTGCTCTGATCATTCCCCTCTTTATATGAAGTTTGGAGGTCAACAAGTTAAAGTTTCCAAAAATTTCAGGGTTTTAACTATCTTGATGAACACAAGGACTTCCAAAGAGTACTTATAGAACATTGGTGTGTACCTAGTTCTAATACTATGGCTGATAGTTGGAAGCTGCAGGGCAATGTTAAGAAAGGGCTGAAACAACTAAACACCAAAGAGTTTGTTACCATCGGTGAGAAGGCTGCAATTGCTAGTCAACAACTTAAAGTCCAAAACCAATGAAAAATGACCAGCATATGGAACTTCTGCAGGCAAAAAGAGAACTCAAAGTTCAATTGGACAAATGGTCTACTATTGAAGAAAGCATTATCAAGCAGAAGTCTGATATCCAATGGTTAAACTAGATGATTCAAATACAAGCAATTTTCATGCATCCCTCAAGAACATAGAAGCTCAAAAGATGATAAGGAATCCAATCCAAGGTAGTAGGGATATAACTCAGAATGACACAGAAGTTAAAGAGGAAATACTTGGCTTCTACAAAGGGGTTCAGCTTCAGTGCTCCCAGCAATACAACCTAATGTAATCAATGAATGATATAATCTTAACAAGAGACAACATCTCAGCTCATACAACCTGTTACCAAATAAAAAATCTATCAGGCCATGTGTGACATTGAGTTTCTAAAAGCACAAGGCTATGATGGTCCGAATTCTTAATTTTTAGAAAAATCTTAGAATGTTATGTTGGGTTTTTGTTGGGTTCAAAACATATAAGTAGGCACATCGGAAGTTTAAAATTTTATTCTACTTACCCCAATAATTTCTTTTGGTATGGTTATATGACAATCAAAAACCTGTAACATAAAACATGAACACTTACATGTTGTATTATCTGGAGTCTTTACTTAGGGATTACACACGACTGTCCCTTCGACTGCAAGCACTATGCTATGTTGTATTCCTCTGTCAAGAAAGCCAGGAAATGTTTGAGAGAGTTTTATCCTAGACTCTAAGTCTAGAATTGTTTATGAGAATTAGTGTGTTAATTAACAATGGGGAATGCTTTATTTATAGTTGAAATTAGGGCAACAAATCAGATTAGGGTTGGGCTCCAAGCTTGGCCCAAAAACCGAGGTGCGGTGGGCCAGCCTGACTGGGCCCACTGCCGGGTCGGCGCCGCGGCGCCTTACGTAAGTTTTTGTTTCCCGTTTTCGTTTAATATATATATTCAATACATTAAATCCAAAATCTAATTTTGATTTAATCAAATAATTTTCATCTAATAGAAATTATCCCATAGTTATTATCAATTTAAATATCTCGATCCCAAATCAAATATTTGATACTTTCTCAATACACCCTTAGATCGAAAAGATAATAGACATAGTGTGACCCTATAGGCCTTCATATATCGACACTAATCCAATTAAGGTCCATACGGAACTCCTAGACTGCGATGTATAGTTGAAATTAGGGCAACAAATCAGATTAGGGTTGGGCTCCAAGCCTGGCCCAAAAACCGAGGTGTAGTGGGCTAGTCTGACTGGGCCAACTGCCGGGTCGGCGCAGCCTAGCAGGCACTGCGGCGCAACCTAGCAGGCACTGCGGCGCCTTACGTAAATTTATGTTTCCTGTTTTCGTTTAATATATATATTCAGCACATTAAATCCAAAATCTAGTTTTGATTTAATTAAATAATTTTCATCTAATAGAAATTATCCCATTGTTATTATCAATTTAAATATTTCGATCCCAAATTGAATATTTGATACTTTCTCAATACACCTTTAAATCGTAGAGACAATCGACATAGTGTAACCCTATAGGCCTTCATATATCGACACTAATCCAATTAAGGTCCATACGGAACTCCTAGACTGCGTCGTACGATGAACTCAATATATGAAGTATATTTACATGAATCCAACAAACATAACCTTTATGTGAGATGATAAATTCCTTTCATTAACGACACACTCGATCAAGCTTAGGATTTGTCATGTGTCTATCCAAATGACTTGATCACTTTATCTCATCTATATTAGTCGACAACTAGATCATATTCTAAATATGTCTCTTGCATTGGCCAATGACTTGGTCGACCTAATATCATTGACAAGTTGAGTGCTCTTTCGAATATCCAATCGAGAAATGAATCCTATTCTTGGCTCAACTACCACCTTAATTTACATTATAATGCACCCAACAAAAGTCATATCTTATCCTATAAGAAGTTTGAGCTTAGGACAGGGTCAAAGTACATTACTCTGTAAACAAGGTGTGTATTGACCTCAAGTCAAAAGACCTTCATCTCCCACACGCTGATAACACTTTAGACATGTATAACAAATAGTTTATCAGCAAGGTATACCAATACTTTCCAAAAGTATCCATGTATCCATCACTTGTAACCATTACTAGTAGCAGGTGAGACATACTACATTCTCTAAGAATATGACGAAGATCGCATGTCGACTTATAACATATCATCGATATCCCATTCTCGATGATCATTAGTCGAGGCTATTTCAGAGTTACGCTTTATCATCAATATATCACTATATTAATGACAACGTAAGCTCAAGGGATGCACATTAATGAATAATTACAAACAATCAAATAAAAATTCAATAATTATAAATGCCATAAATATTAATCTTATTAATCTTATTAATAATACGAATGTGTTCAAGTACATTTGTCCCTAATAATGATTGTCTCTAGGATATACATACTTTCAATCTCCCACTTAGCCTAGAGCCAATCTCCGATGTATCTAATACTCATGTTTTCAAAATGACCATTATGCTTAACTAAGCTTAATGGTTTGGGTCAGCTAGATTATCATCTGTGGGAACATAGTCTAATCTTATTTCTTCAGTTTCCACCATCTCCCTGAGTATGTCTTATTTCCTCGGTACATGTTTATTTCTATTTGTTGATCTTGGTTTCTTAGCTTGCGCAATTGCACCGGTGTTGTCACAGTATGTCGTTATTGGACAAGTGGCACTTGAAATAACCCCTAGTTCCTTCAAGAACTCAGATATCGCGACAGCTTCTTTACCAGCTTCCGATCCAGCAATGTACTCGGCTTCAGTTGTCGAATCAGCAGTTATAGCTTGCTTGGAACTTTTCCAACTCACTATTCCGCCATTGAAAATGAAGGCATATCCAGATTGAGATTTGAAGTCATCAAGATCTGTTTGGAAGCTAGCATCAGTGTACCCAGTATACACTAGCTTCTCTTGTCCACCATAGACTAAGAAATATTCTTTAGTTCGTCTAAGATACTTAAGAATACTCTTGACTGCTTTCCAGTGTTCTTCCCCGGAATTCTGCTGGAATTCGCAAGTCATACTAAGTACATAGGCCACATCAGGCCTCGTACATGTCATGTCATACATGATAGATCCTACGGCTGAAGCATATGAGATTCTTTTCATGCGTTCAAGTTCTGCAACAGTAGAAAGACTATCCTTCTTTGATAACTTGATGTCTTGACCCATAGGAAGACTTCCCTTCTTGGAGTTTTCCATAGAGAACCGTCTTAGCACTTTGTCTATGTATGTGGACTGTGACAGCCCCAACAATATATTAGGTATATCTCTATAGATCCTAATTCCAAGAATATAGCAGGCTTCACCCAAGTCCTTCATCATGAAGGTGCTGGATAACCATTCTTTGACTGATTGCATGAGAGTCTTATTATCTCCCATTATTAATAGGTCATCTACATATATAACAATGAAGACAATACTCTCTTTCTTGCGCTTACTATAAATGCATGGATCTTCTTTGCTTTTAACAAAGTCACACGATTTGACTGCTTTGTCAAAGCAAATATTCCAACTCCTTGAGGCTTGCTTAAATCCATAAATGAACTTTTGTAGCTTGCACACTGCTTTGGGCTTAATCTTGGATGTAAAACCCTTAGGTTGTATCATGTACACCTCCTCAATTAGGTTACCATTGAGAAAAGTAGTTTTAACATCCATTTGTCAAATGTCATAATCATAGTATGCGGCTATTGCAAGCAAAATCCGAATGGACTTAATTTGCGCAACAGGTGCAAAGGTTTCATCATAATCGACCCCATGCCGTTGATTATAACCTTTAGCTATCAATCTTGCCTTATAAGTCTGTACCTTGCCATAAGCATCAATCTTCTTCTTGAAGACTCATTTGCATCATATGGGTCTAACCCCTGTTGGCAAATCAACCAAGTTGCAAAGTTGATTGATGTACATCGAGTTCATCTCAGATTTCCCGGCTTCTTGCCATCTCTATGAATCAATGTCTAACATAGCTTCGTTGTAGGTTGTAGGTTCATCGTCATCAGGAATATCTATTTCATTGTGTATTTCAACAAGAAGATTAATTCTTTCAGGCAGACGATGAGTCCTAGTGGTCCTACGGAGTTGATTATTCTGTGTTTTAGTGTTTGTTGCATTCTGATTGTGAGAAGGTCTTTGTGTGCTGGACAACCCATCACCTTGAGAGCTTTCAGGAATGTCATTTTCATGTATTCCCTGAATGGAATGATGTACAACCATTGCATCATCTTCCATTGGTTGTGTATGAGAGCCTTACATTTCTGCACTATCTCTCACAGCACTCCCACTAGCTGAAGGGCGTACTCTAAGTACCCAATCTTTACCAAATACTCCCACTGAATCCTTGTCTAGGTCATTCGACAAGGGTTCAACTTCTGTGTTATCTTGTGGTTCTTGAATTTCTTCAAGTTCTATCTCATTGCAGCTCTGTTCCTTGTAGACATATTCTTCTTCAAGGAAAGTTGCATTTCTGGAAATAATGACCTTATGTTCTCCAAGAAGATAGAAATAGTATCCCTTAGTTTCCTTTGGATACCCCACAAAATAATATTTCTCACTTTTAGATTCCAACTTGTCAGTAAGCATCTTCTTTACATATGCAGGGCACCCCCAGGGTCGCATGTGTTTAACTGCTGACTTCTTGCCATTCCATATCTCATATGGAGTTTTCTCTACTGATTTTGAAGGAACCATGTTCAGAATATAAATTGAGCTTTGCAATGCATAGCCCCAAAGGTATGTTAGTAGAGCTGAGAAACTCATCATAGATCTAACCATATCTACTAGAGTTCGATTTCTCCTTTTAGCAACACCATTCATCTGTGGCGTTCCAGGAGGTGTCCATTGTTATTGGACTCCATAAAGCTTCAAGTAATCCAGAAATTCTTTACTTAAGTATTCACCTCCTCGATCTGATCGAAGGGTCTTGATACTTGTTTCAAGTTGTTTCTCTACTTCTGACTTGTACTCTTTGAATTTCTCAAAGGCTTCGGACTTGTGTTTCATAAGATACACATGCCCAAACCTTGTGAAATCATCTGTAAAAGTGATGAAGTAAGGGAAACCTCTCTTAGCTTGAGTTGAAATTGGCCCACATACATCAGTATGGACCAACTCAAGTAACTCTTTGGCTCGCACCCCTTTTCCAGAAAGTGGCTTGTTGGTCATCTTTCCTCTCAAGCAAGATTCACAGTTACCATAGGACTCCAAGTCAAATGGTTCCAGGTAGTCTAATTTTCTTAATCTTGCTATCCTTGGTTCATTGATGTGACCAAGTCTACAGTGCCATAAGTAGGTGGGGTTTCTTGGATTACTTATCTTAGCTCATTTATTTTGCACATTGAAAATTTCATGACTACAGTTAGAACATACAAACCATCCACAAGCAGAGCATTTCCACAAATAAAACCATTAAAAGACAGTACATAACTGTCATTGGCAATAAATGAGGAAAACCCATCAATGTCTAACACTGGGATAGAAATAATATTCCTCGTCAATAAGGGAACAAAATAACAATTATTTAGTTCTAAACAAAAGCCTAAAGGTAAATCTAGTCTATAAGTTCTGACGCATTCAGCATCCACTCATGCTCCATTTCCAACGCGCAGGTCTACCTCCCAAGGTCCAACCTTTCTGCTGTCAATCAGACCCTACACATTATTATAAATGTGTGAGCCACAAGCGATATCTAATACCCAGCAGTGAGAGTTACTTATAGACATGTTTGTTTCAATGGCAAACATACCTTGTCCAGTAGAGTCAGGAGCACCTAGTACTTTGCATCCTCCTGGAGCTGTGCAGTCCTTTTTCTAGTGCCCCTTCTTCTTGCAGTTGAGGCATATATCCGAAGCTACCTTTTCTTTCTTCTGAACACCTCCTCTAGGTTTCATAACTGTAGGTGCAACAACTGTCTTACCCTTCTTCTTCTGCATGTTCTTACCCTTGTGTTTGAACTTGCTAGAAGAGCACCATGAGCATGACTTTACCTTTAAAGGTAGATGATTCAAAGGTATTTAACATGTTGTGAAGCTCTAGAAGACTCGCCTTGGACCGATTCATATTGAAGTTACAATGAAATTCTCAAACGAACCAGGAAGTGAATTCAGGATCAGGTTGACAAAGACATTTATAGGAAACTTCGTTCCAATCGAAGCCAACCTTTCTATCAGCCCAATCATCTTCAGAACATGCGCTGACACTTGACCCCCATCGTTCAGCTTACACTTGAAAAGGTCCCTCAATAGTTCATACTCCATTGTCTGAGACTATGAGTCACAGAGACTCTTCAAGTGTTCTAGCATTTCGTTGGGGCCCATGTTTTCATGTTGCCTCTGTAACTCCAAGATCATGGAGGACAACATTACACATTGTGCCGAGGTAACATCGTCTAGATGTTTCTGATAAGCCACCTTGTCAAACAAGGCATACTCAGCAGAATCTTCAGCATGGGCTGTGGGGAATACTGTGTCTAACACATACTCAATTCTTTCTAGTCTTAACACCAATCGCAGATTTCTTAACTAGTCAGGGTAATTTGATCCAGTCAACTTGTTTGTCTCGATCAACATTTTCAGTGATAGATTCGACATTTTATACGACTGAAGAAACAAATAGACTTGAAATTAAACTCTAATATAATTTATATTTAACACATTCTTTAATTAATTAACATGGCCTTTAGTTTAATTAGCTCCCACTATTTTAACATACTCTTCGACCCCATGGAAGAATACGGACTCATATCAAATATGGTCATAATGGGCCATGATCCAAGTTCATGTTATCTCCGTGTTTGATGTGGCTGATAACTTCAACAGCACAACCTGGTAGGTCTCTAAATCAATTATAAACAATTTGTAACTCATGTTCGACCGAATGTTCTAAACAATCGATTTGCGTCCCTCGGCTTGTCTGACACTGTGGCGCCAAGACAGCCTAGCAAGTCAACCCCGTTATGTGACTGCAATTATGTATCTAAGTGAGTTTTGTCTTATAGAGCAAACATTGTGGTGTAAATACTCATGAAGGTTTATCACTCACTTCTACATTTAACATGCATCTATGAAAGAGTCCGACTCCTCGTAGACTTAGAGCAAATGTTGTGGCATAAATACTCATCTCGCCGAAAAGGATTTTGCACTACAATCAATTATAACGGATGACGCGTTCATTGCAAATGAGACTTGTATTAAAAATTTTAGGAAATATTTTATTTAGGGTTTTAACCAAGATCAACTCTAGCATGCTATGTCCAACAAAGCGTCTTAATTATCATGCAAATGACCAAGCACATATTGGGTACCGCCTACCCAAGCATGATATTAAGCGGTTTTAACAAATACTGAGCGTCGCCTACCCAGACATGTATTTGCAGACGTTATTCTAGTAATTTAAATGACAAATAATTTGACATTTAGCACATAAACAGTATACTTATCAAATAATATATTGTATAATAATAATCTTGGGTCAAATACTCTGAACTCTGGAAAAAAAAATTGCTGGACAGGTGGGGCCGCGGCGCTAATCATTAGGGCCGCGGCGCCACTGAGGCAGAAGCCTTTCGGTTTCTGCAAATGCATTAGCGTCGCGGCGCTCCACCGTGGAGCCGCGCCGCCGCCCTGAAAACCCTAGCATGCGCAACGTCTTGACAAAATGTTTCAGTGTTGATTTTTCAAAATCGTTCGAGCCATAAATCGAATTTAGGGATCAAATCACAAATCATTTATCCTCACCCACCATTACCAATAACGCACATATTGACCATCATTCATTCATACTCGTTCTTCGTCGTGCACGGTGCAGTGAGCCGGATATCTGCATTTTTGGCTTAGTTTGAGTTAGAACGGAATGACTTCCTCGAGTTAGCATAGGAGATAATTTAGGGTGATATCAAAAGATTAACCGTTCGGTCAAGATATTTAGGATTTCAAGAAGCCTTATTTTAATCTAATTTTATGTTTAACTCATATTATTATGTTATTCAATTGTTATATAACCATTGAACCAACCTGAGCTCTGATACCACTGTAGGGTTTTTGTTGGGTTCAAAACATATAAGTAGGCACAATGGAAGTTTAAAATTTTGTTCTACTTACCCCAACAATTTCTTCTGGTATGGTTATATGACAATAAAAAACCTGTAACATAAAACATGAACACTTACAGGTTGTATTATCTGGAGTCTTTACTTAGGGATTACACACGACTGTCCCTTCGACTGCAAGCACTATACTATGCTGTATTCTTTTGTCAAGAAAGCCAGGAAATCTCGGCAGAGGTTTGAGAAAGTTTTATCCTAGACTCTAAGTCTAGAATTATTTATGAGAATTAGTGTGTTAATTAACAATGAGGAGTGTTGTATTTATAGTTGAAATTAGGGCAACAAATCATATTAGGGTTGGGCTCTAAGCCTGGCCCAAAAACTGAGGTGCAGTGGGCCAGTCTAACTCGGCCCACTGCCGGGTCGGTGCCGCGGCGCCTTACGTAAATTTATGTTTCCCGTTTTCGTTTCATAAATATATTCAGCACATTAAATCCAATCTAATTTTAATTTAATTAAATAATTCTCATCTAATAGAAATTATCCCATAGTTATTATCAATTTAAATATCTCGATCACAAATCAAATATTTGATACTTTCTCCATACACCCTTAGATCGAAGAGACAATCGACATAGTGTGACCCTATAGGGCTTCATATATCGATACTAATCCAATTAAGGTCCATACGGAACTCCTAGACTGCGTCGTACGACGAACTCAATATATGAAGTACATTTACATGAATCCAGCAAACATAACCTTTATGTGAGATGATAAATTCCTTTCATTAACGACACACTCGATCAAGCTTAGGATTTGTCATGTGTCTATCCAAATGACTTGATCACTTTATCTCATCTATATTAGTCGACAACTAGATCATATTCTAAATATGTCTTTTGCATTGGCCAATGACTTGGTCGACCTAATAACACTGAGAAGTTGAGTGTTGTCTCGAATATCCAATCGAGGAATGAATCTTATTCTTGGCTCAACTACCACCTTAATTTACATTATAATGCACCCAACACAAGTCGTATCTTATCCTATAAGGAGTTTAAGCTTAGGACAGGGTCAAAGTACATTACTCTGTAAACAATGTGCATATTGACCTCAAGTCAAAGGACTTTCATCTCACACACGCTGATAACACTTTAGACATGTATAACAAATAGTTTATCAGCAGGGTATACCAATACTTTCCAAAAGTATCCATGTGTCCATCACTTGTAACCATTACTAGTAGCAGGTGAGGCATACTACATTCTCTAAGAATGTGAAGCAAACCACATGTCGACTTATAACATATCATCGATATCTCATTCTCGATGATCATTAGTCGAGGCTATTTCAAAGTTACGCTTTATCATCAATATCTCACTCTATTAATGACAACGTAAGCTCAAGGGATGCACATTAATGAATAATTACAAACAATCAAATAATTATTCAATAATTGCAAATGCCATAAATATTAATCTTATTAATAATACGAATGTGTTCAAGTACATTTGTCCCTAATAATGATTGTCTCTAGGACATACATACTTTCATGTTATAGGTGATAACATAAACTCAGCATTTCTTGATTTCTTTGATAGACACCAGATGCATAAGCTAGTGAATTACACAAGTGTTGTATTAATACCGAAAGTCATCAATCCCTCCACAGTCAAGGAGTTTAGGCCTATCTCTTGTTACACTGTGTTGTACAAGATTGTGTCTAGAGTGATCACTCACAGACTCAAAGAGGTATGGAGCAGTTGGAAGATAATAGTCAGGCAGGTTTTGTACCAGAAAGGGTAATCTCAGACAACATAATCTTGAGCCATGAATTGGTCAAAGATTACAATAGGAAAGGTATCTACCTCAGGTGCATGATGAAGATTGACATGCAGAAGGCATATGATTTCATAGAGAGTGGTTGTTTTTGGAGCAGATTCTATCCAATTTTCTAGACATGTTCATCAAGTGGATATGGCTTATAGTACCACGATATCTTATTCCTTAACTATCAATGACAAGTCATCTAAGTCTTTTCCAGCTAAAAACGATCTTATACAAATACATCCTATGTCCTCATACTTGTTTGTTTTAGTAACGGAATACCTCACTAAAATGCTGAGTTAAAGAATGATTCCCAATTCAAGTTTCATCCAAAGTGCTCAAAACTGAATATTGTCCAATTAGCTTATGGTGATGATCTCCTTCTATTCTGTAGAGGAGATGTAGTTTCTGTGAAGAAGGTATATGACTGCTTCCTTAATTTTCAAATATATATATAGCAGATGGAGTACAATAAGAGATTTTGGACTTCTTGAGATTTTCTAAGGGTGCTTTACCTTTCAGATACATAGGAGTTCCTCTTAACACAAAGAGGATATCAAAAATGTAATGTCAATCTTTATTGGACAAAATGCTTGGTCAAATCACTAACTAGATTTTCAAATATTTATCTTATGCAGGCAGGATCAATTGATCAAGGCTGTCTTGTTCTCTGTCCAACTTTTTATTTTATCTTAAGAATTGTGATTGAGATAGATGCTATTTGTAGAAGATTTTTGTAGACATGAGGAGTTGAACCGTCAAGGAAAGTACTAGTAGTTTGGGAGAAGCTATGTGAACCCAAGGCTGTTGGTGGTCTGAATCTTCTAAGTGTTGTCACTTGGAACAGAGTTGTTATTTGTAAGATGGTGTGGAATATGAGTTGTAAAATAAAAACGCTACGAGTAAAGTAGGTGCACACCTACTATGGTAAAAGACAACCCATATGGTGCCTAAACAAACTTCTTTGATACTCCAAAAAGTCTCTAAGACAAAGAAGCTCTTCTAGGAGGCTGGAATAGATGCTGGACAGTTGAGTGATATGCCTAAGTTTTATATCAAAGATATGTACATCAAAATGAGGGAAGTATACCAGAAAGTATCATGGAGAAGGTTTTGTACAACAACCAAGGAGCTCCTAAGTGAAAGTTTATCATGTTTCCAGTGCTTCATGGAAGGCTCTATACAAGAGAAAAATTGAGTAGTTGGCGCATTACTGAAGTACTGGGTTGCCCATTGTGTGGCACACACAATAAAAGTGTGGATCACTAATTCTTTGTTTGTGAGTGGTTTGCTTAGGTGTGGGACAAACTGTTACAATAGGAAAGCTATCAAAGGACTGCATTACCATGACATAAAGAGAGGAGTTGTGCAAAACAACATGCTAAAGGAAGATCATCTACTGCAAAAATGTGCTGCTAGTCTATACTTCATCTGGCAGAAAAGGAATAGAAGAATTTTTCAACAAGTACAAAGGAATTCAGAAATGATGTTGAGGTTGATCATACAAGAGGCAAACCATAGAGGTCACATGATCTCAAATCTAGCAATGAAACTTGCATGAGCTAAACTATTATTCCTAGAGGCTACATGCTTTATATCTATAAAAGCATCACTCCGTTTTGATTATAAGTGATGCTTTTACTTTTTATTTTGATTACAAAATAAGTGTTGTTCTACAAATCAAGAAAGCATTGATTTTTTCTTTTAATTTTACTTTTGTTAAGATAAATGAAGATTTAATAGCGAAAAAATTATAAAAAAGCTGTTTTTTTCAAAATATTTGATTAAGAATAAATTAGTAAAAACATTTTTTACTTTTTAAGAGAGAGTAAAAAGTATGATGCAAAGGGTGTATTTATTTAGCAAACTTTAAAGGCAAATTTGATGGTAGTACTTTTTCCGGGGGGGAAATGTGTGCACATTATCTCAAGAAGTAACAGAAAAAAGGAGATAAATCATCGTAGGTTAATTATTTTACAGTGCCGCCGAAATTGTGGTCGGGCTCCGGTTATCTATCTCCTTGGGAGCTTCAGTTTGAACAAACTACTATGATATATCCAGCTCGATCTTAGATTAATCAACGTTAAAGCATCAATGATGTTGCTAACAATCAGACGAGCGAGACAGAAATCAAGAACCCTCAAGAATATCCATTTGTTGTATCTATTTTACTCAACCAATACTCCTCCAATTGCCACCACAAAGGCAATCCCTGCATACCCTTTTGTTTCTTCTAATGTTTTATCAACTTCAAGAATCGACGAATTGCACCCCAAAGATGTTGTTTTATCATTTAATGAGTGGTTTATGAGTAGAAAAAACCCGGGTTTTGATCGGATCTTTGAGATATTACGTACCCAAGATGATATTACAGCTGATATAGCTATGTCTAGATTCAATCTTAGACTTTCGGAGATGTTGGTTCTTGATGTTTTAAACTATGAGAAAAATAAGGATGTTTTGTCTTGTTTGAAGTTCTTTGATTGGGCGGGTCGACAACCGGGTTTTCATCATACCCGTGCTACTTTTAATGCCATTTTCAAGATTTTGTCGAAAGCAAAGTTGATGTCTTTGATGGTTGAGTTCTTGGATAAGTATATGAAGCAAAGGTATTTCCATAAAGCTAGGTTTTATAATACTTTGGTGATTGGGTATGCTGTGGCGGGGAAACCCGAGCTTGCACTCCAACTGTTTGGTAGAATGCGATTTCAGGGTGTTGATTTGGATGCATTTGCTTATAATGTGTTACTTAATGCATTGTTGGAGGATGGTTTTTATGATGGGTTTGAGATGGTATTGAAACAGATTAAATTTCGAGGTTTTGAGGATGCGATAACGCATGCTATATTCGTTAAGAGTCTTTGTCAGCAAACGGAGCTGGATCGAGCTGAGGAGTATCTTAGAGGGTTGTTGAGAATTGGAGGGGTAGGGTTGAGTGGGATTGTGGTGGCTAATCTTGTGGATGCTTTGTGTAAAAATAAGGAGTTTACGAGAGCTGCAAGTTTGGTGCAGGATTTTAGGGAGTCTGGTTTGGTTCCGATGGAACAGGCGTATAGTGTGTGGATTAAGGACCTTACTCAGGCCGGGGAGCTAAGTGAGGCAGTAGAATTTTTGAAAGGCAAGAATCTGGTTGATGGGTATGTTCCTGATGTTTTTCGCTATAATAGCTTAGTGTGTAGGCTTTTAAGAGAAAACAGGCTAGAGGAGGTTTATGACTTGTTGATGGACATGAAGGAACAAGATATAATACCTGATGATGTCACCATGAATGTAACTTTGTGCTTCTTCTGCAAGGTGGGGATGGCAGATGTTGCCCTCGAGTTGTATGACTCGAGAGCGGAATTCGGCCTCTCCGTAAGTAGT
The DNA here is from genome assembly GCA_029783415.1 of Anisodus acutangulus. NCBI lineage: Eukaryota > Viridiplantae > Streptophyta > Magnoliopsida > Solanales > Solanaceae > Anisodus > Anisodus acutangulus. The sequence goes on along the minus strand of CM056502.1, from coordinate 13,884,738 downwards.
ATGACCTATAACTATCTTATAAATACTCTATTAGGTGATGCAAGTGTCGATGAAGCATATCTCGTGTTGAAGAATGCCATTCAACAAGGTTATTTCCCTGGTAGAAGGACATTTTCAATTATTGCTGATGCTCTTTGCCGAGAGGGGAAACTTGATAGAGTGAAAGAGTTGGTTCTTGCTTCTCTAGACCGCAATCGCATGCCCAGTGACTCAATGTATAACAAGTTCATTTCAGCCTTATGTAGGGCCAACAGGGTGGAAGATGGATACTTGGTACACGGAGAGCTCAGCAGATTGGATAAGGTTACTAGCAGGAGTGCTTATTTTGACTTGATTAGTGGCTTTAACAAGTCAAGTAGGGGAGATATTGCCGCAAGATTGTTAATAGGAATGCAAGAAAAAGGGCATAGTCCAGACCGGAGATTGTACAGGGCAGTTATTTGTTGTTTATGTCAAATGGAGGATCCAGAGAAGCTATTTTACAGTTTATTGGAGGTTCAGTTGTCCCGGCATGAACCTAGCTGCTTTGTTTATAATTACTTCATTGATGGAGCTGGTCATGCTGGAAAACCTGAGATGGCCAGAGATGTATATGAAATAATGACGAGAAATGGTATCACACCAAATTTGCAGTCTGACATTTTAATGTTGCAAAGTTACTTAAAAGCAGGGAAAATTGCTGATGCGTTAAATTACTTTCGTGACTTGTCCAATAGAAGAAATCTAGGAAGAAAACTATGGAACACCATGATTGTTGGTCTTTGTAAAGCTAACAAGCCCGATAATGCATGGAACATGTTCTGGGAGATGAGGTCAACTCATTTGAGGCCACGTATGGAATGTTACGAGGAACTTGTTAAATTGCTTTGCGCACGGAGAGATTATTATAAGGCTATTTGTCTGGTCGAAGACTTGATGCAAGTTGGTCGTCGGGTTTCATCCGTCATTGGCAATGTACTTTTGTTACACTCCTTACAAACTCAAAGAGTCTTTAGTGCTTGGATGCACTCAAGAGACTTGCGCAATACGAAGGATCAAAGCTTAGCACTAGGCAATCTGATCAAGACTTTCTCTGGTGGTAGTAATCTGGACAGTGATATTTCGCAAATTGAAGAACTGATTCGACAATGTTTTCCTCTTGATATCTACACTTGCAATTTGTTGTTGAGAAAACTAAGCATAAGCGAAATGGATCTTGCTTGCAATTACTTTGAGAGATTGTGCAAGAAAGGATATGAGCCAAATAGATGGACTTACGATATATTAGTTCACGGTTTCATAAAATATGGCCGGCCTTCTGAGGCTAGAAGATGGATGGATGAAATGTTCAGTAAAGGTTTTGATCTGACAGAGGCTACAAAGGCATTTGTTTAAACTATCTGTGAATCTCAGTCTAGATGGAATGGGGTTCCTCATTCAGGTATTAGAATGCAACATTGTTTGATATTTACTTTGTTGGGTTCCTCTCGTAAGGAGAGTAAACTTCAGCTTCTTTTAATTTTTTCCCACAAAAATTATAAAAGAATTCTGGTTGTTTTACATCTTTCAAAATCCAACTCCTATGATTAGTAAAGACAATAAAAGTAATCTAGGATCTTAAGTTGACTTCTTACGCCTTCTAACGTTGTGCGGACACCTGATCTGAGTTAGTATGATTCTATGATCTCATAAGCACAGGTTTACATGGATTCTTTAGTGATATACGTTTTTAGTAGGTACATTTTTCGCTTCAGATAAGTTCTATTGTTACTACTTTTCGAAGTAGAAGCTGTGTTATATTGTAAGTGGTCAGCATTAAGTGAAAAAGCTACTTGAGTTAATTCACGAAATAAGCAGGAGGGACATAGCAATGACCAGGATATTTTGTTTACTTCAGGCGATATCTCTCTGTTATGGAAGTGTTGCCTATAAAAGCAAAATCTGATTTCTCTGCAAATGTTAGCTAGATGGAGAAAACGTTCTAAAACTTTTATAATTATGTGTGTTGTATAAAAAAGTTTTATTTTAAACCATGCAAAATCTTATTTTATTTAAGGCATCTTCAACGTATTTCATATCCATTGTAACATTCATTTATAAAGGCTTGTATTATTTTACTTAAGTTTAGAAGTTGTTACTTCACTGGACGGAATTTAGGGGTGTGTTAGTAGAAGGGGGGAAATTGAGGAAATTAATTAGGCAACCAAATGCAAGCTTGCCTTTTCCAATTTTCTTCTGGGGTTTAATGATTTTGTTGCATTTCATGTAATATCATATTGGACGAATTTCGTCTGTTAAAGATCTTTCTCTGCCCTTTACTTTCTTATTTTATATATTCACATTACCTTTGTATCTGACGTTGACATTCTGCATCTTAGGTTGAATTTTCTTGGCTGTGATTACTGATGTGGCCGTCTGTAAATAAGCTGGTGGCACATGAAACCTAAATTGAAATATTAGTGCATTTGAAGATGGAGTACTGTAGGTTTTGATGATTCCTACAGGGATATGGGGCCGGGCCGGAAAATTTCTCTGGATTTATTGCATGAGTCAGTGAAGTAGCCATTATAAGGGATGCTATGTTCTGTGCTCTGAATGAATCTTAAAGGTAGAGAAGCGGTAGCATGAACGTGGAGAAAAGCCTCAACAGTGTGATTGCCAACTGATTAACAAGCTTACCTGCTTCAGGTTTGAAACCACTTATTTGAGATGATTTAAGAAATACTTTTACCATTTTTTAGATTTGAGGTGATTTTCATCTTGTAGAATTCGGACTGTATATGAGCTGTTCTAATATCTTTGGCATGTTGTGGAATCTAGCTGGAACTTTGACTATTCTATTTGATAATTTCGTAAAACTAAGTTTCATGAACTTTTGTGCACCAACGATGTAAGTTATTATATAAGGTGTAAGGTTTTGTTATTATATAAGGTGTAAGGTTTTGTTATTATATAAGGTGTAAGGTTTTGTCGTATATTCTTTATCTGTCGCTCATATCTTTCTAAATGCATCTATTTCCAAAGTATGGTTGGGTATTGTTGTTATCTCCAACTCAGATTTTTGATTGCTACTAGAACTTGAAAAGTTTCAGAATAGCAATAATTAATATTCCCTATGTCCCCCAATTTGTACTGGACACAAAGTTTAAGAATGAAAAGAAGTTTTTTTCACAATTAATTAGATGTGGATAATATACCAAAAGTACTTTCATACCCAATAATTTGTCTTCGTAACCAGTAGACCTATGGCAAGCATGGCAATCGCAAAATTGGAACAAAGTTAACTGGTTTCTAACAGAAAGGGAAAAAAGGAAATAGTGCCAAACAAATTGGGATAGAGGGAGTAATTATATATAAAAAAAAAAATCACATTCTTGATAAAGAAAATAGTGAGAGTTATCGTAATGATAATAGTTATCATAATTATTTATTGTTGTAGTGAAGTGCATGTTTAAGAATTTAACATGTGATTATGCATCATACATGGTTATCATCATCATTATTGTTGTCTTTCCAGAGGTTCTGCATAAGTGCACAATTAAGAACCTTTGAGTGTGGTACACATCATTCCTGCACTCTGATTGTGCTTATCATCTCTCGCCTTCAAGAAGTGATGTCATCTTTCAACTGCTTAGCAGTTTATATCGTTGGACTTTGAGCTGCTTTGCAGGCCATCCTTACCGATTACCAAGTTCCCTCCACCTCTACAGGCTAGCAGTATGAGTATGACAACTATTTGGGCCAATATCGGCAATAAAGGCCTTCACGAAGTGGATGAATCACAAATATGATCCTGTTCTTCTGCTGCTTCTGATACAAAATAAACTTTCTCTCAGTCATGTGGTGATCAGACTTTTTCCAAACCTATAAAGATACTTCCCTACACGAGATGGTCCAAAAGTTAGTGAAGTCCTTGAGAAGAACTGATATAGTTTTTCACTTTATATTGGTAGACAGTTCTTGCTAGTTTGTAAAGCTTGTAAGATTCTTAATAGGAGTTCTTCAGGCACCATCAAACATAATGGTTAAAAGATGATATTTTGTTATATATTGTTGCAGAATCCTTTAAAAGCTTCACTGTCTATTATCAAGATAGCTGCTTGTGCAAAGGGTAAGGCAGTTGCTTATGTAGTGATTGATTAGTATGTTCTATAGAATGTTAAGCACTGATTGAAGCAAAACACTGATGCTTATGTAGTGATTGATTGATTATTGATTAGTATGGTCTGTAGAATGTTAAGCACTGATTGAAGCAAAACACTGATGCTCAAATTTTAGTTTATTGGTCCGTCGATAAAACTAGAGGTCTGTGAGTTATGTAGAATCCTGTTTTATAGTTTGAACTATGAGTGGAATTGCTATTCTCGAGATTAGTATGTTGTGAAGAAATCTTAAGAAGTTATTTCTTTTGAAAGAAAACAGTCTTGCCTTTTATTTAGCTTCTATTCAAAAGAAATCCCCATATTCTCTGACAATTTATTTCTCTGTTTGTATCAAATAATCTTTATATTTACCTTTGCTGCCTTAGTTCTTGCCATCAGTTATTGATGTAAGGATCACATGTTAGTTCTTTGACCGAATTTAGACATTATGAGCAATAACATGTACAGTATGTCCTAAAAGCTTTCCCATGGAAAGGAAAGCTTGACCATGTTTATTCTGCAATTTGGTGGGTAATAGTAGCAGAGACAATTACAAGTTGGAGGATGAGCAACTGGATGCTATAGAAGAAAGACAGAAAAATCGCCACCTAAGTATTTTTTTTTGTGGCTAATATGGGGAGAGACCTGCTGAAATCTTCAAAGAGTTGATAATTGAGTATCAAAAGTCAAATTTCTCTCTTATTTCATTTGTCTTTGGTGTGAAGAGAAAATATTAATTGCATGCTATTCTTCTTTTTCTATTATCAGTTATTATATGCTATTCTTTTGCTCCAGACTTTTCAGAAGGCCCCGATGATAGCCAAGCTTCTGCTAGGTGCCCCGAGAAAGGAGAGAGAACCCAGAAATCTGGAAAGACAACTGCTCTACTTCTAGCCATTTCACCTTTTCTTGAGGTAGTCACAACTTTATAGCAATGTGGAAGGTGCCTTGCTACATGTATAAGTCACTTGACAAAAGGCACTAGTGTATTGCTATTAAACAACAACATACCTAGTGTAATTCCACAAAGTGGGCTCTGGGAAGGATAGTGTACGCATACCTTACCCCTAACTTGGAACCCTCAACTCAAGGAAAAACAGTTCAAAGCAGTTCGGAGTGTATTACTATTAGTTTCAGCTATTTTTTACATCTTGCAGGTCATCATCAGCTTCATGTCAAGGAGCCAAATGAAATTAGGGTTGCTGCTCCTAGTAGTTTCTGACCGTGCTTCGTTCCTGGAACAGTCATTTGTTGCTAAGGCCTTTCATTCTTTTTCTGCGGCTAATTAGCCTGTGGAAGCTTGACACACGTCTTCCATGTTGACCTTTATTTTGATGAACTACTCTACTACTAGGAGTATTTCCTTGTTATGAAAAAGATGAGATAATTTGATGTCTCTTCTGACATATAGAAGACTGACTATTTATTGCATCAGATTGGATAGTTCTTTGTGCTTTTGGGTCTGGGAATCTCACTTCTTCCATGAAGATCTATCAGGGATGACTTGCAACTGAGAGCTGACTTATTCTTGTCCTGGCTTGTATGGTTAATAGGTTAGGCTTATTGTACTTTTAACATTAGAAGTAGTTCATTGTTTGTCAGTACTACCTGAGATTATGTTTCGTCATTTTCAAAATGCATTACAGTGAGAAATTTTATTTAGGTGAAGAAATGTAATTTCTTTGAGTGGAGAGATGATCCTATTAATCAAAGATCCAAGTTCATTATTCACAAATTAGTGAAAAAAATGGAAGAAGATTTTACTTTGAAAAAGAAAATGAAAGAAGAACATGCTTTGAAGAAGAAAATGAAAGAAGAATTTGCTATTGAAGGAGGGTCTTCTTGCATTGAAGCCGCAATGGGCATGGAAGGAGAGATTGGTTGCATTGATAGCGAAATTGTCGAGGCAATACAAAATTCTTGTGATAATGAGAAGGCCATCGATAATGAGATTAAACAGCTTGAGAATGCCATTAACAATGAAGAGATGAAGGTGATGGAGATTAAAAAGCTTGAGAATAAGGTGGGAAAAAAAAGGAGGGCAGCTGCTTTAGTATTGAGAATGTGTTCATTTTGTGTATGTTGTTGTGTGGTGTTATTTGGTTTAATAGGTTATGACAACTTGAAAACTTGAAAGTGTTATCAAGGTCAATTGTCATATTAGGACTTATTGTATGTTTTTCACATTTATGTTTTATGTTGAAGAACTTTAATGTCAAGGAGGTTCAATTGAAAATTTATTGTCATTCACTTTAGGAATTGTTGGGACACAACAATTATATATAGCAACTGTCCATACTATATAACGTAAAACAAACTATTGAAACACGAACATAAATCAATACTTAATATATAGCAACTGCCCAAATTTTTACACAAAATCAGTTGCAACTTAGTGATGCAAGTTGCACCATTTCCACAATCAAGTACTTCAAAGTCATTAAACACTAATACATTCAAAGTCTTTAATACTAATACAATCAAAGTCAAGGTTATGTAGTTTGAAATCCCAAAAACATCTTAAATCATGTCAGCATCAATTACAAAATACTAAACTGCTACAAGTCTTTTTCACTTCCATGGTTCCTTACCTTTCTAGTCGTGGTCTTGTTCATTTTTTCTCTTCTAATCCCTTCACGTATGCTTCTTGTGTAGCATGGTTTGCCCTTATACCTTATTCCAGTTCTTGTCTTGTGACCAAGATCTCTTGTAACTTTTACAGATCTTACAGGCAATCTTGTAGGCTATTTTCCGCCTAAATTCAACACTCTACTAGAAGGCATGCCGTGATGCATTAAAAAATTAAAAATTGGCATATTGTTTCAATTCGCATACCAATGGTATTGTAAGCAACCTATTACACTTTCGTTGAGAGATGTATAACCATTTTTAGCAACAAACATTCCCATGCCAACTGTCTTAGATCTTTTATTATGGTAAGTAGAGGGACCCTCTGTTTCTCTTCTTCTTGGTACAACAGCAAGGGCAGGACTACTTGCCTTTCTTCGTGTTCCAGCAAAAGCACTAGAAGTAGGAGTAGCAGCAACTTCTGGTTCCTTTCTTGATCTTCCTCTTGATCTTGGAGTAGCAGGAACTGTAAGTTCCTTTCTTGGCCTTCCTCTAGGTCTTGGAGGAGCCTTAGGAGCACTTGTTTTCTTTCTTGGCCTACCCCTTGGTTTTGGAGGAGTTTCAGGTACAACTGATTCTTTTCTTGGTCTTCCCCTTGGCCTTGTAGCAGTACTTGGTCCAGCAACTTGTCCAGTGGTTGATGCAACAGTACTTGATCCAGCAGCAGCAGTGATTTGAGATACGGCAGTACTTATTCCGACAACTCTAGTGGTGGTTGATGCAGCTGTATTTCTTGTTGCATTCTACAAGATAAATGCAAAGTAAGTAAAATTCAAATAGTGCAAAAATACAACAGTTTAATGGACTAATAGTCATACCTTATGACAACTTCTTTTATTGTGGTTTTTACCTCCACAATTGCCCCAAGTCATCTGCATGCCTGTTTTTGACAGTTTTCTTGATTTTCTAGTTTCATTGGCCTCTTTTCTTCTGGCTTTTGGGGGTCTGCCTGGCATTGGTTTGATAATTGATGGTGCAATGGAAGGGTTACTAGACTGAGGCCACATTGCCATATTTGTCATTGGTTGAAGAAAATAATAGTAGGTTTTCAACCAATTCTCTTTGTTGTAGTAGCCATGAACATAGTCAATAGATTCATACTTCTTGTACAACATGGCACAGATGGCATGTGGACATGATACTTCCTTGAGTTTCCATGCCCGGCAACTACATGTCTCATTGACAATATCAACAATGTAGTGATATGGACCATCACTAATCCCAAACTCATACTCTTATTAAACTTAATATTACAGTTTATTTTTCCATATTTTCTTCCAGCACCCTTAAGGCCATTGGAGATATTCTTATCACCCAAGTATTTGCAAAAGATCTCATCACACCTATCTTAGTCATTACCTTCACCCTAATCTCTTCTAGCATGGTTATGATGGTCTTGTGTCTTGCAGCCAAGATTCAAGTATTAAAGCTCTCAACCATATTATTATCAATTATATCACACTTAATTTCTATGTTGAACTATACCTTGCAGAAGGTGTTTTCCTTATAGTAGAGTAAATCTTCTACAATTCTCTCACCACCAAGCAGTTTCAATTTGTCCAGATTTTGCCTAAGATCTGCCTCAAATATGTTTCTTGCACATCTACAGAAAAGCATCCTCTTTTCAAGGCCTCCCCACTCTTTTGACCAGTTTGCAAGGATGTGTCTAGCATATTGCCCTTGCTCCACTTCTGATAGTAGATCTTTTGTGGTGGCAAGAAGCCCCTGTAAAATCATGTTTAATAATAAATAAAATAAGCAAAGTGTAACAATAAATAAAAATAACATAATCAAAACAAATGAAAAGTTTAATACATCTGCATATTTGAAATCATTGTGTAACCAGTGCCATCCCCTAAGTTCAAGTCTTCAATCAATAGTTTCATAAACCAAGTCTATGTAGTTTTGTTCTCATACTACACAACAACCCAAGCATTTGGCAACATATAGTTGTTACCATCCTTAGCCACAGTAACTAGCAACTGTTCTTTGCTACAACCTTTCACACAGCCATCTAGACCAATACACCTTCCACAACCAGCTAGAAATGACTTTCTCAAGGCATCAAAACATATGTAGAAACCTAGGAAGCAAGGCCTACCAACTTCAGCAAATTCAGTTGTAGAAACGTTTACCACACAAGTACTTCCAGGAACTGTTCTCAATACTTCATCCCTATAATCAAGTATTCTTTCAAACTCTTTGACATGATCACCTATGATTTCAAGTAAAACTTTAGCTCTAGCTCTCCTAACAGTGTTCTTCCCCACATGTACACCAAGCTCCTTTCTAATTGCTTGTTGAAGTTTGACAACTCTAATGTTTGGTTGTTCAGTTTTTCTATCTTTGTAGTGGCTGGCCAAGAATTTAGAGTTGCACATGTAGTTTCTAGTGGTCTGAACATTTCTCTATTTAGGATGGTAAGTTTTGATCTGGAAATTCTTGACTGTGTTATCAAGTTTTGCATATATCAGTCCAAGACACCCTTCCCTACATGTCACCCTAACCCTTGTAGGTTCATTTACATACTTGTCTAACTGAATCTTCTTCTGAATTGAATACCTAGTTACAACATCTCTGAATTCATTCACTCTTAAAAATCATACCAAGCTGCCACACAACCTTCTTACATGAAGGATCAAACTTTATGTACTTACTTTCCCTTCTTGGTGCTAATGTTACCCCCTCCTACCCATTATCTTCATATGTTTCACAACTATATGCTTTAGAACTATAGTAAAATGGCTCATCACCACCAACCTTTCTTCCAAACCTCTATTATTAGGTTCTGTTTTATCAAAGCCTATATCATGTTCAACTTCACCTAAAGGTACATCATCAGGGTTTGGTGGTATTCTCTCTCTTGTAAGCCCTTATTTCAGCCCTAAAGGTTCTAACTTGTTCATGTACATCAGGGTCATCAAATACAGCCACGTAGTCAGATTCTACTTTAGATTCAGAGCTAGAATCTATTGAGTCAGATCCCTCTTCAACATGGTCACTACTTACTGGATCTGCAGTTTCACCAGCTGCAGTTTGAGGATGTGAAATTTCAGGAGCTACAATTTGTAGGGTTGAAGAATTAGTGGGTGGAAATTGAGAAGGTGAAGTATTAGTTTGTGGAGTTTGAAGTGGTGTAGTTTCAAGTTTCAACTGGAGTCTCATTAAGGTTGTTTGAGAAGCATTTGGTTCACATTGGATACCCTCATCCCCTTTATTAAAAGCATCACATGTTTCTTAGTTGTTGGGAGCACTATATTCCAATTCAAGTGGGGCACATGTGGTTCATCTACCATGTGGCAGCCATACACTTTCACTATGTCCCCATTTTCAAAAGTTTGAGAAAGTCAGTAAGGATATCTACAGGAATGTCACTATGAGGGGGCTTCACCTTAAATGCACAACTAGGGCTATATCATAATTCCTTTATGTAGTCCCTAAGCTCAAAATAAGATAGTCTATCCACATCAACATCTAAAACTTCAGTATATTCACCACCCATATATTTTGGTACACCACTACTAAGATAAAAAATTCCACCATTAAACCATCTCAAAGTCATCAAAATAAAGTCACTCATACCTGAAAATTACAAGCAAGCCTTAATTTACTAAAATCGCATAAGCAAGTTCAAAGGGAGATATGATTTTTATAACAGAAATCACAGCAATACGTATGAATAATGAACATACTAAAACATACCCCTAAATTTATCATGTGTTTAATCCTTAATTTAACCTCAATTCTGATGAAAACCCCTAATTTAACCACAAGCCCTAATTTACAAATAAACCGACTCAAAACCCTAGAATGCAAACAAATAAGTTTATGTGTTAAATCGTATTATATTTACACTATATTAGTCGAGAAATTAAACCCTAACCTGCAAATGTCGACTATGATGATTAATGATGTAGCGCCGACGAACTGCTAAAATGTACCCAAAATCAAACCAAACAAATGCCAAGAATCGATTATTTACGAGATTTAGTGAATAAAAAGGTTAAATTTTCATGGGTCACTGTAAAATGGATGTATGATCGAAGGAAGATAGATGGGTGTGTGAGGGTGTTTTTGGGAGAAGGTTTGTGGTGGGTATGGTGTAAATGAACAAATAGGGGGCTTTTTGGCTTTTTACTAAGCGCGTGTGTCGCACTTAACTAAAAAAAAATCGGAGTCACTTAATAATTGCCTCTAAAACACATTAAAAATATGTCCACGGAGTAATAAGCCCCCGTAAAGGTTGAATATGTAATAAATAATCCGGCCAAACGTTAGGGTGCATTTTTAGCTATTTTCCCTATTAATCTTTCTTTGACTTTACTTACATAGTACATTAGTTATTGTATTTTCAATTGTTTGCTCAATCGTGTCAAAATGGGATGGAAGGTGTATAATGGAAACTTTCGAAACAGTGAATTAGTAGCATCTTATGAAAGAAGGGATTCAATTCCAGGAAAGCACCAATATATGCTCTTTCCACACATCATAAGTTTAAACTTCTCAGTTTCATTCTGTATTAGTTCCTTCTATATGGTTTAATTATTTTTACTTCCTTTTTTATTCATTTGTCATGCGGTAAGTGCATCAGCAACATGTAAATTCAGAGATCAACACCCTCTTAACACAAACAAGTAGGAAAAACACTGCCATATGAATTAGACAGTTATGTTTCTGCAATCTCTCAAGCTCAATACCTCTAGGCATTAGGAATTTTAGACGTTCTTTTGTTTTTTAATTGTAGAGAAATTTGTTTAGAATTTTGAACTTCTATATCATGAGAACACTCGTACCAAGCTCACCAACATCTACACTGCAGAAAATGATAGATGAGAGAAAGGTAAGAAATAGTTTTCCACATAAAAGCCAAGTATTAAATCGGTTCTTCAAGGCTTGTCAACTAAAATCAAAGTGGGAAGGCTATTCAAAGATTAGTCATCAAATGAAAGCATCCTCCAAAAAGAATGTAAGTTACAGACGGATCAAGAGAAGATCCAAAATTCATAAGCACATGATGAGCGTTCATTACATATCCTAATTTGCCAGCATGCTCAAGTAAGATACAAGTTAAATAAACAAATGAAGAAAGTATCTACAACTAATTATGACTAGCACTGGCATTCAATAAAATTGTGCTGATATACAAGGATTTGTTTTGCCAAGAATCTTGCAGTCAGATTTTTGAAGAATCAAAAGCCTATTGAAATCTCATCCTCTTCTCTAAATTCTTTTCACCTCTATCTGATGATTGCCTCTTTGATGCAGATGCAAGGTTTTCCTTTGCCTTTCCGCTGTTGATAAACTGAGAGAAAGACAGGATGGGTGGTAACTTTGGACTTGCGGATCCATGTAGGGATGAGGCTGGTGACCTTATTGGATTTTGTGATCCAACTTTATCATGGACTTTCTCATCACTAACCTTTGCTGGTAAAGGCACCGAAAGATTTGATGATCCTGGGGTGCAGTTGGCTATGGATGTTACATTCTCAGGAGAAGCAGGATTAGAACTGCTGAGCTTATTCACTAATTCCATAGGACCCGCTGTAGAAAGCCACCTAGCTGTACTTGCCATTTGTGATAAATAGAAAGACTTCCCACTTTTGCCATACTTCTTATAACATTCATTTTCAAGGAAAACTACAGATTTATCAATGTCAATCCTGCAAAAGGTGACGAGAGAGCAGAGTTTTACATGAGAAGAAACCCTTCTAGCTACAAATTCTGAAAGATAATACAGAGCAATTGCATACCTTGAATCACTGACCATCTGCTGGTTTTGCTTTATTGCATTCAGCAATCTCTGCTTGCCTGCTTCCCTGAGTGTTTCAGGTATGGCATTCTTGTCAAGTTTATCGACCTATTAGAGGCAAAATAAAATGTTAGGCCATGCAGATAAATGTTAGTTACGCCACATTAGGTTGGGTTTAAAGAGTTAGCGTGGAAGTGGAAGAGGAGGGTTATGGGCTATTTTCCTCATTTGATAAATAAGTTAAACTAGAGAGCCTGATATATCCTCATACCAAAATATCCAGAGAAAATTATTAATATTCCACCTAAGAGGAGTAAACTAATGACACTCTCATCTTTACCCTTCTCCTTCCCTTAGTCGAATAAAATTCTTTTTTTATGACAGTGGTGTTCGGCCAGCTCGCGCACAAATGACTATTCATAGTGGAAGAAACATATTAAGCAGATAGAAATTAACAACAAGGGCAGACGAGCTCACAAGCATCTCACAATCTAGATCTTCTACTTTATAAAAGGTTTAACAGATTTAGAGATTGTACCACCTAGGGGACTGCACGAAGGAGCAGTCGGATTGACCGCATATTTCAGTTTTTTCATCATGACTTCAGACCATCATGTTCAAGAGGATGGAACCTTAGATTTATTTCCGTTTGCCTTAGCTGAGATCCAATGGATGATGACAAAGAACACTAGGTGGTGGAGAATGGCCCCAACATACATATGGTGGACTGGGTGGAAAGAAAGGAATAATAGATGCTTTGAGAATAAAAGTAGTTGCATACAAAAAATTAAGCTGAACTATTTTGTCTTTTCAATTCTAGTGTAAAAAGAACTGTATAGAAGATGTACAATCACTTGTATACAAAGAATTAAGCTGAACTGTTTTTTGTCTTTTCAATTCTAGTGTAAAAAGAACTGTATAGAAGATGTCCAATCACTTGTAGATTTTTCTGACTCCTTGTAAGACACAAGGTCTCCTGTAATATGTAAAAAATTGATTGTCAGTACTCAGTACCATCTTGGTGCTGATGAATAAATTATCTTACTCAAAAATATACAATTTCTTCCAGTTATAACATTTTTCTTTTTAATTTGGTTTAACGATCTGGTATCCTGAATTCACTGACCTACTAATCCATATTCGCTCCACATAAGGCCACTGAAGATGAAGGGGCTCTCTGTCAGAAATTTCTCCATTCCCTGGCCATGAACCCAGAGACCTCTAGGACGTGTTCCGTCCAAAATGGGAATGGGCTAGGGTTATGAGCTTATAATCTGGTGATCGAGGCGATTCCATGAAGTTCATTCCCCGAATGACCCCTTCTCATCATGATTGCAAGTTCATTCCACACCAATAGGGTTATATATACATTCTCATGATGAGAATGGGTCATTCGGGCATATCTAAATAGATACTATATTTACATATGGATCCCTATATCATTAGATTCCATTTAGGATTAGGAATATGCGTAATCAAGTCTGCTTTTTACACATCTCTATTGGGACCCTATTCACCTCTTTGAGTGAATCGAGAAATAGGTTTAATTGTCCATCTTTTTGATATATATCAGAAATTGCATTATTCGGATAATTCAAATCGAAGCAATTGGATGTCCAACTCCGGGCCTATATGACATGACCGATCAATAGATCCATATTTGTCATATATTCCATACATCACACAAGATAGATATCATATTCATGGAATATGATTCACTTTCAAGATGCCTTGGTGGTGAAATGACATACACCTGGAACTCAAAATCTCATGCTAAAGAGCGTGAGGGTTCGAGTCATCTTCAAGGCATAATATTGAAAATGCTCATTAAATGAGCATTCTCAACAAGAGAGCTGGGATCGAATCAGTATTGATATACCAATTCGATCCGAGCTCTTGAAATTGGACTAAATTCGGCAGCGGATCGCAAAATCTTTGTAATCTTCTCCATCCAATGAATGGGGAGTCAACTTTAAAATCATCCACCCTGCACCCACCCCCCGAGTTATGCTTCAGCAGAAATCACACAAGGGTAGATTGGAAACCTCCGGTAAAATGTTTCCAAGTTCTTTATAAGAGGATGACTCGACTTTGGTGCAATGTGAAATTATAATGCAACCCAGTGTATGAGAAGTTAATTCAATGTGTAAACTAAAAACACCCTGTTATGCAACCAAAATGTATTTTGACAAGAACAGACTTTAAAAGCCACCTGCTTGTCACGGCTTTTGTTCTGATAATAATTCTCTTCTGCACGCTGTAGCAAATCCATTTTATCCTGCAGCCTAAGTTTTGCGGATGTTTTTGATGAAGCGACATTCTTTGCAGCATCCAAAGCATCTAAGTATAAGTAATTCCAACTTAGCCGAGATTGAAAATCAATGAAGGGAAACAACATGACAATAAAACTTCCAAGTGGCTTCAGTGCATGGGACCCTACAACCACAATAATCAATGTACATACCATCAAATTCAGAAATATCTTCTTCTGATCCACTTGCTTCATCATCACGGTTCCAGAATTCTGACAATTGTTCTTCCGCATTGAGACTTGAACCACTGAAACCGATATAGTATTTAAAAAGAAAAATTCCCAAAATGCCTAACAGCTCCACAGTTCCATGAAAAGCTCACAATTTTTATATTTTAAGGCAAATTTGAGGTAAATTCAAACTAGATGTTCACTAGAACATGAAAGAACGTAGTCAAGTGAACAGTTCTTTTATCTCCCTCTACTTTATGCAGCACGTTCTTTGATTTGACTTCATCTGTATTAGATAAGAGGATATAGGAGATAGTGTTATGTATGTATCTTATGGTGCTCTTGGATGACACCATAGACAGGAGGCTTCAAAGTCGATGTTCTAGTTTCCAGTACATATAGCAGTATCCCAGGCTAGTGCATATCCTAAGAGCTATTGAGCAACAGTAAATTAAATCTAGTGACTCGCCCACTAGATGGTCTTTAACAAGTAGAGTTTTATCTTCTACCATGTAAAATGAGATCGTATTCATTATATGTTGTGTTACCTTTCAAAGTTATATATATCCAATCAAATAAGCATCCCATTCTAGCTAGTGTTGGAAGTGTAAGGTGCCTTATTTTCCTGCTATAAATTTCCTGAACCCAATTTGAACTACCAACTTCCATCTCCTACTTATCAACAAAAAAATACCATCCATCTCCTATGTCCTGAAAGATAAGTTTCTGAACCTAGGTTAGCACTCCAACTTATACACATTTCAAAAACATGTAAGAAAATTAGCATTTAGCCCTTAGGTTACTTAATGAAACAACTTACCGTTTCTACAGTATCTTCCTCAGTCCCTACCTTCCCTTACTAATTAGTAATTATAGAGAGAAACCTAGGTTCCTTGGGCCTTTTTACTTTCTCGCTTTCCATTCATTTGTTGGCTTTTCTTATCAAGATGTAAAGATTGAATTGATTCAAGACGCTGGGAAGATTGATTTAATGGGAAAACCCCTGCATACAAAAAGTACAGCATGATATTCTAAGAACATCCAACCATTAAAAGTGATCGGAATGTCATAAATGATCCAAAAATGTAAAAAGAATACAAATAAAAAGGTTCCGTTAATCTCTGCCTAATTATTTTTAATTCCCCGGATACTCTTCTGTTCCTCTTTTCCAAAATTTTCAGATGAGGCCCAAGGAGTTACTTCTCATGCTCTCCTTCTCTTCCTTCTCCTTGTGAACTCGCCCCATATAAGCATCTCTCTGATAGTTGGTAACCTCACCCTTCAATTCCCAACATATTCCACTATGTATATCATAACATGTACACAATTGGGGTATGAACCAATTAGTGGTTAACATTCCCACTTTTTTGACATGAAACACCAACTAATCTAGATGTCCTCAAATTTTCAGTTGTTAGGATGGATTCTTAGGTTGCTGTCCATGGCAAAGAAGAGAATTACTGGTAATCTTTATATTTTCCCACTTGTTTGTGATAAATGATAAATCAAATATCATTCAGTGAATGAGAGCAAGTCGGTTAGCTATAAAAAAGTGAGTTGATACTAGTATGCATTGGACCACCCAAAAGTGTAGCCAGTTATCTGTACAACATGGAAAATCCTCTTGACACTAAAATTACAAGTAAAATAAGAAATATTTTGACTATTATTATTCAAATTATCTACTATGCTTACTCTCCATAATAACCGAAACATACAAAAAGGGCGCAGCCTTCTATAACTTCTTTTTCCCAACATCCAATTTTCTCATCCTCCAACTTGGAATGGTCTCTGCCACTGCTATAGGAAGTGTCCAATTTGCTCATATTTCACACTCTTTCTCAACATCTTAACATTCACAAAGACATGGCACTCGGTATCAAAAGGAAGGGATGATCCGTACAAGTACTCATCTATAAATGACAAGACTTCTTTTGATAAAGTAAAAAAATTATTAACTCCAACTGATAAGCCTTATGCTGCTTCATATACTAACTAACTCTGTGCAGTGGAAGGATAACGGGTCGGTGTCGGCCAGGCCCAATAAAAACCTGATGGGTTGCTCCAATTAAACCACCACCTTAATAAAAAAAATAAACCACTTCTCACATTTAATTTTTTATTTATAGAAACACTGACTGGTATGATAAAACACTCAACTCCAGCAAGCATTTTATGCTACCATTATGTAAAAGGAAAGAGAAAAAACAGAAAGCAAACTGCAACCGCATATCTCCTTTTTACAATAATCTTGGCACATAATGAAGCAATGAGCATTTAGTGAAGATGATAGGAAATGCATTCATATCCCAATTAAAATGGTAATCCATGTTTCGGCAGTACGATGAATGCAAAACAAGATACCTGGTCATATATATTCTTGAAGATCCAGTTCGCTGCCGAAAAGCAGTGGCAGTCTTAAGTTGCTCCAAGTAACTTGCAACTAGATTAGGATGCTTGCACACATCACATGATTTTTCACATAAAGAGGCAGGTACCTACTTTTAAAGACAACATAACCATGAGATGACATAAGCTAGTAAAAATAACATCTAGCAGTTACCATTTGAAAAGGACTATATATACCATCTCTCCAAAGCTCTCAAGTATCAATTTCCTACGACAACCAGACCGTTCACAATACTCAACCATCTGAACGTACATCAGTGGCAAGAAGAATCATGTTAGTTATAATGTATGGAAAAAAAGGGCAGCCCGGTGCACTAAGCTCCAGCTATGCGCAGGGTCCGGGGAAGGGCCGGACCACAAGGGTCTATTGTATGCAGCCTTACCTCACATTTCTACAAGAGGCTGTTTCCACGGCTTGAACCCATGACCTCCTGGTCACATGGCAGCAACTTTACCAGTTATTACGCAGCCTTATAATGTATGAAAAGCTAACCGAAATAATTTGATTTTATAAAAAAGAAAAAGGGGACCTGTTTGAAGTCGTCCAGTGACTTCTTAGAGGATTTATCATGCAAGCTTGAGGACTCATCCTTATTTCTTTTAGTATTTCTTAAAATAAATTCCTGCAATGCTTACAAGATGTGACTTACTCAAATTTAGTAGCAAGATTGAGAAAGAAAGATTCAAAGGAAAAATCAACTGGTGACAGGTGATTCAACCATTCTCCTACGGTCGTCCACTCCATAATACAGTACACTTCTGGAAGGCAACTGGTCACGTCCAGCTCTACCTGACTCTTGATAGAAGCCTTCCATTGATTTGGGAATATTGAAATGACAGACCACTCTGACATCCTTTCTATCAATACCCTATAATAATGAAAAACACATGAGCTATGTATAATCCTTGTCTAGATTTGCTATTACAAGCTATCCTGGAAAATTGAATCAAGATATTTTGAGCTATTACATGCATACCATCCTGCAACGGAAGCAAGATCTCATCATCTGTTTGTGCCTCGGGCACTCCATTGTTATCCAGAAGCATTAAAATAGAGAAAGGCATGACACCCATATCAGACATGAATGGAAAGTGTAGAGAATTATGTTATTTGAATCCATCGCTTAGAGGCTAGTAAGGATTATCTATTTCTGCAAGGGAACTCTTACCCAAAAGCTACAGTTGCAACAACCACTTGTGTTTTTGAAGAAATCCAGTCATCCAAGACAGAGCTCCGCATCTTATTGTTCAACCCAGCATGATATGCTAGTAGTAAGTTAATGTATGTCTCAGGAAAATGCATCATAGACAAAATTGCATAGAATTTAACTGAACCATCCGTTACCAGCACAAGAAATGCCGCTGTTGGTTAGATGCATTGCAAGATCATCACACATAGTACGCTCCAGGCAGTAAATAATAGCGCACACATTTCCGCAAGATTTTAGTAATTTACACACGTCAGCATATGGATCATCCAAAAGGTCTTTATAACGAACTGCAAAATGGAGATACATGATCAGGTATGTAATTGCAAGAGTGATGACAGATACAGTACCTAACCTGATAGTTAGAAGTAGGCCCAAAAGTGATAGGATAGTCAAAGGTAATAGGGCAATGATGACTGATATGGTACACAACTTGATAGTTCAAAGACTAATGACTGATCCGGTACATAACCTGATAGGTTAAAGGTAATATGATACAATGATTTCACCAGAGGTCCAGAATTTAGTACATATGAATGACCATAGATACATCATCTGATAGACACAGATGTATACAACATACAAAGGAAAATGCAGCAAATTAGACTTACAGAGCATTTGTCCCATGATTTTAAACCAAAAGCTACAGAATCATGTGAGGCCATGTTGAAACTATATTTTCTCAGTAATTTTCTTCTATTTACATCCCCTTTCCCCTCCCTTTTTAAAAGCCAGAACAGGATTCAAAGAAGGAAAAGCAAAAAACATGAATTGGTTACTGTATACTCATTACTATAAATTGCTGCAAGCTGATTCCTTAGTATTTAAGAATTGGCAGTTTTAAGAAATGAATTGGTTACTGGCTGCTCATCATTTACATACAAAAACATTTGCCCTTTATCTAGCAATGGAGATCCTTAGACCTGACCTTCATAATAGATATTTGGCCGGTTGAATGATGATTTCAGGACTAGAGGGCTTTGCAAATTCAATGATTCTATGACATCTTTCTGAACTCTGCAGAGAAAGGAAAATGCCCGAGAAAACAAATAAATCATGGTTATTCAATGATCATTTTCTAAGTAAGCCGCAGAAAACTGTTAACCCGAAAATCGTTAAAAGTATATTTGGCAATGGGAAAGAAAAAGCCAGAGGAAGTATGATAATACACAATCCCTGTTACAATGAGATTGATCCCCATTGACGTAAATTGTAATTCCTTACATCTCAAGCAAATTCAAATAAGGAAACTTACTTAGGGACAGCAGTTGCTGTCAAAGCCAATACTGGTACATTTGGGAAATGACTTCTCAGGGAAGAAAGTTTCCGATAGCTAGGCCTAAATTTGAAGAAGATAAACCAAAAGAATTGTGCAAGGATTAAATGGAGAAATGTAAAAAAGAAAATGAAGACAAGAAGTTAAAAGTAGAAAAACTAAAGACAAAGGACAACTCCAATTTACAAAAACTTCAATATAGCTTAAAGGTAGATAGAACAATAGCAAGTAGTAATCTCAAGCTAATGATCCCACTTGACATGAGTATACATGCACATTATAAAGGTAAACTTAGTGTGCCTTAGGATCTGAAAGAGTCAATTTGTAACTAGAATGCAAGCATCAAGGAACCACTAAATGTTATGACCATTGTCGCGTTTTTTCTTCAATACACATTAAATGCGAAATTTGAGAATGAGAAAGGAAAAGAGATGTCTCAGGCATTTTATACAAAATTACATTGCCACTGGATATTCCAGAAAAGCGCTCTTAAAATCTGTATTTTAAATTGGAACTTACTATCATTTTCATAGGAAATTATTCTAGTTTACAAGCTCAGAGAACCATTAATAAAGCCCAAAACATGTCCATAAAATAAACCATGTTAACCAAAAAGGACAGAAGTGCAGTAAATTAATCACAACCATCAACAACCACGACATATTGAGAAGTCACCTGAAGTCATGGCCCCATGAAGAGATGCAATGTGCCTGGATTTTTTTAAAGTAAAATGATATTAACAGATAAATACTTAGAGAAACTTCTGACAGAAGTAAATGGAGATGGAGTAAAACCTCATCAATGGCAATGAGATTTAACAATCCTCTGGCACGAATCTTTGTCAGTTTTGACATAAATCCAGATGTTGCAATTAGTTCAGGTGTCACATACAGTAACCTTACAGCTGGCTTCCCAGATTCGAGGTCCTCGTATATCTAAAGATTCAAAGGAAAAATGCAATCATATACATGCGTTGGACACTCACATTTCTCTCCACAGTTTGAAATACATTTACAAGCATCTAGCATCACACTTCAAATCGTTGATGACTGAACCTCTTCTAGGCCACCTATATAGTGAATCTTTTTTTTAACAGGTAACAAATTTGTATAATAAACCGGTACTTAGGTAGTATTGAAAAACCATATTTACAAAAAAAAAAGATCTAGAAGCTGCCAAAAAAACAATCCTAACAGGAATCAAGAACATCTAGGATTGTTTCGGTATCTTCAGAGTAAATCTTTGTACACCAAAAACAAAATAACAAAATACAGTTAAGTTTAATCTTCTGTATTGTGTTACTTAACACATTGGGCATTTCTTTCTCTCCAAATGGTCCACCTAATACATGCAAGGATGATCCTCCATCTATCTCTGTCCTTGCCCCATCTCCAGCTTCCTCCCAGCTAAAAAAAGTATCAACAATCTTATAGGCACTGACCAGGAGATGCCTCTGAGATTGAAAAAAATCTTCCATATCTGATCTGTGATCTGCAGTGTAGAAATAAGTGGCTCACTATCTCAGCTTCATTTCCACATAAATAGCATCTTGAACATAGAAAGATTCCTCTCTTTATCAAGTTTTCATGTGTCAAAACAGCTTCTTTTGCTAACAGCCATGTGAAGCAGGAATTTTTGTAAGGATCTTGACCTTCCAAATGTGTTTCCATGGCCAATTAGTAATCTGTGGCTCTGTCTGATTCAGCATCTTGTATCCTGAGCTAACCCTGTATAGCCCTCTACAATGTCCATTCCACCACAGACGATCCACTCCTTGCATCCCTTGAAAGTTTTCCAGAAGTTTGTACAAATCAGCCCGTCGGTATCTCCTAATCATTCGTCATTCTTCTAAAACTCAGGTCCCAGCCTTGGGGGGTCCACATCTCAGCCACTGATTTCTGTTGACGTTGGACCAGTGCAAACAGGTCAGGAAATAAATTCTGCAAACAACTTGGACCAACCACCTGCCCTTCCAAAAAATAGTCTTGTTTGCCAT